>VDFB02271358.1:435673407-435834776 GCA_007258455.2 Sequoia sempervirens | reverse complement strand
CTTCCCTGAACAACTAACTGTACCACCATCTGCAATCAAAACTTGAAACTCTGGAGCTAGATATATGAATCAATTTAGACAAGTAGCTAACTTTTTGTTGATAAAATTATGAGTACTAGGTGATCTAAACACTTCTATTCTACTTCTTCGGAACCCCACCACCTTGAGTTTGTGGAGCACTAAAACCTGAGAGTGCATGACAAGAAATGATTGGTTGAGAATCATGTGATTCCTCATTTGACTCCCTTTCATCCTCTAGTATAGGTTCCTCCTCTTCTTCCTCACTTGGACCTTCAATATAAAATAATTTCTTTTCACTACATTTTATGTCATCATTATATTTATATCACAGTTGAAACACAAGCCTTTTGCTCTTTTCTCCTCAATTTTTTGTAGATCAGCTTAGTAGGTTGTGTTGAATATCCTTTCTCTCTTGTCACATTAGCCTTTAGCTACTTTAGGAATCAAATATTTCTCCCTCTATCTTGCGTGCTTTAAGATAAAGAACTCATTTATGGAACTAGGACTAAATATGTGTACCTCATGTTGAATGTGATCCTTGAGACCACCCAAGAATAAGTCATTCAAGTTTTCCTCCGTAATTGAATCCACCCTTAAGGATAGATTTTGGAATTGCTGAATATAATCCTTAATTGATCCTATTTGTTGAAGTTTAGCTAGCTAGCTGAAGAAGTTGTCTGTGACGCTATTGCTATATTGCGCTTGGAGTTCCTCTATAAAAATTGACCATGAGATGGTGAGCCCCTTTTTACCTCGATGAGTGCAAAGCCAACGATACCAAATGAATTGATTTGGTTCTAAATATAAGGAAGCCATCGCGACCTTTTGTCCATTTGGGATTTGGTGTACTTCAAAAAAATTCTCCATTTGGTTTATCCATGTTAGAGGATCCTTACCATCAAAATTGCGCATATCCACCTTTGGAAATAAATTCCTAGATCCCATAGGAGTACTAAATCTTGTGTTAGTAGTAGCTGACCTAGAATTTTCACCTTCGCCGCTTGAGAACTCCTTTCTTGATTTAGCTATGTAGGTGCTTAACATGTTTCGCATGTTAGACATATCTCCTCTTAGGTCACATATATCCATCTTAATTGAAGAAATTTCTTCCTTGACCTTATTTATTTCTTCATTATGAGTAACATCCTCGATTGTTTCACCATCCTTATCAGGAGTCTTCCTCGGAGTGACAACATTCTTTTTACCCCTTGTTGTAGGCCCTGTCATGATGGAAACCACTAATATTGAAATAAATAACACAAATGAAACTTAAATTCTCTCAAATTTTTACTGTAATTTCCTTTAGTATGTATTCAAAAACCCAATAAAATTAGACTCCAATTCAACAAGATGTGCGAGATATGGAGATTCCAAAAAATTCTAAAATAATTCACTTAATTCCACTCCAAATTTTCTGAAATATGGACTGTAGATTCTTCAATATTTTCTTCAAAAACCCTTTAAAAATCAGAAAACAAATCACCAAAATCTAAAAGATATGCTCTTCCCAAAATTGCCTCCAAAATTGAGAAAAACCTTGCCTCTATGGTGCCAAGATCATGCTCTGATACCACTTGTTATGAAATAACTTGCACAATAGATGAATATGATATGAAATATGCTGCAAATACTTGATAATAACTGAGAATAACAAGCCACTTTAAGGGGGAAAACCTCCAAATATCTCTAATGAGAACACACTTCACAACTTGATGATGAAATAAGACTCACAACCTCCTATATATACCTATTTATGCCAAGGATATCACCTAGGCTGACTTAGACACACCAATATAAGACTTAGGCCAACCTAAACAACTAAATAACAATATACTAATGATAAATATGACTTAATAGAGAGTTAAGATAGCCACAAGCCGACTATTCATAACCCAATGTACAATAATATTAAGGGCGTAGCACAACCCTAGATCCCTACTAATGAATTTCAATTTCAAGCTAAGGCTACAACCATCCTTACAAGAGCCAGCTATGCTTAGAGGGAATCATCTTCTCAACTTGAGAAGACTTAGGTTCTATGTTTTAAATTATCACTGGAGACTAAGCAATCTCAGTCTTTGCCAATTACACTTACCCCAGAAACACTTCCAATGCCTAGGGGATTGGTGAGAAAAGTACTAAATCATGATCTAGCTCAAAGGGAGGTTCAGGAATCACTTCCTAAACAAATTTTCAATGCAATGGAATCTTTTGACAAACTGTGCCCCCAGTTGCCTTCAACTACTGATGATCAACACCAGTCTGAGCAGCCATATACTTCTGTCAAGCAAAGGATTGTAGGAAAGAAAAGGAAAGAGGTCCTAGCCCTAGATAAATAATGGATCTTTAAATTTGATGGCTCCAAATCCAAATTTGGAAGTGGATCAGGGGTGGAATTAACCAATCCAAAGGGGAAGACTTACTTTGCTTCCTATAGGCTACAGTTTGGTTGCACAAAAAATGTGGCAGAGTATGAAGCACTTGCTAGGGGCTTAATTTTTGCTCATCAGAAGAAGGTCACATCTCTTATGGTGATGGGGGACTCCGAAGTCATTATCAAACAGGTTCATAGCCAATATACTTTCCATAATAAAATATTGGTTGCTTACAGAAATAGGGTTTGGAATCTGATCGAGGACTTTGATGCTTTCAGAATTATTTTGATTCCTAGGGAGAAAAATCAAATTGTAGATGCTTTGGAAGTTACTGCTAGTACTTTGGAGCCCATGTAGGATTCCAAATTAAAAATATTTTTTAGTTGAGCTAGTTTCAATCCTAGTAGTCCCTGATAATGTTCAAAAATTTTAGGTCTTCGAGGACAACCAACACACACTTGCCTTCTTGGAAAGTTCAGATGTCTTTGAAGGATAGATCATAGATGAATCAGATAGAGATCAGGGAGAATGGGACCATAAAGATTGTGATACGGAAGGATTAATGAACTTAAAGAGTAATAACATCTCCAAGGGGATGGTAACCTTAGAAAGGATATTTGATTTTGATCCTTAGGCTCGAGAGAGAGTGCTAATGCAAAGTGAAGGAGGGAAGTACGAATCAATTAATCTAGCTGATTCAAGCCCCAAAAGAATGTCCTTATAGGCAATACCTTCCTTAAGGAGATAAAAAATGAGATAATTAAGGTGTTAAAAGAAGATATTGTGGAAATTTATTGGAGCTATAAAGATTCGAAGACTTTTGACAACTCTGTGATCACACAAAATACCGCTGAAGCTAAAAGCCAAGCCCTTTCGTCAAAGTAGCACTCGGTCAATGCTTTGATCGATCCTTTAATACAAAAGGAGGTGTAAAAGCTTTTATCAGCAAGAATCATCTTCCCAGTAAGGCACTCCATGTGGGTTACCAATCTAGTTCATGTACGTAAGAAAAGTGGGGAGATCAGGTTGTGTGTTGATTTCAGGAATCTGAACAAAGCCTTAGAGAAGGATAACTATCCACTTCCTTCTCTTGATGAGGTATTACAAACTATTAATGGATCCTAGATGATTTCATTCTTAGATGGCTATTTTGGGTATAACCAAGTGCTTGTCAGTCATGAGGATAGGATGAAGGCTACCTTCACTACAAAGTGGGGGACATTTTCCTATAGACGCATCCTGTTTGGCCTCATTAATGCTGGAGCTACTTTTCAGCACACAATGGATGTGGATTTTAAGGATTTGATAGGTAAGTGTATTATTATATATGTAAATGACTTGACAATCTTTTCCAAAAAGAGAAAGGATCATGCTGCTGATTTAGCAAGGGTCCTTAAAAGATGTATCAGCTATGGAGTATCTCTAAATCCCAAGAAGTGTATCTTTGGAGTGTCTGAAGGGAAACTTCTAGGGCATGTGATATCGAAAAAGGGAATATCCATAGATCTTGACAGAATTGAGGCTATTTTGAAATTGACGATGCCAGGCAATAAAAAGGAAATCAGGTCCTTCTTCAAGAGGATTAATTTCATAAGGAAGTTCATAACAAGGTTTGGAGAAATTGTTAAACCCCTCAATGAGATGATGAAGAAAGATGCTAAAATTGAATGGAGTAATGAGGCTAAATCTACATTTTTGCAGATTAATCAATTAATATCTAAGGCATTAGTCTTGACCAGCCTAGATTATCTAAACCCCTTTTATATTTATTCATTTGCATTTGATCATTCATGTGCATCAGTCCTAACACAACACAAAGGTGAAGGAGATGAAAGACTGATTTCCTTCATGAGCTCGCCATTCAAGAATGCAAAAGTCAGGTTCCCACCCTTGGAAAAATAGGCCTTTGCATTGGTACGAGTAGTAAAAAATTTCAGGCATTACATTTTGGGAAGCCAAGTTATTGCTATAGTGCTTAATCCAACGATTAAGTCTCTCCTTATGCAAAGTGAATTGGGGGAAAGAAGAGGAAAATGGATGCCTATCCAGCAAGAGTATGATTTAGAGATCTATCCAATGAAACTTGTCTAAGGACAAGGTTTATCAAAGGCCATGGCAAAGGTTGACAAGAATATTACCTGTTAGCAATATACTGTGCACTCATTTACCAAGGACCCATGGTATAATGACTTGATCTTCTTCCTTGTAAATAACAGATGTCTAGAAGGGATGAATGCTACCCAGAGAAGGGCACTAAGGATGAAGAGTGCTCACTACATTCTCAAAGGAGGGGCTCTATATAGAAGAAATTATGAGGGAGTGTACCTATGATGTCTAGACCAACAAGAAGCTAAGCATGCCATGGCTGAATTCCATGGTAGGCATGTCATAGGACACAAATCAACAAATTCTTTGGCTCATCAAATCCTTAGGTTAGGATATTATTGGCCCCATGTGTTCAAGGATGCACATCAACACCTCAGTACATGTCATACATGTCAGACTTCTGCATCAAAGGAGTGTAATCCAACAATGCCTCTACAACCAGTGTATGAGGTAAGACCATTTTCCCAATGGGCACTAGATTTTGTTGGGGTAATTAATCCTAATTCTTTTGTAGGACACAAATTCATCCTAACTACTATGGATTATTGCACCCATTGGACTGGGGCTTAACCATGCAAGAACAACACCATTGATGTGGTTATCAAAATTTTCACTGAAAAAATTGTTACCAGGTTTGGAGTGTCGTTGGCCTTGGTATGTGATAATGGACCTCCTTTTCATCCGCTCAATTTATACAATGGGCTTACAAACATAAAATTATCTTGAAATATTCCTCTAACTACTACCCTCAAGGAAATGGTGTAGCGGAATCTACTAACAAGAATTTTTTAGAAGTGATAAAGAAGTTACTTAAAAGTAATCCTAGAGACTAGCATACCTAGTTAAGATTTTCCTTATGGGCAGATCGAACTTGTATTAAGGTTGCCCTAGGAAGTTCCCCTTTTAAACTAGTTTATGGCCAAGATCTAGTTTTCCCCATACACTTACAAATACCTGTTCTTAAGTTCATGCAAGAGTTTTATACAAGAGATGACTGAATTGAAGTAAGACTAAATAACCTTTTGAACATGGAAGAACAGAGAGATGTTGCTCCATAGCAATTTTTCAAGCATCAGGCTATTGTCAAAAATTGGTTTGACAAAAGAGCTAGGATTAAGGTGTTCAAAATCTTAGACCTGGTGTTTCTTTGGGACAAGGCTAAGGAGAAAAAGGTGATCATAAAAAATTTGACAGACTCAGGCTAGGTCCCTATCTAGTAGCCGAGATCTTAGGTGAGAACGCTTTTCATTTAAGCACCTTGATGGGAGAACCTATTCCATTACCAATCAATGGGAAATTTCTCAAGCATTACTTCAGCTCGTAAAGGTTTGAGTTTCTGAATTGGTTGTATATATGTATTTTGTGTAATTACTGGCTCTTTCATTCCTTTTTATTGTTTGTTTGTTGTTTCTTTCTTTCTTTTTGTTTCCTTTGTTGTTTTGTGTCTGTTTTTGTCTTCTTTGGGGATTCTCTTTTCTTTCGATCTTAAAACATTGGGGTTGTTATTCAAAGAATGCTGCGAGCACTAGGAGAGAAATTGGTTTAGGCATTTTTGGGAATATGTGTCAAAATATTTTGTTCTAAAGCTCATGCCTTATGGTCATTTGAGCATGATTCTGAAGGTTATTAGGAGTAAGGTCTATTGTAGATAACCTCCTGAACTATCATTGAAATCTGTCACAAAATAGATAAAAAAATCCAACTATAAAGTGCCTATTCATCTCAAGGCGATTATATCTTCGATTCAAGTGAAAAATATATTTCCCCAAAACTATCATGGGATCCATTGTAGTTCTCAACCCACATCTCAGACTATTAAAGTCTTTGTATTGAGGATATTTTTGAAAAGAATTTTCACATGGCTTGTAAAAGAGATATATAAAAAAAAAAAAAACTACAATAAAGGAAAAATCAATACTAAATGGGTAATTAAAGTATCTCTAACAGGGCTATGGATGCCTGACTGGCAGTAAAGCAATGCTTTAAGAGAACTAGAGGTATCTTCGTTGGGGCTATGGACACCTGACTGGCAGTAGAGCAATATCCAAGATTTCATTGCATCATAGTTGAAGGACTCAACCCTTGTAGCTTGGATTGTAGATATAGTTGTTTAGGTGTGGAGAAATCTCAAATAAAGAAGGATGCACCATAAGCATGCACACACTCATATTCAATCAGTAGTTTATGTTGGTTCTACATATGAGATTCTAGCTCAAATTTACTTAAATATTCTGATCACACTTAAGTTAACATGTCTCATGAACTATAAGTTTTGGGGTGATTGAATTCTTCACTATCCTAAAAATGGGTAAACCATTTTTTTCCCAATCAAGTTGCTATTTTTTATGCCTTGCATAACCACCCCATTTTATTTTATTTTGGAAAAAAATGGGTCCCCCTTTTTCTTTTGTTTTGGTGTCTTTGGTTGTCTGGTTGGGTCTTAGGAGTTCTTTGTTTTTTCTCCTAAGTCTATCTTTTATTCTGCCAGAGGCGAGTTCAACACCAAATCTAGACATGGAACTATTTCAAGGTTTCTAGTTCAGATATGGTTCCGACTTTGACTCCGCCTTCTTCTTTTCTTTCTCCTTTGTTTTGTTGGTTGTTTTTCACAAACACTTGGGTTGGTCTGTCCTCCTATTTTTTGGTCATTTCCTTGTGTTTTATTTTGTTTGCTCGCGCGGGATTAGAACCAAGATTGGAACTCACATGGTAATTTTCAAGTTTCCATTTTTTGTTCTCGTCCCGACTCTGCTTCCACTCTCTTTTTCTTCCTCACTTTATTTGTTGTGTGGGTTGGGTATGGTGTTCACTCTAGTCCTGCTTACCTTGTTCTTGTGTTGTTCTTTTCCCTTTGGTTGGGACCAGATCCAAACACTAGAATGGAACTTCAAACTTTCTGAATTTTCCATTTCAGTTTTCTCTCCACTCCTGTATCCATTTGTCATTTGCTGGTCGGTCCTTTTGTCAGGGCCGGATCTGGGGTTGGAAATGAAATAGGGAACTTTGTGTGGTTTCTTTATCTTGTTTCTGACTCGGCTCTATGTCCATCTTATTTTTTGATGTTTAATTGACCTCACCTAACTGTCTAATCATATCATTGGCTCCATCCCCAATCTACCACATTTATGGCATTAAATGTGGCCTATTTACACATGCAAATCATTGATTAAAGGTTCAATTATACTTAAACGGCCTTATTGTTATTATTATGTGAATTGTTTAAGAAAATTATGGCTAGGAAAGTCTCGAGACAATTGATTTGATCACGGGCGAAAATTGCAGAGTGAATCTTGGTGAATTTATGGTCAATCCTTAGGAGCGTTTTGAGGTAGGTTTCTTTTCCTTTTCCCATTATTTTCTTTCGCTTGTGTCATTTTTTCATTTTTGTAGGAGGGTTTATTCTATGAATTTGGTCACTAGGTTGGTGTTTGTTTCTGTTCTTTTCATTTTTTTGCTTGGTTCTTTCTTTTCCATTCTGTTTTGTTTTGTTGGGCTTGCCTTTTCATTTGTTGTTTTATGCTTTTTTGTTTGTTCTTCTATCGCTTTTGTGGCAGGTCCATTTTATTGCGCTCTAGTTTTGACTAGGGTTTCAATTTTGAAGGGGTCTCCTTGCTTGGGTAATGAATTTCATTTTGAGACCCTATTCTAGTTGTATCAGGTTGGTTTTTGGGTTGTGTGTACTGGTTTCTTGTTGTGCCTTAGTTTTTGCAAATAGGGTATCAAGAAAATCAGTGTTTTACAATATAACCTATTCATGGTTTTAATGACTTTTGTATAGAGGGGTTGTTGGAGGTTTAAGTTGAGCCCTTTCTAGTCTCCGTTGGGGCCCATATGACCTAGGGTTTATTCATTCATATGACCGACTTGTTTTAAATACTCTCCATTTTTTGGAGTTGATCCACTCTTGTTCCTTATTATGATGTCACTATATTTACTCTTGGTTAGAATCGGGTCTAGGGAGGAAGTTGAACTTGGCAGCTAACTTTTGTTTATGGTTCGATTCCCGTTCCCGTCCCGCCTTTGACCATGTTTTGGTTTTGGTTCCCATTCCAGTCCCACCTTTGACTATTTTGTTCCTTGTACACTTCCAATCCCAGCCCCACTACAGGTAATAAATATCCTTTATGCCTAATATTTCTATGGTTCCACCTCTGATAATGGCATGGTTTGACCAAGTAAATGTTATCTTAGGAGGATGGTGCATTGATTATATGATTGACTAACTTAGATGTTTTGTTCATCTAATACAGGAAATTGCTGTAGGTATTGAGAGATGTCAGGAGCATCAGATGAAGCCTCTCAATAGGGCCATCTAGGTGAAAATTCATGGAAAGGAGTTAGGCCAAAGAAAATCAAAGTGGAACAGCTCCCGTATACCTTGAGATGTAAGTATAGGGAGGCCATCCTCATGGCTAGCAAAATTGACTCCGACTGGACTAACATAACTGACACCAATTTGGGTCCTTTCAACTATGAAGAGTTGCATGAGGAGACATTCACTAAAGAGCAGATCATAGGAAGGATAGAAAGGATTTTTCAATCTGTGTTGGCACATGTTGCACTCTTTCCCCTGTCTATTCAATGTCCATAGTTGATTCTTGCAGTAGCTAGAGCATATAACCCTGCTACTAGGCAGTGTGTGGATGTGAATGGTAATGTCATTATTGACTTCACACCTCAAATTATCAAGTTCCTATTTCATATACCTGATCCCAAGAATCCTAAGCAATTAAATGAAGCGGAGGCTCTAAAGCTTTACAGTGATAACAAGGGAGGAATAGATTTCATATGAATAATACTTGGATGAGGGTGGAGAAGAAGTCTCTGGCCAAGCTTCCAGACTAGCCTAAGAGGGTGGAATTTAGTAAAGAAATTGGAGATATAATCATGTTCCTCTCTAGGGTGTTTGGTAAAAGGGATGCTTCACTATTTAAGGAATGGATATTTCCTTTCATTCCAACTATTTTGGATGGGAGGCAACAATTTGACTGGTCAATGATAGTATTGGATAGTATTCACAATCAAATTATAAAGGTGATAGAAACCAAGCATTTCTTTATGACTTCCTATGTGGTTTATGTAGCTTCCCATGTAGGGATTTTTCCTAGACTTCAAATAGTTGGTATATTGGGGGAAGCCCAAGGATAGAAGAAGGTGTGGGAGTATTATAACTAGCTCACCTTGCAGGCATCAAAGCAACATTATAGAAGGGTTAATGATTCCTTTCTCTATGTCAATATCAACAAACTCAATGGTGATGTTGGGTATAGGATTAGCAGGGAAGCAATGGCTTTTATGAATGAATGGGGACATTGGTTTATGCAATACCCCACATTCACCAATTTTAGGTTACAAGGCTTTGATGGTCATCCCCATTTTCTACCTAGGTGTTGTGGTGATAGAATCATCCTAATGGATTTTATTTATCAAGCCTTGGCTATGAATCTCCAGTTTAGCAACAAACACAAGATAAGTTGCCATCAATTTCCAATGACGCTGGGGGCCTTTTTTTGTCCATACATTCAAGCAACTAAGACTGTTTGTGATGAATTAGTTTATTTGAAGTTGGGCTTGTACACCGCCAAGAAATGCTATGACCCCAAACACAAGAGAAGGCTTTGCTCCCCAATGTCTTTGAGAAGCACTTCAATCTATTGGAGGATTTTTGGGAGGACTTACAAGATGAATGTGATCTTAGGAGGAGGAATAATGAAAGGATACCTATCCCACTCATGATAGAGTTTGGGATAAAAGAAGAAATTCTCAACACATTATCCGATGATGGGATAGTTTTTGATCCCGAGTATGATGCAAACAAGATTGGAACTAAGGATCTTGATCTAATAAATTAGAGTATAGATGAGACAATTGACATAATGCAGATTGCAAGACCAGTGCTCAATAGGAGTATTCAATGGGTGAGTTTGAGAGCTAATCAGACCGAGGCTACATCATCCAAGAAGAGGAAGGCTACAGGTACCACCCAAGGATATAAGAGGGAAAAAAGAAGGATGGCACCTAAGGAGCCTTTAGAGTTTATTCCTTCTATTGAACAAGAAGAGGAGGTGGTTCCTCAAGACCTTCCAGAGGTACAGGAAGATGAAACAAATGCAACGGTGGGTGTTTCTGCATCTGCTATAGGGGAGGCATTTACTCAGCCCTCTAAGGTACAAGAATTAGGCCAAGAATTACCAAAGGGAGCTATCTATGATGAAGCAAAGGTTTTAAAACAAATGGAGGATCAAATTGAGATACATAATATTGAAATAGATTTAGAAAAGATTGCATATGATAAAGAGCATCCAGCTTTGAAATCTTTGGATATGACAAATGATGCAGGGACTAAGCACATATTGACTAAAGAAGATCAATGGAAACTCTTTTAATATGCTAAAAGGGAAGATGATGCTAAGGCACAAGCTAAGGAATCATCTAAGCAATAGGAAGAGGATGCCAATGCAAGGCTCAACAAAGGAGAGAAAAAGAAGCTATTAAAGCTAAACTCAAGGAACAAGAAGAGGCCTATAGAAAAAGGGAAGAGCAAGAACACCTGAAAAGGGAAAGAGAGGCTGTTGAGATTGTTGAACATGTGAAGAAGTCCAAGGAGGCATGGGACTATGTTGAAGAGCTAAAGAAGCAACAGGATGAAATGTTAGAAAATAAGAAAGAGGAAGAGGAATGTTTAAAGAAGGAGCTAGAGGCTAAGAGGCTACAAGATCAAAAGGATAAAGAGGAAGCAAAAAAGTTATCACAGGAAAGGGAGAAAAGTGATCAACAAAATGTTCAGGAGGTTGATTCTCAACCAAATCTTACATTGTTGCAACCTTTTTCTTCCACTATTGTTGCTTCCTCTTCAGCCTAGGAAACCACTACTCCTATTTCTCCTACTTGGCTAAAATTGGACTTATAGAGAAAACATGTTGTTCAACCACAACCACTAAATTGGGAAGAAATGATGAAAGAAATTGGGAAAGAGAAACCTAAGAAGAAGGCTCAGGTTCTTCACTCCACTAGGCTCACTGATGCTAGAGAGATCATTACTGAATGTACCATACCTATAATGGAGAAGAGCCATCATGACATGAAAATCATTGATTATCAGTTGGGGGTAGTAAATTTGGGAAAGCCTACAAGAAATCAACAAATGAGTTTGATTGATATTGTGGCCTCTTCAACCAAAACCCAGATGATCAAGGATAAGAAAAGGAAGGATGAGCTTAAGGCTCAATTAGATCAGCTCCATGGTTTCTTGAAATATTTTTCTAGTCCCATTTCTCAATAGGATGCTCCTGCTGAATCCCCAATTTTGTTAACAAAGAGGGAAGTAGATGATTTGATTTAGAGGAAAACCAAGCTGGGGATGATGGAAAAGTGGTTGGATAAGCTCAACTGGGAGGTTGATGATGTTCTTGTTGAGGGTGTTCAGATTCATAAAGCTACTCTTGAGTTAGGAGAGGATCTGGACCAACAGGCTAAGGATTTGGACAAGCAAGATGATGAATATAAGGAATATGTTAAAAGACTTGAAGACGTTAGCAAAGTTCCCAAATCCAATTTGATGGAATATTCAATTCTTGAGCTTGGTAATGAAGATTTTGTGGAAAAGAATGTCATCATCATAAGATACAAGTCTAGGGCTATGCATGGACATGAAGAAGTCTAGGAAATGAGTAAGGACTTGAATCAAGAGATGATTGAGTTAGAGGTAGTTGTGGCCATTTTGATTAACTTAGATTACTCCAATAAAGAAGGCATGTCATTGGATAAACTAAGGGAGAGATGGAGGAGTAGATTTGAAGAAATCATGCAAATGGGAAATGATGGGGAGAGTTTATTGCTAGATCAATTTATGGATATCTAGGAGGAGGTAACAACTGCTAAAAAAGAGCTAATCAAATTAAAGGAAATGCAAAAGTTGGTTTCTATAGAATTTGAAAGAATGAAATTTGAAGGTGACTGGTTGGATAGGCCGAATTTAAGTACTCTTCAATAGATATTCTCCAGTTATGACGAGTACATCCTTGAGCATTTAGTGCAAAAGTGACTGACTCTTTGTGTCATACTCCATCTTCTTTTCTCCTCTTTTTGTGGATTTTGACATAGGTTCAACTCTGAGTCTGATCTGTGGGTTTCACTTCCTTCTTGGGGTATCAGATTTCCTTTTTTGTACAATGAAGTGATCAACCTTGAAAGCAGGGGTTCTTGAGTCCACTTCTATGTTCAGTTTCAACTCCATGAATTGTGGGTCTTGATTAATGATTGAGAAACTAGTGCATGTGGCACCCTATATGTATTATTAGAATCTTCTTTGTAAAGTTTGGCTAATTGAAGAAAGATCAGCCACCTATGGATAGAAGATAGAAATTAGATCTAGGATTTCAATGTTTTAGAAAGATACTCTAAAAAGTTTAGTAAAAAGCTTGATTATTTTACAAGTTTTCATACGTTTTCATGTCATGATTTTCAAAGTTTGGATCCATTTTGATAAGGTTAATGATATATGATTAATCCACATGCTAGTGGTTTTGTTGTGCTTAATTGTTCTTTATTTGATGAAATTCAATAGAAGGAACTGGATTCAAGGTCATATAATTGGATTATCTGTGAATTAAGTTGTTATTGTATTCATTTGATTTGTGTTTTGGATGATGAGTGGATGATTTGTTTGAAGTAAGTTTAGTGAACATTGATGATATCTGAATTAGAATTATGGATGTATGCAGTAGCATAGTTTATTCTATGGATTGCATCTTGCTATAGTTGTGGTTAGGTAGAATGAACACTCATTGTTGATCTACATGTCTAGATACATAAGGATTTTATTCATGGTTCTTTGATTTAAAGCTCTGTTTCATATTTTTCTTATATTTACAACCCCCAAACCTAGACTACCTGATGTTATGCATTGTTGTTCTTTGTTACCAGAAAATTACCCTTGAACATTATGGTTATATCAACCACTAAGTGAAATCAGCATAATCAAGAACCGATTACGAGGACCTTGGGAGTTAGATCTCCATGTGTCATCTTTCTCTTTTAGGAGAAATAGAATAGTAATATTCTATTTAATGTTGTTGTGCTGTTTTGACCATCAACACCTATGAGTTTTAAACCATTGTTGATAGAAATATAAAAAAAAAGCTACACAATCACACCATAGGGTGTCCCCTAGCTACTATTCTATGTTATGTATATATACAATAAAATATATCATAAATGGAATAAAGGGGGAAATCTAATAGGCTAAAACTTTTCTCTAAAAGAGAAAAGATGCAATAAAATAAACATGTGAAAAATAAGGAGGACAAATCAACATGAGTCCTCAATGACTACTTCTATAAAAAAAGTATAAATTTTTCCATCATGTACTTGAGTAAAAGAGAGGCTATGTAACCCCCATAATATGTGTTTTACTATAGTGAATTTTTACTCTCAATGAAAACTTGAGAATATGGTCTATGAATGTTGAACAACATTTCTTTTATTAGGAAGAAATAAAAATACATATATGTTCATGAAATATTCACATGTTAGAAGTGAATGCATGTCTCTAAATTGTGGATGTTATCTAAGGAGAAGAATTAATCCTTCAAGATATGTTCATAAATCTCTACCATAATTTAATTTTTTAAAATATACTGAAGTGATCCAATAATTATTCCAAACTGCGCCATAATAAAATTAGATTCAAGCCTAATACATGTACAATTAACTCTAATTGAAAGCTAATATAAAATAGGATATAAAGACATAGATTAGGTTAAAATAGTATTGATGTGGCTATCATTGAAAGTGGCTACCAACTCTATAATATAAGATCTAGACAGTTAAAAAATTTAATGATTGTCAAGTACTCATCCCAATAAATTACATTGAGAACATAATTGTTAAAAAATAATTCTATCCTAAATCTTATGAAACTGGCCATAGTAAATCTCCTTCTACACATTCTAATATAACTATGTCATATCCCCTTTTTCTAAAATAGTTTTTTTTTTTCTAAAAATAGTAGTTTCTATTTTTAATAAGTTAGGTTGATGAAAAATAGTAAATTAAGACTATTAGATTGAATGGGAAATCAATAATTTCTTATCAAATAAATATTATATTTGATATTTCACCATATTTGGGCATGGGTTTTGATGGAGCACTTATTTTTGGTTAGAAAAGTAGGAAATTATTACTTATGGCAATAATTGCCAAAAAGAAATAATTATGGAAATGGCTAATTTTTGGCAACCATTTGGGAAATAGCAGTTACAAAATTATTTCCCTCTTTTTGGAATGAAATCTTGGTTCCCAAATTTAATTTTTTCATATGGAATACTTAAAGGGAAAAATCTGATTTTTTCATTGATTCATTGATTCATGATTTCTCTCACAAATTGTGACAATTATTCTAAGGCTAAAAAACCAAGGAAGAATAATCTCCAAGCCTGGTAAACCAAGTCGGTTGAGGCTCAAGTATAGTGGTTCCAAGGGTCTCCAAGAGAAATTTCATCCAAAGATTGCTAGTGTGCCATGGAGATTCAGTTAGAGCTTTGTTTTCTAGTTGCATGAAAGGGTTTGCTAGTGTAGAAGTGTGTTGTGGTTTCAAATTTGGGTTTTGCTATATGTTGTAGAAAATATCAATATATTTAATGTTCTTCATTATATATATTGCTTCTCATAACAATATATTTCAATTTGGTGTGTGTTGAGGGTTTTCTTTTTAGTTTGGTGCATATATTTCCTTTCAACCTCAGGATTTTCCATTATAATTTTCTGTAGCTATAGTTCATTGTAGTTCACTGTTATTTGATGTTGGAGATAGAAATATGATGTAATTTTCATGATAATAATAGTAATATAACATTATATGATAGTTTCATACTTTCTTGAGTTATATTTTCACAATTTAATAAATTTTATTTCATATCAAATTTCCATTGTTGTTGCAAGTTGAACAATCTTTGTGAAATATTATTTAATTGCAATAATTTAATATTGTTTCCAACAAGGGAAATTATAGTGGTATTAGAACCATGATCTTTCTGGCCTATAGTGTAAATTAATTTATTGCATGGTTTATGTGAATCATGGGTTTGTTCAAATCAATTTTTAAGAGTGGGAGACTATTACAGTCAGACAATACAAATGAGGTTTCTAAATGGTATAAAGAGTACATATTTCTAAAAGAAGATGAAAAGAAGTCTCTTACTTTTTTTGAGTATTTAGAAGTCAAAGGAAGAACTATGCCTCAAGATAAGATTATCATAAAATTATTTGAGGAGTTCCAAAGCTTTTCTAAAGATTTCAAGACTAAAGAATCATTTTATAAGTTCTTCATATGGGCTAGAGATGAGAAGAACTAGAGCAAGAGGAGCTTAGTAAGCTAGAATCAAAGCCACAAAATATTGCTAAGGAGGAATATTTTGTAGATGCTAAGGATCATAACAAAAATGAAGGATTTAATATGAAAAGGGCTACAAACACCAAAAATCAAGAAGAATAGAAAGATTGCATCCACCTAGTCAAAGATGATGAAAATAAGGACACCCTTGTGCAAAATTGGAATAAATCTACTATGCAAGGTGACGAAAGGGAACCCTTATGTGTTAAAGATATTTTTATTTTTAAATATTGCACATGCCAAGAAAAGGTTAATGAAGACAAAGAGGGAAGGGTATCACTTGTTAGATGTGGAGAGCACAAGATAAAGAAAGATGCATCAATACATACATTGTCTTCTAAACTTCCATTTGGTAATCCATTGTTTGACCTACAGAGTAGTCATGTGGATGGGTATTTTAGGGCCCTTCTAAGCTAAATAGACCTAATTTTACCTTAATTTAGTGTTGTAAAGTTATTTATTTACACTTTCACAATGGATTTTGGGCCTTATTTCATTTATAACCTTTATATCATCATTAATAGGCCCCTATGACTCCATATTGTGTATTCCAAGGAATATTTTGATCAAAAACCTGATAAAATCAACATATAGGCTTAATTTCTGCACTCCCCAACACTTTAGGACTAAATATATCACTTTTGGACCCATTCACCACCTTGGGTGAATGATACCCATCTAGGTGGGACTCATTCACTCAAGATGGTGAATGAGACCCATTTGGCCTATTTTTAAGGTTCTAAGCAGGAAAAGTGGGTTTTTAATTCAAATTTCTTCCATGTCAGCCTTGGGGATCAAATTAATGGTCATGTGAGTGGATTTCCTATATAAATGAGCTTTCAAATTATTATTTCATCAAGCATTCATGTTATCAAGTCAAGCATTCAAGAGTTAAGCATTCCAAGACTTCACAAGATCATCTAGAGAGCATTCAAGATCATTTCTAAGGCATTCAAGGGAAAATTCTTCATCAATTGTTGCACCAATTCAAGATCCATAATCATTTCAAGCATATCAAGAATGTTACTGAGCTAGTGTTGTGATGTAGCATTGAAGATCCAAGATCAAGATCTACATCCTTCATGACCATTTCATGTTGAGTTGAAAATTTACAAGACATCATCCAAAGGTATTAATGTTCATGATTCATATTCTTTGTTTCATGTTTCATACCTTCATTTCATTATCTTATAATTTGATTTGATTACCACCAAGGGGTTTGACCAAGGAAAACTGCTATTCCCTAACAATCAACACTGTCTCTCTCTCTCTCTCTCTTTGAAGACTTGAAGATCATTAAAGATTAGGTTACAAGTTTGTTGGAATTGTATCCCCATTTGCAAGGTCATAATGTTCACAAAAAGGTCATGTACAACCTCAAAATTAGAGTTTCAGATTCAAGAACCTGGAGGAACCAATTGGGTAAACTAAGAAGACCAGATTCAGACTTTGAATTTCAAAAAAATCCAAACCAGACTCATGCACAACAAGTGGTGAATGAGTCCCACTATAGGTTTTTTTTGGATATCTTTTCAAATTTGGATACTCATTTGCCCGAAGCATGTTCATGTGTAGAAACCCTAATCTAGCACTAATTTTCCTAGATTGGTGAATGGGTCCCAATATGAAAAAAATTTAAGATTTTGCAAAAATTTTAGTCTCCTTTCAAGTCTCTACAAGTTTCCAAGTGCACAAATTCTATTATGTAGATTTATGTTTTGTTCTTCTTGCATTTCTAGGTCATTTAAATCAAGCTTGCATCATATTAGGGTTTTCCATTTCATTTTGCATGTCATTGTCTTTTCCAAGTTTAAACTTGGTGGTGAACCCCTTATTAGATCATATCTAGCTCCTAGGAAAACCCTATTGCAAGATCTCTTTATCTTTTACATTGAGATCTCTAGGGTTATCCTCAAGAGTGGAATATCTTGGAAAGTGGGTGTGATAGAACTTGATCAACCTATTCCCCATTTTCCTCGACTATATTTTAGTGAACATGCATTTAGAATACCTTCTTTTCTTATTTGTATTCCATCATCATCTTATATCTAGGTTGCATTATATTTTCATTATATTTTGCATTAGTTAATTGACATCTAGGGTTTTCAAAATTTCCATTAGTGAAAGTTCATATAGGTTACATTCTTGCATCTGAAATCATCTAAAATCATTTAAAATCTGCATTGGCATTTAGTTTATAGACCATACAAACTGAAAAACATAAAAATCATTATTTTTTTTTGAAAATTTTGAAAAGAATCCCCACTAGGACTCATTTTCCACCCTGGGAAAATCAATCCCAGTGCCCATCTGAAATTTCCTTTTACAACATTGAAAACCTTGTTTCTACAATTTTGTTTGTTGCCATTAACTATCTGTTTAACTTGGTTGAGTTTATGTTCCATGCATTTCACTAGATCTAGCTTAATTTAGTCCATTTCATTGCTCAACTCAAAATTTACATTTACAATATTTTACTTTTAGATTTTTGCATAGTGTAATCAACAAATTAACTTGTTTCAAATCTAAAAATTGCATTTCAATTTAGGTCATAGAATTGCACTTTATTCAATTTTCCATAATAGCATGTATTCTTTCAAGATATGTGTCTTTGATATGATTAAAAATGGATTGCATAAGTACAACATCCCCTCTTATGAGTTCAATTTAGATTACAAAAATGAGGTCATTAAGAAACATGCTAGTTATCCTTCTACTATCTTTCATAATTATGAGAACATCCTAGAGCAAGTAGATCAAACCATTGAAACAGTCCTTAATATTACATTTCTCATTGGTGAGGATGGTAGTGTAGACAATCATAACAATCATACTTTTTCTTCTCTCGATACCTCTCCTCTTAGTGATGAAGGTATCTTGGTGAAAGAAGATACAAGAATTGAGAGCTTTGATTGTCCCTCCCCTCTTCCCCCTTTGGAAGATAATAGAAAATAAGAAGATGAGATCATTTCCACCACTTGGCTAATCCAAAATCCATCTCTCAACACCTCCTCTAATTGTAAGAAGGCTTTAGAAAGAGGATACAATCATGAAAAATCATGAAAATCACATTTGTCGGGTGGAGATGTGGATTGAAAGTGATAACCTTATCTCTCTCCTTCCTAATGTCCCTAACATTTGGGAAGACCTATTTGAAATAAAGCATTTAACCATTCATAATCTTCAAAACCATAGTAGTCCTTCTCTTGATGCCTCCCCTACTTATGATGAAGCTACTTTACAAAATCTAAACATGGAAGGTGATGAAAATATTAACAATTCTCCTACTAGGGTAGATAGTATGACACAAGAGAATGAGACCTTAGAGAAAAAGGATGAAGCCATGTGGACAATCAAATAGAGCCTTCTCCTAATATCCCCACTATCGATAAATAATAAATTTAAACCATGGATAACTCCCTTACATGAGATGAATTTATTTTATAAGAATCAACCTTTGAATGTCATCAACATATAGCTTGTAGTTCTAAAAAATCTCCTCCTAGGGAAGATATCATGGTGCAAGTAAAGGAAAGCATTGACAATAATGATATTATGCCCTTAGATGAAGATGCTGAAGTAAATATTAGAATCTCCTTCACTACTTGGGATGTTAATATTATTCAACCTCAACTCATCCTTTACCACTTTTCACATAAACCTCATAACAAATTGGAACTTATCCTTTACCTACTAAGAATAATGTTTTGCATGAGCCGAGTCAATAACATTGCACATACATATAATACTAGAAACAATCCACAACCTATAAAAAAAACTAACACCCCTTCTGTTGCCTAATCCTATCTTACCAGGTCCCCCTCATTTTCCTTCACAAAGTGGGAAGGATTACAATCTTGTTGAACAACTAAATAATAATCCTACTAAGATATCATTGTGGACCTTATTCAACCATCCCCTCACTACCATAACATCATTTTGAGTTCTTTACAAAAATTTCCTATCCCTTCTAATGTGCAACTGAATGACATAGTAGTCATGATTCAAGGAATAAATGTTAGACATTGTTTTCCACCAAAGTGAGCTCCCTCCTTTGGATGTGCAAAAATAAAATGAATCTTTCATAGTTATAGCTCAATATAAAAGAATAGGGATAAAGAAAACCCTTTTTGGCAATGGATCTTCTCTTAATGTGTGTAGTGTAAACCTTCTAGACAGACTTAGGGTGGATAAATCAAACATTCAACCCGATTTTTTTATCTATCAAGGGATTTGACAATGTAGGAAAACAACCACTTGGTGTGATTAGTTTACCTATTCAATTTGGGAAGGCAACATCAAAAAAACCAATCCATGTTATACCTCATGATATTTCATATAATATTCTTTTAGGAAGGCCATCGATTCATGCAATGAATGGGTTGCATTCTACTCTTCATCATAAAATGAGGTATACTTACAAAAAAAAAGTGTACCTTGAAGTTGACCCCGACCCAAAAAATTGTCTAAAAATTGAGAAAGGAAAGGAAAAACCTTTGAACACATTAACACCAACAAAAAAAGTGGAACTCATGAAACATAAAGACAAATAAAAACATATTGAGGAAGTCACAAAGCTATTAGATGATGATTGGGGTTCCTTAGATTTTACACCAACATTCATGGGTGAATACAAGATCATTCAAAAAGACTCTAAAAAGAGAAAAGAAAAAGCGGTAATTTCAACATAAAACTCAAAATACCCTTCAAAGCATCCACCTCAACCACTTTAGAACAAGAAACAAAAAATTACACAACAACCCTTGAGGAAGCTAATTATGAACAACCACCAGATGAAAAGCAATGAAAAAGCTTTATGGAAAAGGTTATGAACTTATGAAACAACTTGGCTATAGTGGAAAAGGATGTGGTGCTAGAGAACAAAGTATTTGTAACCCTATGGAGTTTAACATGCAAGAAATGACTTGTGGTATATAATGGTTATTATTCTTTGATAGAAATAAACAAGCCTTCACTTGATGCCAACACTATTACAAAACATCCTTCTAAGTCGACTTTAACAGTAGTGCATCTCAAACTAATAGACACTAGTGGTCTTCACTGTTATCCTTTGCAAGAAAAAAACAAATTTTTTTTTTTCTTAATGTCAATATCATCACACAAAACACTAATGATTTGAGTTCATTAGATTTTACACCATCCTATAAATTAAGGAGAGAACAATATCTCACAATCTAAAGAGTCTAGTGTAAGTACAACATCTTGTACTAAGAAAGAGTTATATTTGTTGCAAAACAAAGGAACATCTTCTACTTTAGATCAAGAAGGCATCTTGTCGAGACTCCTCCAATATCATTTGATATCCCTCCCTCCATAAATACAAAAGAAATTTTACTACAATAATTCATTTTGTGCATATCATAGAGTTCATGTTCATGCTAATAATGAATGTAAGAATTTAAGTGATAAAATTGAACATCTTAAGGAGTGTGGTGCTCTTCCTTGTGTTGAAGCACCTAAGTCCTCTAATTGATATTTATTTTTACTGGAGCATGTTTCTCATCAATCATCTCGGCTCACCCTTGTCCTACACTAAGTGGGGGCAAGGGGTTAGTTAGCCTTGTCCTTGTATGTCATTTTTCATTGTCTCTTTTTGCTAGTTGACTACCTTTCATGTACATATAAGAGCAAGCTTGGGATGTGGATGACATTCCTTAAGTTGAATAAAATGTGACACACTTATTCATGATGTAGTTCGATTTTGAAATAAATGACTTGGCATAGGGGTTTTCAAATAAGCTCTCATGTATTCTTCTACTTTAAAGTTGTGCCATAGAAAAATGGCCCCTTGTCATTTTCATGGTCTTTTAGGTCTTGTTTCATGATGTTTTATCTATTTTTCTTTGATTTCATGTTGTGACATGGCTTGAACATGCATATTTAGGTACTAAAATTCAAATAATGATGTCTTGAGAAGGTGTTGTGAAGTTTTGCAAGACACTTATACATTCTTCTAGACTTTATTTATTATAATTCACCTAAAAATCACCATTTCATTATTAAACAAGTTCTATTTTGAAGAGTTGTAAAGCCTTGTAAACAAATTTTACGCTTTTCTAGGCACAACTTCACTATTTATCCCTTTCTCATGCCTTATTTGGTCCCTTTATGCCCTCATATGCTTTAATTAAATGTATTTTCGAATGTTTTCCCAACAAACAACATTAAATACAACTTAATTCTTGACACCTATTTTTAGGTCCTAGGTGGGACCCATTCACCATAGGTGGCAAATGAGTCCCCCTTGGCTCCAAATTCAAAATTTTTAATTTTTCCTTTTGGGTTTTTATTGAAAATCACTTGATGTTGGCCTGTGATGAGGTATGAATGGTTAACTAAGGCACAATATTGTATAAATAAGTTATTTTCACCTCATTTTACATCTCCCATAATCTCCTACAATCTTATTCATTCAAGAATCTTACATCTTATCAAGCAATACTCAAGCACTTTGAAGCATCCATTGACATTACTTCATATTTGCATTATCAAGGGTTTGGTAAGTTGATAGCTATTGCATGTTGCTAATTTATCACTATCTTTCATTTCATTGTTTCATTAAGGGTTTAATTACCAAAAGTGGGGTTTGACTAAGGTAATCCCCTATTTGCTAACCCTGAACCATTTTTCCCCTATTGCATGTGTGTTTGCAGGCTTACGTATGTAGATTTAACAAGCATTTTGGTGTTGAAGATTGGTAAATAAGTCAACTAGGTGCTTCAAGTCAACTCATTCATATTTCAAGCTTGGAGAAGGTTTTCTATCCATTTCCTATAGAATTGACTTTGACAACCCAACAATCAGAGATTTCTAGATCTAGTGTTGTAGAGTTGTCTCTTGATTTTTTAAAATTTTGGGAGAGGACTGATTCTCCACAAGTGACAAATGAGTCCCACCTTAGGACTGAAAATCTATTTTTTGTTAGATTCCAGATCCCAACAATCAAAAACTAGTTTTCAACACTTTTTCACCAGTAGGAGGACTAATTCACCACCCTAGGTGAATGAGTCCCACTATGAAATTTTAGTGTTTTTAGTCAACATGCACAACATTCTAGATTCATCAAAATTTTCCCAGGTGCACTCTATTTCATCCTATTTCTTTCTATTTTGTATTATTCCTTCATTTAATTCTCTGTTTGCATATCATAATGTGTTTTCCAGCATAGTTTAAATCTTTATTTTTCATTCATATTCATTCATTTATATCACACAATTTCATTTAGTTTACCTCATTTAGCTTAGAAAAAATCATACATAACATCAATTTGAATGAACCCTTCACATTTTTGGACGCTATCTCTCTCCTTTTAGGTGAAAAACCCTAGAATAGCTAGAGAAGTTCATAGGAAACCCAAAAATTAACAATTCAAAATCAA
Source organism: Sequoia sempervirens (assembly GCA_007258455.2). Lineage (NCBI taxonomy): Eukaryota > Viridiplantae > Streptophyta > Pinopsida > Cupressales > Cupressaceae > Sequoia > Sequoia sempervirens. The sequence continues at coordinate 435,811,483 of VDFB02271358.1, read as the reverse complement.
TTACTCACCATAATTATGTTAGCAATCACTTTAAAGAGGGGGAATACATCGGAACTCATATTTCATTATATGATTTTATTTCATCCTGTAATGTGACCTTTTCTTGGTGGTTTCATTGTGTTTGATTTCTATTTAGAGCATGATACTTCTTTGACTTGACCTCTCTTAGAGACATTAGGCACAAAGTCCCATAAAGAAGAGACCTTACATGAAATAAGAAAAATCCCTTTGAACATCCTTTACACTATTTTGAATTTACAATATCTATTATATGGACACCTTGCATAATACACTTTGCATGCCTATGGATCCATCTTATTTGTTCATGAGTTCCAAGCATATGAAGTTTTTCTTCTGTCATGAAGCTCAAAAATATTTTTTGTGTGGTGCCTTATTAACACCTAATAAAAAAGTCTACAAACACACATGCAAAAGTAGAAAAATGGTTAAGGGTTAGGTTATAGGGATTTTCCTTGGTCAAATCCTAGTTCGGTAATCAAACCCTTAATGAAGAAATGGAATGAAATGAACAAGGAAAGATGAATAAAAAACATGCAAATTTCCTAAACTCACCACAACCTTGTTGAAAAGAACTTAAGATATGTCAATGGTTGCTCCAAGATGCTTGATTGAATGATGCAAAGTGCTCAAATGCTAATTGAATGCTTGAATGAATTAGGTGTAAAATGAGGAGAAAAACACTTATTTATACAAAATTTTGCCTAAGTAACCCGGTCATACCTCATCACAGTCCGACATAAGGTAATTTTTAATAAAACCCGAAAGAAAATTAGAAATATTTTGAATTTTGAGCTAAGAGGGACTCATTCACCACCCATGGTGAATGGGTCCTACCTTGGACTTGAAAGTGGGTGTCAGGAATTAAGTCACACTTAATGTTGTTTTTCAGGTTTACATTGAAAAACACACTTAATTAAGACTTATGAGTGCATAAAGGAGTCAAATAAAACACAAGAAAGGTGTAAATAGTGAAACTAATCCTAGAAAAGTGTGAAATCTTGTTACAAGACTTTACAACACTTCAAAATAGGACTTGAAAAGTGATGAAAAGGTGATTTTTAGATTAATTGTAGTGAATATAGTCTAGAAAAGTTTAGAGATGTTTTAAAACACTTCACAAAACCTTCACAAGATGTCACAATTTGAATTTTTTAGGACTTAATGTGAATGTTTAAGTCACATTGCAACATTAAATCGAATAAAAATAGACCAAGCATCATGAGAGAAAGACCTAAAAGACAATGAAAGTGTCCAAGAGCCATTTTTATGTGGTACATTTATCCCCTACTTTAGTGAGAGGATGAACTTGCTTCAAACTTACACTAAAGTATCCATGCACATTGAGAAGGATCCAAATGCATTTATGTTAGCAAGATGGAATGAAAACAATCAAGAGGGATGATCAAGCTCCTAGCATTAAGATCCCATGGAAAACTAAACATAAGAAAAAGGGAACACAAGTGTGCAATGAAAGAAGAAAAGGGGGAATTGAATCAAGCTTTGATCATTTGTCCAACTAGTTGTGAATCAGATCTACGTTGTTTGTCAAAAAAAAAGAATTGATGCAGGAGCATCTAGTGGTGTAAGGGCAATCTTGCATCACCCAAAAATAGTTAAATTTCAAGTTTCTTAGTTTTTATATTTTTGGATACTCTTTTCGTCATAATGAAATTCCCAATTTATGGTTTTTATTTTCCATTCCTGAATTGAAAGATATTGCAATTTTAGTTGCCCAGATTTGCACCTAAAAATCTTCTGAGTTAGATTTGAGGCACTTAGATTTCCTGGATCTGCCCAAAAACTTGCCAAAATCAATGTAGAAAATTTCAATCACGTTCTTGAATTTGAGACCTTTCCAACGGTTCAAACGGTTTGTGAATCAGAGTCCCGGATCAAAAGTTATGGCCCCAGGAAGTTGGCGCACTTTCTAGAAGATACAATTGCAAATGTTCTTTTGAAATTTGAACTTCAAGTTGTAATTTTTTTAGCGCCAAACTGCCTAAACTCAAATTTTAATGTTGTTTTAGCTCCAAACTAAAGAGGAGCTCTATTTGTGGGCAGGTTTCTAATTTTTGGGTAATTTTTTGGGGACAAGCTTGCATATTGCGAAAGGGTGGTTCTGTAGCTTTCTGTAAGTTGCATGTGTTGTAAAACTTGGGGATTTGAGATCCTATGCATGTAAGAAGCTCCATTTTTTGAATAATAAAATTGTTCTCTTGTTTGTGGGTTATTTTTTGTGTCTCAGGTTGTGCCCTCATCAAGTGGTATTAGAGCAAGGTTTTCTTGAGCATGTGGAAAGATCGCTGATCGTGAGGCAGTTCACACCAGGACCATGGTTGTGGGTCGAGGTCAAGAAAGATGCCTGGTAGGAATGGTGGTGCTAGAGGTGGTCAAGGTGGCAGAAATGTTGGTGGAAGAGATGCACTGGCAGCCCTCCAAAGACAGATTGATGCATTACTAAAGCAGGTAAGAAGAGGCTTAAATCTGAGGGAGGAAAGTGAGGATGAAGGAGAGGAAGAAGGTTCAAATACAGAAGAGGAAGAAGAAGCAATTGATCAAGACCAAATACGGCTAATAAGGGCCATTTCAAAGATTGGGAAAAGACCCAGAGTAGAAGTCCCTAGTTATTCTAGAAGTCTGAACCCGAAAGAGTTGATCAACTGGATCAACGAGCTAGAAGAATATTTTGAGTATGAGGAAATAGAGGGCCTAGATCAGGTTAAGTTTGTGAAAATGAAGCTAAAGGGCCATGCCAATAGTTGGTGGAAAGAGGTCCAGTTGGAAAGAAATTGAAGAGGAAAAGGAAATATCACTAGATGGGATCGCATGGTAGAGAAATTGAAGAAGCAGTTCATACTAGTGGACTATGAGTTAGATCTGTTGAAGAAATTGCAAGGGTTGAAGCAAGGAAGTAGGTCTGTAAAAGAATATACTAAATATTTTCACAAGACAATCATTAGAACGGGCTACATAGAGGCCAATAAGGAGAAGGTAGCTCGATATCTTAATGGGTTACGACCAAGAATTTAGGAGGAGTTAAGCCTAGTTAGAATTACCACCATTGAGGATGTGTATCAGTTTGCTCTGAAGGTGGAAGAGAAGCTGAACAAAAGATTTGATGGCAAGTAAAAAGGATGAGGAGGTCAAAGCGGAAGGGGTAGTGGAAGACCTTCAAGAAGCTAAAATGATGATGAAAATAAAAGTGAAGATGTGGGTACCAATCGAAGCCAAAGGAATGACAGCTTCCAATACCCTCGTGATCAAAACAGTGGTGATCAAAGAGGTAGAGGATGATGGAGATATGGAAAAGGATCTAGAAGAGGTGGTTTCAAAGGAACGTGTTTCGAGTGTGGTGAAGAAGGGCATCAAGTCTATGAATGTCCACATCACCAAAAAAGGGTAGAAAAAAGGCCAGAAGTTCATGGAAGGATTGCACATGTAGATAATGAGGCCCAATCTGAACATTCAGATGATGTTGAAAGTGGAGAAGCCCTAGTGATTAGGAGAGCCCTAGTGACTGAGGAAAAAGACCTAGAACAAAGGAAGAATCTATTTCGCACAAGGTGCAAGTGTGAAGGAAAATATTGTGATGTCATTGTTGACGGTGGGAGCACTGATAATTTGGTGTCAGAAGAGATGGTCACAAAGTTGAGGGTGATCCCATAATAGTGGTTTACAATTTTTGGCCAAACTGGACACTTAAATTATTATTTTTAACTAAATCTTCACATTCGAGCACCTATAGCAGCTAAAATGCGAGGAATTTGAAGATGGTGAAAACTAGAGTCTCATCAAATTTTGTCTGTATATTATAAAAATATTTTTTTCAAAATTTTTGGAATCAAATTGCACTTCTTTTCCATCTCCCACGAAAATAGATTATTTTCTGAAAACAACATTTTTAAAAAGTGATGCACACCGTATAACACATAACTTTTTTTTCATGAAGGATAAAACTCTAATTCTTTCAAATTTAGATTTGTAACTCTGATATCTAGTGTTTCCACTTGGTTAAATAGTTTTTTATTGAATATGTTTTCCTTAATCAAGTTTCAAAGTCAAACGAATTACAATTCAAACATAACGCGACTGTATAATGCGTAACTTTTTTTGTATATGTCAAAATTTTATTTTATTTTTTTTGTTGGATCAAGGACTTCAATATCTAGTGCATTAATATTTTTCAATTTTTTTTTTGATAATCTTCTATTTTTCCACATATGAAGAACAAAGAAATTCATTTTCGATGAAAAACCTATGTTTAATAAAACTTAAAAAACAAATACATAACAAAACCAAAACATATTAAAATTATATTCATTGGATAGCTTGTTCTGAGGAATACCATAATCATTTGAAATAAATTTTAAATGAATTCATTTGATCCCCAAAATCTAAATCAAAAGTGGATTTTTATCAGATTTTGATAGGTGTAAAGGAGACGATTTATAGGTATGGTTTAAAACTAGTGAGGTTCTATCCAAGGGGTTTGATCTAAGGTGATTTGATCAAAACCTCTTCAATTGGAATCCTTAAAATGGAACTTTTTAAGGCTTAAATCATTATATTTTCTAAAAATATGTGATTTCAGCTAAAATTCATTCCTCTCAGGAATTGTAAACCACTATTATGATAGCACCGTTGAAGCTAAATAGGGAAAGGCACCCGCATTTGTATTGGATTGCCTGGTTGCAGAAAGACCACAAAGTTTCGGTTAATGAGCAATGCCTAATAAAGTTCAAGATCGGGAGCTACCATGATGAGGTACTCTATGATATCATCCCCATGGATGCATGTCAAATGTTGTTGGGGAGGCTGTGGCAGTTTGATAGGCGAGCTATACATGATGGCCATGAAAACACTTATTCGTTGACAAAGGATGGGGTTTGCCACAAGTTGAAACCCCTAAAGGAGACCAAAGAAAAAGTATGTAGTAGTGCTAGAATTTGTTATGTAGATGGAAGACATTTTATAGAAGGTATGAAGCATGAGCATGTGTGTTATGCATTGATTCCTAGAGTAAGGAGAATAGTGAGAAGGTTCCAGAAGAAGTTTCTGGGATGTTGGATGAATTTCAAGATATTGTTTCTGATAATGTACCTGAAGGTTTACTACCAATAAGGAAGATCAATCATCAGATTGACTTGATTCCTAGAGCTAGTTTGCCCAATAAGGCAGCTCATAGAATGACTCCAGCAGAAAATGAGGAGTTGAACAAACAAGTTCAAGAGTTATTGAGAAAGGGTTTGATATGGGAGAGTTTGAGTCCATGTGTAGTACCTGCAGTACCAGCACCAAAGAAGGATGGGGAGTGGAGGATGTGTACGGATTCCCAAGCCATAAATAAGATAACAATCAAGTATAGATTTCCCCTACCAAGGATGGATGACTTGATGGACTATTTGAGTGGAGCTTAGTACTTCACAAAGATTGATTTGAAGAGTGGATATAACCAGATCTAGATTCGAGAGGGAGATGAATGGAAGACTACCTTCAAGACCAAAGAGGGCCTATACGAGTGGTTAGTCATGCCTTTTGGGCTAACCAATGCACTGAGCACATTCATGTGGCTCATGAACAAGGTACTAAAAGAATTTTTGGGAAGTTTTGTTATTGTGTATTTGGATGATATTTTAATTTTCAATAAGAAATTGGATGAATATTTGATGCATATTCAGAGAGCCTCTGAGAAGTTAAGAGAAGGGAAACTGTTGATTAATCTAAAGAAGTGCAATTTTGTGAAGAGGGAGTTAGTGTATTTGGGGTTTGTTGTCTCAGCAGAAGGTCTCAAGATGGACCCAGAGAAGGTGAAGGCTATTCTAGAATGGCCTACTGCAAGAACTGCTACTGAGGTGAGATCTTTCCATGGTTTGGCTAGTTTTTGTAGAAAGTTTATTAGAAACTTCAGTAGTATTTGTGGACCCCTGACTGAAACAATGAGAGGGGATAGAAAAGAATTCAAGTGGAGCACTGGAGTGGAAAAAAGTTTTGAACTATGACAAAGCAACCTATTCTAGCCCTCCTAGATTTCAACAAGGTGTTTTAGGTGGATTGTGATGCTAGTGGTTGTGCCATTGGAGCAGTGTTGAGCTAAGAAGGTAAGCCCATTGCCTATTTTAGAGAAAAGTTAAATGATGCCAAGACAAAGTATTCTGTATATGATCAGGAATTTTATGCAATAGTGCAAGCATTAAAGAAATGGAGAAATTATTTGTTGCTGAAGGAATTTGTTCAATATACTGATCATCAAGCCTTGTAGTACCTAAATAGTTAGGGAAAATTAAATCAGAGGCATATGAAATGGGTAGACTTTTTGCAGAGTTATACCTTTGTTTTGAAACATAGGAGTGGGAAGTCAAATAAGGTTGCAGATGCCTTAAGTAGGAGGAATACATTGATGACAAAGATGCAAATTGAAGTGGTTGGGTTCAATGAACTTAAGACATTGTACGGAGAAGATCCTTATTTTGCAAAGGATTGGAAAGCTTGCAAGGAACCTGTTACAGTGGACAGGACAAGGTGGCCAGATTTCATAATCCAAGATGGCATGTTATTTAAGGGAAGTCAATTGTGTATCCCGAGGAGTTCCATGAGGGAGAACCTGATAAAGGAGAAGCATAGTGGAGGAATGACAAGACATTTTGGCCAGGATAAGACCATTGCCATTATTAGTGAGCATTATTATTGGCCTTAGTTGTCACAGGATGTGGAGAAGTTTGTACAAAGCTGCAGGGTATGTCAGATGGCTAAAGGATTGAGCCATAATATAGGCTTATATCAGTCCTTACCTATACTAGAGAGGCCATGGGAGGATATAAGTATGGACTTTGTTCTTGGTTTGCCAAGGATAGAATGAGGGAATGATTCAGTTTTTGTGGTGGTTGATAGGTTTTCGAAGATGGCACATTTCATTCCATGTCAAAAGACCCATGATGCAGTTCACATTGCTGACTTGTTCTTCAAAGAGGTGGTGAGGCTACATGGTCTACCAAAGAGTATTGTTTTAGATTGTGACACCAAATTTGTGGGGTACTTTTGGAGGACCTTGTGGAAGAAGCTGAAGACAGAGTTGAAGTTCAGTTCTACACACCATAAACAAATAGATGGATAGATAGAGGTTGTTAATAGGAGTCTGGGTAACCTACTGAGATGTTTGGTAGGAGATAAACCCAAGGGATGGGACTTGATCTTACCCCAGGTAGAATTTTCTTACAACAATTTTGTCAACGGAAGCACTGGTAGATCACCATTCCAGATTGTGTATGGAGGTAGCCCCAGAATAGCTCCAGAATTGAGGAAGATGGACCAAGAGAAGAAAATAAGTGCTGAAGCTGAAGATTTTGTAGAACACATCAAGGATATAAATGAGAAGGTAAGAGAACATATGAACAAGATGAATATGCAGTATAAGGCTAAGGCAGATCAGAAGAGGAGGTATAAGGAGTTTTAAATTGGTGATGAAATGATGGTCCACTTGAGGAAAGAAAGGTTTCCAGTGGGAACATATAACAAATTGAAGATGAAGAAGTTAGGTCCCTATAAAATTTTGAAGGGGCATGATTCAGGGAATGCATATGAGGTAGAGTTGCCAGATGGATTCAAAATTTCCCTTGTGTTCAACATTTTAGATTTGATAGAGTATCATGAAGGTGGCACTGAGGAAGTACCAATAATGAAATAGTGTGGGATTCCAGCACCTACTTCAAAAAAGGAAGAGATTGAAGAAATCCTGGATAGTCGTGTGGGAAGGAGTATTAGGAACAGATAGTATGAAGAATATTTGGTGAAATGGAAAGGAAGGCCTGTTGAAGATTCATCTTGGTTGCCTAAGGCAGAGGTTGACCATTTGGGTTTTCCTCCACCATTTGAGACGTGACGAGGTCACTTCTCAAATTACCCTGGGTGTCTGATGCAGGAGCATCCAGTGGTGTAAGGGCAATCTTGCATCACCTAAAAATAGTTAAATTTCAAGTTTCTTTGTTTTTAGATTTTTTTACATTTTTGGATACCCTTTTCGTCATAATGAAATTCTCAATTTATAGTTTTTATTTTCTATTCCTAGGTTGAAATATATTGTAGTTTTAGTTGCCTAGATTTACACCTAAAAATCTTTTGAGTTAGATTTGAGGCATTTAGAGTTCCTAGATAAGCCCTGAAACTTTCCAAAATTGGTGTAGCAAATTTTGAGCACGTTCTTGACTTCGAGAACTTTCCAACGGTTCAAACGGTTCGTAAATCGGAGTCCCAGATCAAAAGTTATGGCCTTGGGAAGTTGGCGCACTTTCTAGAAGATACAATTGCAAATGTTCTTTTCAAATTTGAACTTCAATTTGTAATTTTTAGAGTTCCAAACCACCTAAACTCAAATTTGAATGTTTTTTTGGCTCCAAACTAAAGAGGAGCTCTATTTATGGGCAGGTTTCTAATTTTTGGGTAACTTTTTGGGGACAAGCTCACATATTGTGAAAGGGTGATTCTGTAGCTTTCTGTAAGTTGCATGTGTTGTAAAACTTGGGGATTTGAGATCCTCTACATGTAAGAAGCTCCATTTTTTGAATAATAAAATTGTTCTCTTGTTTGTGGGTTATTTTCTGTGTCTTGGGTTGTGCCCTCATCAAGAATGCATACTCACTCTGGGGTAATAGAACTCATGGCGGTCCACTAGGTGAGAAAATATAAAAAGGTGAAGTACATACGCTAGTTGGTATGCACTCGCAAACACATAGGTGGCTATGGGGAAATTCGTGCTACTGAATGGGCTTCCTGCTCATCCATATCAAAGTTATACCTCCTAATAACATTAACAAGGTGCCACAATGGAAAATCGTGGTTCGTGCTTCATGAGACAAGCAAAGCTTCATATGCTTGGAACTCATGAACAAAGATCAAGGTACCACAGGAATGCAAGCTACGTTATGCAAGGCAGTAAAGGTGTAAAATGTAAAATGCAAAAAATGTAAAATGAAAAATATGTTCAAAGGAGTCTTGTTAAGTTTATGCATGGTCTATCACTTAGGGGACATTGTGTCTAATATCTCCAAGAGAGGACCAATCAAAGAATAAAATATTCACAACTTAGGGGATGTAGTGTGTTGCATCAAGCCACAATGAGGAATGTAATATGATAATATAGATCACATCTATGAAGGAAATCAAACCCAATTTCATCCAAAAAGTGACAAAAGCATCGTATGAAGTGACAAGGCTGCACTAAGAACCATAAATGAAAATGGAATTATGCTAATGTATGCCCCACACTTTAAAGAAATTTCTACACATTGTTCTATGAGCAATTACTTTAAATTATCGAAAGAAAGAAAATGCAAAAAGAAAACAAGACATGAGAGCCAACTTGGAAAGCCCCTATGCTAAGTTATATGTTTCTAAGTTAGGTTGCGTCATGTAAACAAAAAAGAGAACAAAAAAAGGGAGTTTCCTGCCAAAAATAAACACACCAAACACATAAGGGATTTATGGATTTGGGGTTAGTATGTTTGTTGCTGCAATGTTTTTATGAAAGAGCTCAAAACTATCATCATTCCCCAAAGCACATAGAACTAGAATAATAACACAAAGATAGCAAAAAAAAAAGGAGAAAAAAATCCATTTTTGGGTCAACATGGGAGAGAGATTTCAGTCTCAATGCTTTGCATTGTACCCAAAACAAAAACACAAGTGAAAAGAAAATGAAACAAAAAAAGAAAAAGAAAAAGATTTTGGGTCAATATGAAGGAGACATTTTGGTCTCAATGCCTTGCATCATCCCCAAAAGGAAAAACACAAGAAATATAAAGAAGAAGAAGGAAAAGGGACCATTGGGTCAACATGGAAGAGACATAGGGCATTTCAATGATTTGCATCATCCCCAAAAGGAAAACACAAAAGCAAAAATGAAAAAGGAAAAAGGACCTTTTGGATCAACATGGAAGAGACATAGGGTCTCTTAATACTTTACATCATCCCCAAAAGGAAAACACAAAAGTAAAAGCGAAAAAGGAAATGTATGACATATAGAAGGATATAGGTACAAATCTATGCTCCACGGGGTTTCGGGGATGGGGAGTACCCGGTATGGCGGGATGAGTTTTTGGTACGAGAGTACTTTTGGGTCATTTTTTAGGGGATGGCAGGGGACGACTGATAAAAAAAATAGGGAATTTTTTAAAAATATATAGAAATTTCAAATTTTCATAGCATAACATTGATAAAGAATTCATTCTAGACATTTGTATAAGCTTAATACATATCATTAGACTTGAATTGAGATTTCACATGAGAATCGACAAAAAAATTAACAAAATTGAAATGCTTTTCATTATCAATGTGCACACATATCATATAAAAGTTTGATAATTATAACCAAAATTCCCAAAGGCTCCAAGTCTCAACTATGAAATGACATGGTAAACATAAAACTAAGAAAATATATCGCTGTCCAAGGTCCCTAATCAGCATAAGGTAGGTCTAAATCAGCATCACCCTCACCATTAGAGCTCGAGTCAAAGTTAGTGTCAGTGTCCATGTCAATAGAAGGATCTGCCTCAACCAATGGAACCCCAACCAATCCCTCATGTGCATTCTCCTCAATATGCATAGCATCTTTGGGATTAACATCCCAATGTAAGGCTGGAGTCTAATGATACTGACTAGTTTAGAGATCCTTCACGCAGCTGCTCTTCTTTTGCTCTCCTTCACTTCACAAGACAAATGTAAAAATGAGTTGCTTTTTCTCATTTTAGGGCATATATAAGGCATAAATTAGGTTAAGTGGCATGGCACGTCCCTTGTGGGCCTGCCCATCCCTTTTTTTCATTTTAAAAAACTTTAATTTTTAATAAAAATGTGTTTTTTTGGTTGCTAGGCCATAGGGTACTTCTAGAAGTACCCAATACGGATGGGGGGCAGCTGGGAAGTTTCGGGTACTTCTAGAAGTACCCTACATCCCCTGCATTCTGCCAAAAGTCCCCTGGAAGTACCCGGTACTTGGTTGGAAAAAGGGGACGGCCAGGGGACGTTTCCTAGCCATCCTCGCATCCCTGTTTCTTACCCGGTACGGGAAATGACATAAAAACATAGGGGACGCGTCTCCGTGGAGCATAGGTACAAATAGAGGAAGTGTACAAAGAGAGAGAACATCAAATGCATGTTATGGGGGAACACAATATGCACATAAAATCACACCAAAGAAAAAGAAAAAGGAAAATGTAAAAAAGATAGTAAGGAAAATGCAAGTCAAAAATCTAACAAGTCATCTTCCTCCCAACCATCTTTAGTGTATTGCGAGGATAGTTGGTTGTCTAAAGAAAGAATTACAAGTGTCAAACTAGGAGATGTAGCAAGTTCTTCACTTGGTATAGAATATTTATCATTTATGCTCATGGTAGATGAAAATAAAGAGTTTAGATCATTGTGCACTTCTTCATCTATTTTTGTGATCTCCTTGTCATCATCCTCATCAAGATTGATTATGATAGGAGGACGAAGGGTTATTTCCAAGGAACAATGTATCAAAATTTATGGCTATTGGATTAGTTCATTTTGTTGTGAGGGTTGGACTGTATTATCTTGTGGTGGGTCATGAGGAAGAGAGTGATCATCTATTGCTTATGTCAAAGGTGGAGGTTGGTTTCTTTTGTTTTCTTCCATTTGAGACTAACGACCAAGGAGATGATGATGACACCTATGCTCACTAGCACTGTGGTTTCATTTTATTTTATTTTGAAGCTATTGAGGTGTAAGAGCAGGTTGATCCATCATAGGTTCCTTTTCTTATAAAGGGGGAAGAACGGAAGAAACTGAAGAAGACAAGTCGATCACTTTCTCTTTAGCTTTATACACTTGATTAATGCAAGGAGGCATGATGGGATTTGTTTCATTTTCTCTTGGTCATTTGAACAAGGAAGGGGAGGTGTTTATGGTTGGTTTCTCATGGGGTGGTGTGGTTTGTCCAATTTTAGATTCAAACTGAAGCATGGTCTCATCTAGAATAGGAGTAGAAGCGGATGGGGACATGTTACGAAGAGACAACTTGGCTATTTGTTTTGCTTTAGACTTTTGATAGGCTATGAAAAAGAAATATTTATGGAGGGTGAAAGGCTCCATAGGTTCAGGCCAAAAGGATTTTAAGGAAAATTTTCCCTTAGAAGACAATGGATGAAAAACACTATGGTGTATGGTAAATATTCCATTGCCATGCACAAACTTCAAACATTTGTGAACAACTAAGGGGAACGCTTTCATCAAGCAAATCCAAGGGTGGCCTAATCATAGATGAAATTGATTTGATTGTGGAATGATAGAAAATGTTACTTCCAAAGTTTTGGGTCCTATCTATAATGGGAGTACAATCAATCCAATTGTAGGGAATACAAAACCATTATGTGTTATAATCCATGTGGTTGGTTTATTATAATCATCTTGATAAAGCTCATGTAATACTAAAAACTCTTTCATGATCACATTCTCACCACAGGCGGGATCTATTAATATCCCATTGGCGTGCTTATCATAGATTTTTCCAACTATGTAAAGAGGACCATTGGGAGGCTTTTTAAGTATATCATGAGAAGAAAAATTAATATCAAGATATATGTTGGTTGGGCCCTTACAAGGGAATATGTCTATCATACCCACAAGTTCATCCATAGGATTAAATTGGGTAACATTTGGAGTTATATCAGGTTGTTCATTATTTGTATCAATGTTCATCACATGAGTGTTTGAAGGTTCACTAGCCTTGACAAATGAAATGTTGTGTTTAGGCATAGGGTTGGTAAAAATTTGTAAATTCTGGTTAGGGGGTGCAACAGACTCATTTCCTTAATCATTGACACCCGCAATGGACTAACAACCAAAATCAATGAGGTCTTGAACTAAGTATTTGAGACACTTACATTGTTTAGTGTCATGGCCATTTTGGTGATGAAAATGAAAATAAGCATTAGGTTTAAATATGGATGGTAAAGGCTTGGTGGTAGGGTATTTGTAGGTTCATCATGGAAAAAATAGGCCCTTAAGTGGTGATAAAATCTAGAAAAATCAAAGTTAGGCAACTTGATATAAAAATTTGAATGTTATCTAATATTATTTCAAAAATATGTAAGAATAGAATCTGTAGCAAATTAAATGTAGTTTTTAAACTACTAGGTTTATTTGAAAAAAAAATTCTATTTGGTGAAAATTTGAAATTTCAATGTAGTAGCACTTAAATTTTAGGGATAAAATAAGAAGTAGGTGTATGTCTGACAACCCTAACCACAATAAATTGCTAATATATTTTTATAAGATTTTAGATATAAGCAGAGGACTCATGTCCCGATGTGATGCATATTTTTTGTAGTTTTTTTCTAAGTAAATAATTAATTATGAATTGTTTATTACAACTTTTAAAAATTATAAAATGTCGTATGTCTAACCACCTTCATCAAAACTTCATGAAATTCATTTTTTTTTAATCCTATAGTATACAAAGCATAGAATGTGACACATGTTATGGATTCAAAAAATGTGACACCATTTGAAAGATATAGATGTTTTTCAATTAGCCTATCAATCAGGACTTTAGTCATAATTCAAATAGAAAATGAATAATAATAATTTATTAAATTCAAAGTAAAGCATAATTTATATTGGTGGAAAGCTCAGAATGTCCTTTAAAAACCCTTTTTGTTTCATCAATTTTGGGTTAAAAAAAGTCATGAGCCACATACCCTACAAATACCTATCATATCGCCAGTTTTTGGCCCATCATGATCCAACACATACCTAGTATCAAGTGGTTTAGTGGTGATCATTTGTTGATGGAACAATTTGTTCATTGTATTATGGAGAGTATCAGGTAAGGGAGTAAATTTTTTCTTCGGGTCCCCATAGGTAAAGGGTACCATTGCTTTAACAGCTGCCACTTGACTTGGAACAAGTTGGGTTGGTTGTGGAGAAGGTAGATTGAATTATAAGAAGCCTTTGTTTGATTTTATAAAGTTTTGCATGTTGTTTTGGTTAGTTTTCTTATAATTCTCAGCTCGGTTAGAAGTTGAATTTGAATCATGACTAGAAACTGAGTTGTGATAGTCACAAAGGGTGGTGCATAAATGCATGAACGAAGGAAATTTCATCATAGTTAACTTATCCTGAAGGTAAGTGCACAAGTTTCTAATAAACATCTTCTACAGATGTGAATCGGGAATCTTGACATCAATTTGAGCATACAATGACTGCTATCATGAAATGAAATTAGTTACTTTTCCATCTGCATTTTGTTTACATCACATTAAATCAACCATTGTCTTTTTGGGAGTCATATGGACTTGGAAATGACTTATGAAAGCATCCAAAAGTTCATTGAATGATCATATTGAATGATTGGGTTAAGTTTGAAAACCACTCTAATGCAATGTCCTTCAAGGTCCTAGGAAAAGGTTTGGCTAATAGATTATCATCAAGTAAATAATCACTGCACGAGGTTGTATAAGCATTGGCATGATTTGTAGGGCCTCCTTTACCTCCATATTTCTCAAACCTAGGAATTTCAATTCATTGTGGCATTAGTGTGCATAATATATCTAAGGATAATGGACTACTACGAACATGATATGTGGGTGCAACATTTTTTACTTTGGCTAATAGTGGAGATTTGTTGTTGCATGGATGAAATGGTGTTAAAGAGTTGTGTAATGATGGGATCACTGTAAGTGGTATGAGGTGGAAGGGAAAATGGTGATGAAGTTTATGTAATGTTAGGGGAAGTAAAAGGGACACTAAGAGGGGTGAAAGTGGAAGAAGGAATATGTGATTCAAACAAAGAACTAGGAATGCTAGTTGGAATAGTGAAAGGAGTCACATGACTAACCTGTTGCATAGTTGTTGTAACTTGAGGAGTGGTATAGGTTGGTATGGATGCTATGGTTGAAGGAGGAGGATAGTGAGGTCCTCCTTGGCTTAAAATAATGTTGGCTAACTGGGAAGTAGAAGGAACATGTTTGTTGTATAGCTCAACAATTCTTTTCATAACTTGTAATCCATCATCACTTTCAATCAAATAATGAAGGTTTTCTATTGCAGGTATGGCAGTAGTGGAAATATTTTCAAGGGATAAATCTTGTTGTAAATGTGCAAAATTCATGAATACTAATGAATTTTTCTTGTGGAATGGAATTATTTTGTGTGTCAACATTCATTGGATGGAAAGGTGAAGGCATAATAGTGGTAGTATCCATGCCTAATGCACCATTTTCTATACTAGGAGTAGGAGCTCCTAAGATCCCAAGGTCCACAATGAAAGTGCTATCGTGGGAATCCATGAGTCTAGAACTTCGTCTCACTAAAGTATTATCAATGGGGCACTAAAAACTCATACAAGTACCACAAAACATGGGGTGAATGCAAATGCAATGTAATCTAGTTGTACAAAATGCAAAATAATAGAAATTGTACAAACTGAAATAGAGAAATAACAACAAAGAACATACATGCAGTAAATGCCCCAAAAAAATGCTTGAAAATGCAGTATAAAAAGTGCAAATGGACTGATTTGCCCAGGATGGAAAATGAGTCTAGCTATGAGATATTTTTGTGTTTTTAAGAAAATTTAAAGTGACTTTAATGATTTTTTGATGCAAACTAAGGATGCAAATGCATATTTTCAGTTTTTTAATGATATGATGAAAAAATGATGTCTAAATGAGTCTTTCACTAATGAATTTTTAAGAAACCCTAGGATGCAAAAATTAAAAAAACATAATTGAATGTTGATGCAAATGAAGTCTAGGATGCAATATGCAATTGAAATTAGAAGGCGGTTCAGTATAAAATGTAGTAAATGCCCAACAAAGAACATAAATGTAGTAAATGCCCAGAAAAATGCCTGGAAATGCAGTATAAAATGTGCAATTGGCCAGATAATGTGTTCAATATGTAGGTTCATCAAAATGAACCATATATTTTTGGGAATGAGGTTTATAGACTACTCTTGCACTCTTAGGATGTTTCACCTAAATGGAGAGAGATAAACCTCACTAAAAATCACTGTGGTTCACTCAATATAATGTATGTATGATGTGATTAAGGATAAATGAGATTATATAAATTCAACTAACCAATGGAATTGACTGATTATGAATGTAAAACCTAAGAAATATGTAATGTTTGAAAACATAATGTGAGATGCAAGCATGAACTAAAAGATGAACAAATGCAAAATAGAATTGAAAGAAGGATGAAAATAGTGCACCTATGTAATGAGTGATGAATCCAGAGTGATCTGAATGATGACATAAATCAATGAAAATCACCAGTCGGACTCATTTGCCACTAATGGTGAATCATTCTTACTTCTCGCAAAAACTTTTGGAAACTAGTTTCTAACTCTTAGGATCTAGAATCGAACAAAATATAATTTTCCATCCATAAGGTGGGACTCATTCCCCACTAATGGAAAATCAATCCTCTCCCAAAATTCTATGAAAGGAGGGACCAATTCTGTAACATTAGATCTAAACTTGTCTTCTTGTTAGGTTGATGGAGTCAAATCTACAGAAAATGGGCTATAGGTTGTCTCTAAGCTTGAAATAGGTTTGATTTGACTTGAAACACTTTTTTGACTTCTTTTCCACTTTTTAACACCTAATTTCTTGAAAAATCTACATGCAAAAGTCTGCAAACACACATGCAAAAGGGGGGGAAATGGTTAAGGGTTAGGTTATAGGGATTTTCCTTGGTCAAATCCCACTTTGGTAATCAAACCCTAAATGAAGAAATGGGATGAAATGAACAAGGAAAGATGAATAAATAACATGCAAAGGTTCTAAACTCACCACAACCTTGAAGAAATATTAGAGACATGTCAATGGTTGCTCCAAGATGCTTGATTGATGCTTGATTGAATAATGCAAAGTTCTCAAATGCTAATTTAATTTTTGAATGAATTAGTGAATGAATTAGGTGTAAAATGAGAAGAAAAAGATTTTTTTATACACAATTGTGCCTAAGTAACCCAATGATACCTCCTCACAAGCTGACATAAGGTAATTTTGAATAAAAACCCAAAAGAAAATTTGAAATATTTTCAATTTTGAGCCAAGAGGGACTCATTCCCCACTGATGGAAAATGGGTCCCACCTTGGACTTGAAAGTGGGTGTCAGGAATTAAGTCACATTTAATGTTGTTTATTAGGTTTATATTCAAAAACAAAATTAAGCCTTCTGAGTGCATAAAGGGTTCAAATAAAGCACAAGAAAGGTGTAAATAGTGAAACTAAGCCTCGAAAAGCATGAAATATTGTAACAAGACTTTACAACACTTCAAAATAGGACTTGAAAAGTGATGAAAAGGTGATTTTTAGATGAATTATAATGAATAGAGTCTAGAAAAGTGTAGAAATGTTTTACAACACCTTAGAACCCCTTCACAAGATGTCACAATTTGAAATTTTAGGAATTAATGTGAATGTTTAAGTCACATTGCAACATTAAATCAAAGAAAAATAAACCAAGCATCATGAGAGAAAGGCCTAAAAAACCATGAAAATGTCCAAGAGCCATTTTTCTATGGTACAGTCGGCCTTGGTGATCAAATTAAAAGTCATGTGAGTCGATTTCATATATAAATGAGCTCTCAAATCATTATTTCATTATGCATTCATGTTATCAAATCAAGCATTCAAGAGTTAAGCATTCCAAGGTTTCACAAGATAATCTAGACAACATTCAAGGGTAGATTCTCCATCAATTGTTGCAGCAATTCAAGATCCATCATCATGCCAAGCATATCAAGCATCAAGAATTTTATTGAGCTAGTGTTGCAATTTAGCATTGAAGATCAAAGATCAAGCATTTTTCTACACCTATTATCAAGATCAAGATCTAAATCCTTCATGGCCATTTCATGTTGAGTTGCAATTCACAAGACATCATTTATAAGAAATCATCCAAGGTATTATTGTTCATGATTCATTTTCTTTGTTTCATGTTTCATGCCTTCATTTCATTGTCTCATCATTTGGTTTAATTACCTAAAAGGGGTTTGACTAAGGAAAACACCTATTCCCTAACAATCAACACTTTCTTTCTCTCTCTCTCTCTCTCTCTCTCTCTCTCTCTCTCTCTCTCTCTCTCTCTCTCTCTCTCTCTCTCTCTCTCTCTCTCTCTCTCTCTCTCTCTCTTTGTGTGATTGTAGATCTAGGTGCTTTGAATACTTGAATATCATTGAAGATTAGGTTAAAAGCTTCTTGGAGTCATCTCCCCATTTGTAAGGTCATTTAATCTTCACAAAAAGGTCATTTAAAACCCTAAAATCATAGTTTCAGATCTAGGAACATGGAGGATAAGATTGAGCAGTCTAAGAAGAGAAAATTTAGACTTTGAATTTCTAAAAAATCCAAACTAGACTCATTTGTTCCAAGTGGTGAATGAGTCGCACTATAGGTTTTTTTTAGAGATCTTTGCAGATTTGGATACCCATTTTCTAGAAACCTATTCTTATGCAAAAACCCTATTCTGGTATTGATTCACTCAAATTGGTGAATGAGTCCCAATAGGCCAAAACTTCAAGATTTGTAGAATTTCTAGTCTCCATTCAAGTCTCTACAAGTTTCCAGGTGCACACATTATGTTCTATAGCTTTCTATTTTTTTCTTCTTGCATTTATAGGTCATTTAAATCAAGTTTGCATCATATTAGGGTAAAAAAAAATCATTTCATTTTGCATGCCATTGTCTTTTCCAAGTTTAAAGTTGGTGATGAAGCCCTTATTAGATCATATCCAACTCCTAGGATAACCCTATTGTAAGAACTCTTTCTCTTTTGAATTGAGATTTCTAGGGTTATCCTTGAGTAGAATATCTTGGAAAGTGGGTGTGATAGCACTTGATCAACCTATCCCCCATTTTCCTTGGTTCCCCTTGATAGGTTCAATTTCAAGGTTGCAAATGTGTTTTCTATTTCAAAATATTTAACTTGTAGAGAAAAGAAGTGGAGGCATGGGGGTGAATACACCTTATATTTAGGAAAAACACTAAGGAAGAATATTTTTTCAAAGAATAAGGTATGTGATTATTTCTATGTTAAAAAAAGTGATATGCATATGGATGCAGTATGGTTGTATTCCTTTGCTGAGTTATGGAAGATGTATGAATCCAAGGAGATTAAGTTTACACTTGAAGTTAAAGATGTTATGCTTAAAGGTGATTCCATGGAAATTTTGAAGATGTTTATGGCTAAGAGGTCTTTGTTCATGGGACAAGATTCTTGGTCAGAAATTTTTAAAGTGAAGGATAGCATGCAAATCATTATTTCTTCCAATAAGAAACCTAAGCTTAATTCTGATATATGGAAACCTTCAAATCAACATGGCATGGTACTTTTAGGATCAAGCCTCATTTAGGTTTTCTTCCATTAGATATATGGGGGAGTTTATAAGAAGGATAAGATTTCAAAGGGTTCCTTCATTTTTTCTAGCATCAAGAAGATTCCAAAGTTATCACTCTTGGATCATATCAATGGTACTTCAGTCATAAAGGTGAATGAAATTCATGAAGTAATTGATGATCCAATGAAGGTAACCAACTCATGTCATATTTTAATTCCATATTTCTCTCATCAATTTATGTAAGGATATGATATAGCATGTGGAAGTGATTGGGCTTCATTTTATGCAAAGGTATGGCTTCATTCAAATTCAAAACAAAATGATGATTGTTGTAAGAAATGAATTTTATATTGATGATAGAAGATTATAGTATGATTTAGAGTTTGTTATGGGTTAGATTACATGTGTTTCCTTAACACTTTCTGACCTATGTGATCATGAGGAGAGCTCCAAGATGTTTATATTAAAAATAATGCTCATAAAAGGGGTCTACATTAGTTGCTAATGATTAATCTCAACTTTCAATATTAGCAACTTATAAAGGAAATTCATATTGAATAAACAAAAGTGTAAGGAAAATGAAGCAAAAAATTATATGTTTCATTGGTCGCAGCCTATGATTCAAATTATAGGTTTCAAAGGATCTTATTTCTTATTTGACTATGGTAATGAAGAAATTCAGAATTTAGTATCTACATGGGAGATTAATACTACATACTTGGTCCAAGTTATGAATACTCAAGGCATATAAGAGGTTACAAC
The DNA here is from genome assembly GCA_007258455.2 of Sequoia sempervirens. Taxonomy (NCBI): domain Eukaryota; kingdom Viridiplantae; phylum Streptophyta; class Pinopsida; order Cupressales; family Cupressaceae; genus Sequoia; species Sequoia sempervirens. The sequence continues at coordinate 435,791,337 of VDFB02271358.1, read as the reverse complement.
ACAAGAATATTTGAAAAGGTTTGTGAAGGTAAGTAGCACATTCTTTACATTTTCCATTTCAGATTTCTCACACTATTTTTTGAAGGATTATGGTGCTTTAGGAAAGGATAAATGGACTCTATCAATGCAAAGATGGGAAGCTATGAGAAATGGAAGTATGAAGTTCAAAGATCCAGAATGGAATTTCAATAGGTATGGAAAATGGTTTCTTGTCATTTATATTCTCAAGATGTACAATCAACATTGTGTATATATGTAAAATATGAGATGAATATGGATTGCTTTGGATTGAAGATTCTCTTGATTCAATTATATGGTTTGAGTAATGAGCCATAAAAATGGGTGATTGTAAATATGGTTGAAGATTAAAAACTGTAGAATGATTACTTCATGGTATCTCCTTATAACTCATGAATATTGGAGGTTTCTAAACATGATATATTATTTCATAATCATTTTTGAAACTATGCTGGGTGATAAAAATGTGCTAATTGTTATACACAAAAAGTATGTCTTTCACCAAAATGTCTTATTGCTTACAGATTTAGTACTCATAGTGTTTTAGTATGAATATTTTTGTTATATTATGTTAATGGCTAGTCCTCTATAATAATATTTTGTCCAAAATAATTCCATGGAGCTATAATCAATATCCTTCAAGTTAAGGTAAAGCTAGAGGTAATCAATGTGATTTTCAGTAGTGTGGATCTCTATTCCTCAAGGGTAAAAGAAGCAATTATTTCTAGAGTGTGTACTTGTTGCATGATGATATTTTTTTCTTCTCTATTGAAATATTTCTATTATATATCAGAACATGAAGCTAAAGGTAACATCTATTAAGTTGAGGTAAAATATGGGCCTTTTGTTGTGCATTCTTGTAATGCATATTTTTGGTACTAGTGTTCTAAAAGAAGTAATTATTTCCACCTTATGTATCTAGTATTATGTAGGATGCATTGGTGTTTATAATAGCTTCATTGGGTATAAAAATTAGACTTGTACTACCATCATTTGTTTCAGAAGTGTCAAGTGCAAGTTTCCTATTGGTAATGCATCACTAGCTAAAGACCCAAAACCATTTGCAAGGTTAAAATTCCGATTTGGGAGGAGTATAAATTGCTATTGTATGATGTTAATATATTAATCAAGTATAAAATTTATTCTATATATCATATTCAGAAGTTGCATACAACACCCATCAAGCTGAGGAAATTTTTGGAACAAATAGTGTTGTTTCCTACAAGCAATAACCCAACAACTCCAAGATAAAAAGTGTAATCATTTTAAAATGTATTAATTATTTTTGAAGGATTATTCTTCTATTCTAATAGTCCATTTTGTTGCATAAATTAAATCTATATCAAATGTTTCAAGGACTTTTGGTTTATCCTTCTTGGTGATCGTGCACATACATAGTTTTGGAGAAAGATTGAAAGGGAGAGATGGTCAATTGAATAAGATGCTAAGCATGCTAAAATTAAAAAATTAATGTGGGATATGAGGTTGCATAATAAATATTGGTGTCATGATATTACAAAATTTAAACACGAGTTTTGGCACCCTAATGCTCTCTTGCACTTCTGGGGTTTTTCACCTAAAAGGAGAGAGGTAGGCCGAAACAAAGTGATGTATACACTCAAGATTAATGAAATATGATTGAAATAGGTATAAATGTAGAAAAATAGTAAAATATATTAATTATTAATGAAAAACTAAGAAATTTAAGATGTTTGAAAACACAATGTTGATATACAAAAAGACCTAGAAATGAAAGTAAGTTATAACAAAAATGAATGAAACTGAATGTGTGCACTTGATAAATTATTGGAGACTGGAAATGACTTCTGAAACGTTGTTGATCCTAAAAATTTGACCTACTAGGACTCATTCACCATTCTGGGTGAATTAGTCCAGAGTCTAGGAAACTATTTTAGAGCCCGTTTCAGACAAATGGGTATCCAAAACTATAGAAAACACTTTTCAGGCCTGGCAGTGGGACTCATTTGCCACTATTGGTGAATGAGTCCACTTCTAAATTTCTAGATGTTCAAAAGTGGAAATAGAAGCCCTTAGTCTATACTTTGGTTCCTAATAAGTGTCTACCTCCCAAACTCTGATTTTTGGCACTATAAGTGACTTTTTGTCAATATTTTAACTTAATCAACAAGGATATATCTTAAAAAACTTTCAACTTATCTTCAATGGTTTCCAAACCTTCAATGTACCTAAATCTACAAACACACAAGAAAAGAGAGAAATGTTGGGTGTTAGGGCATGGGGGTTTGCCTTGGTCAAACCCCTTTTTAAGTAATTAAATGAAAATGAAGAAATAATGTAATGAATAATACAAAAATGGAATTAGAGACTTTCCATGATGATAGATCTTGATTTTCTATAGTAAAAGATGAAGAATCTACCCTTGAATGTTTGAAAAGTGCTATCTTGACGACTTAAAATGTTGAAACCCTAGCTTGCTTGACTTGAGAACATGATGAATGATGAATGGGTTCTTGAGTTATGATGAATTAGGGTTTAGAAGCTTGTATTTATAGGGAATCCACATAATTTTCTTATTAATTTGATCCAGGCAAGGCCAACATGGAGAAAATTAAATTTAAAACCTAATTTTTCTTGCTTAAACCCTGAAAATGGCTCAAAGGGGACTCATTCACCATCAAGGGTGAATGGGTCCCACTAGGATGGGACTCATTCACCCCTAGTGGAGAATGGGTCCCATAGGGGCTCTTTTACCAGTTGGAATGTCATGAAATAAAAAAATTAGGCTTCTAGGTTATTCTAGTTAGGTCTTTGATCAAATTAAGCCTTGGTATGTACAATATGGGGCCATAGGGCCCTATTAATGATGATGTAAAGGGTGGATAAGGCCAGGGACAAAAGTTTCAATGTGAAAGTGTGATTAAATACACTTTATATCATTAAAATAGGGTCCATGCAACCTAAAAAGGCACACCATCTAATGTGGATGTGTAAATCACATTACAACACTAGATTAAAGTCAAGTTTAATTTACAAGTCTTCTAGATTAACATGAGGATTCCCTTAAATATATTTTACAATGTTGAATTAGGGGGAAAATAGGTCCATTATGGGTATGTGCAGGATCATGATGGGCCACAAAGTGGTGATATGATGGGTATGTGTAGGGTATGTGGCTGATGACTTTTTTTGTACCAAAAATTGATGAAACAAAAAGGGTTTTTAAAGGAGATTCTCATCTTTCCACCAATATAAATTATTCTTTACTTTGAATTTAATTAATAAGTATTATTTATTTTCTATTTGAATTATGACTAAAGTCTTGATTGATAGGTTGTTTGAAAAGAATCTATAGCTTTCAAATGGTATCACATTTTTTGAATCTGAAACATGCGTCACATTCTATGCTTTGCATACTATAGGATTAAAAAAAAGATTGAATTTCATGAAGTTTTGACCAAGTTAAGGTGGTAAGACATACATTTTTTTATATTTTCAACAAGTTGTAATAAAAAAATAATAATTAACTATTTTCTTAGAAAAAAATTACAAAAAATATGCATCACATCTGGACATGAGTCCTCTACTTATATCTAAAATCTTATAAAAAATATGATCATTTTATTGTGCATAAGGTTGTCACACAAACACCTACTTATTTTTTCCTTGAAATTTAAGGACTACTACATTGAAATTTCAAATTTTCACCAAATGGATTTTTTTAAAAAAAATATAAACCTAGTAGTTTAGAAACTACATTCAATTTTCTACAAATTGTATTCTTACATATCTTTGAAATAATATGGATAACTTATTCAATTTTTTACGACAAGTTGCCTAACTCTAATTTTTCTAAATTTTTTGCTACTTAAGGGCCTGTTTTATCAATGATGATCCTTTGCATACCCTTATATGCTTAATAAAAGTATAGAAAAGTGTGAAAGTCATTCACAACACTTTACAACACCTTTACAAGACATACATTTTATTCAATTTTCTAGGTCCCAAGACCTAATGTGGATGTGAAAAACACCTCAGAACACTAAATCAAGGCCTCATTAAGTAGAATTTATCATTAATTAATCAAAAATAAAGAAAGGAAAAAGTTGTACATTTTTTGTGTCCACACAAAATATAGAAACATATTTCAAGGATTCTTCAATATTCTTAGGAGGAAGAAGTAACTTCATACCAATATAGGATCAAGGCTTGGTATACAGTTTGGTATGAATGATCAACTTGGCTACATGATTTTGGAGATATATGTTTATAATTGCTTGAGGACAAGCAATTTTTGGAAGGGAGGAATTGTCATATCCCCTTTTTCTAAAATAGTCTTTTTTTTCTAAAAGTAGAAGTTTCTATTTTTAGTAAGTCAAGTTGCCCAAAAATAGCAAATCAATACTATTGGATTTAACGAGAAATTTTTTTTTTTAATTTGGTGATTTGATTAAAAAGATAAAATTTAATCATGAAATAAATATTATATTTGATTTTTCACCATATTTGGTCATGTGTTTTGATGGAGCACTCTTTTTTTGTTAGAAAAGCAGGAAATTGTTACTTATGGTAATAATGTCAATAAGAAATAATTATGGAAATGGCCAATTTTTGGGAACCATTTTGGAAAGAGTAGTTACAAAATTATTTCCATCTTTTTGGCATGAAATCTTGGTGCCCAAATTTGATTTTTTCATATGGAATACTTAAAGGGAAAAATGAGTTTTTTTCATTGATTCATTGATTCATGTTTTCTCTCATAGAGTGTGACAATTCTTCTAAGGCGGAGGCTGAAAGAAAGTGGTTATGAGTTTCTCCAAGAGAAATCTCATCTAGATATTTCTAGTGTGCCATAAAGATCTAGTTAGAGCTTTATTTCACAGTTGCATACAAGGGTTTTCTAGTGTAGAAGTGTGTTGTGGTTTTAGATTTTGGTTAGCCTATAGATTGCATAAAACATCAGTATATTTAATGTTCTCCATTATATATATTGCTTCTCATAACATTATGCTTAAATTTGGTGTGTGTTGAGGGTTTTCTTTTTAGTTTGATGCATGTCTTTGCTTCTAGCCTTAGGACTTTCCATTATAATTTTCTGCAACTGAAGTTTTCTCTTATTTTCTATTGGAGATAGAAGCATGATGTAATTTTCATGATAATAAAAACAATATAACATCATGTCATAGTTTCATACTTTCTTGAGTTATATCTGCACAATCTAATAAATTTTATTTCATACCTGATTTCCACTGTTGTTGCAAGTTTAACAATCTTTGTGAAATATTATTTAATTGCAAAAATTCAATATTATTTCCAGCAATGGACATTACAAACTATTACTCCAACAATCATACAAGTTAGTAGAATCAAAAAATAGAAATGAGTTTAATTTAGAACGATGATTACCATCTCGAATTTTAGAAATTTATCTAGTCTACAAATCTATTATGATCATTAAATTTTACATGAAATCAACTATATTCCCATTCCCATGATGTAATTTTATTAATAGAAATTAGATTACTTCATAAGGAAAATAAAGTACATCTTCCATCAGAATTGGTGAAGAGAAAATCTAAAATGAGTAAAATATTTATTTTGATGTATCTATGTTATGTGATGCTCTATTGTAAATAATCTACCTTTGCATTGAAAATTTTGCATAAATTTTTGGGTTCTAAAACTATTTTTCCATAATCCTATAATGCAATTTCACCTTCAAGGTGAAGGGGTTCCATCGAGAAGGTGAAAATAAATCTCACTAATAGAATGAGGATTATTAAAGGCCAATTGATGAGAGTATATAAGTTCTGTTGTGCTTTGGGATCAACTTAAACCCAAGAGGGTGTTCAAAGAGGTATCCTAAAGAGGATTGGAAGTTCAATAAAGGATAGTACAAATTAAAAAATTTATATTTGTATCTAATGTAAGTTTAAATATAAAGTTTATCATTAGGTTAAATACTAACTAACTAATTCAATGATCCCTTATATTAATTGCATTATTACCATTGGAGGGGATTCAAGATGAGGGGAAAAGAATATTATTCACATCCTCATCCACATGTGGGAATTAGAAGGTGATAAAAAGGGGTATTTGCACATTAATGATGTACAAAAAAGTTGCCAATGTGCCAAAAATAAAGAGACAGTGCATTATTGAGAAAATCATATAACACACTCATACTATGCTATGGTAAGAATATTTTTGTGACTTCCAAAATGCAGTTCTGTTTTATCTTTTTTTTAAATTATTTATATTTTTAAGTGAATAAAATGCACTCATATTTTTTAGACCTCTTTAACCAAAAGAATATTTTTAGCTCAAAATAATGTAGTGCATTTGTTTCAATTAAAAATAAAAACACAAAAGTTATACCCTCATTTTGTAACCAACAACTATGAATTCCACATTACATTTTCCTCCTTTTCTCTCTCCAAAATATGTTCATGGTTTGAAAATTTCTCAAGTCCTTCCATAATTCCATACCATAGAAGAAGCAAGTACTGAATTTTAGTATACTATAATAAAATTTTGTTCGCAATCAATTTTTTTTATGAATTTCATATTTAAAAATATTATAATATATCCTATAAACCTTGATCTAGCACAAAATTTGAATGAACAAATTTCTAAATAAAACCCTACAATACCTAACTTTCCTCCAACCCTTTTGACAAACCCCAAACGAATCTAAGAGGACTTGGTAGGTCATTTGGAACAAAAAAAGGTCAAATTAAAAAATTAGTTTCCAAATTGAAGGCTTCAACATCAAACCCCTATCACAGTTCACTTATTTCATCATTGGAAGCAATGATGATCAATTTTGACATGGTGACAAGACAAATAAATCAATGAGAAAGTTATAAATAATGTGAACATTTTTTTAATTCAAAATCATTTCCCACCCTTTTTGCATTGGAATAGTTTATTAAGAATTCTAATACAAGAGATAATTGTAGAGAAAATTTAACACATAAAATTATATGATATTAGAACCAAATAAAATGGGGGATAGGTTGAACAAGTCCTATCACACTCACTTTCCATGATATTTCGCACAAGGATAACCCTAGAGATCTCAATGCAAAAGAGAAAGAGATCTTGCAATAGGGTTTTCCAAGGGTCTTAGTATGATCTAATGAGGGGTTCACCACCAAGTGTAAACATGGAAAAGACAATGAAATGAAAGATATAATGTAAAACCCTAATTGAATGAAAACTAATATTAAATGACCTAGAAAGGTAAATGAAATGCAACAAAAAACTATAAAATAGATAGTGTGCACCTAGAAATATTGAGAAGGATAAGTGGGGATCCTAAACATCAAAAAATATGCTTTTTATTGCTTATTGGGACTCATTCACCAGGTTAGGAAAATCATTCCAGTTTCTGGGAAACTATGCAAGAATAGGTTTCTGCCAAAAGGGTATCCAAATCTACAAAATGCTGAAATCTAACTAGAAATGGGACTCATTCGCTAGAATTGGCGAATCAATCCAGTTAGTATTTTCTAAAGCTTCAAAGGCTTATCCTGCTCTTCTCTATCTACTCTATCATTATTGACTAATTTTTGGATCTGAATCTCTGATTTGTAACCTATAAATGATCTCTAATGTTCTCTAAGGATTTATGGCAACTTTGACAACTTTGATGACAAGATAACTTTTCTCAAATATTGCTCCTTACAATATCTGCAACCTAAACCTACAAATCACATACAAAGAAGAGGGAAAAATATTATGTGGTTAGTGGATAGGGGCTTTCCTTGTTCAAACCCCTTCTTGGTAATTAAACCTTGAAATGAAAGGAAATATGAATGGAGAATGATGAATGAAAAAATAGCAATGTTGAAACTCACCAAACCCTAGAAATAAGGTGCTATAAATATGCTTGAAATGGTTGTACAATGGATGTGGTTCTTGACTCATGCTTGAAATGGTTGTACAATGGATGTGGTTCTTGACTCTTGCTTGAATTATGTTTATGTTGCTTGAAACACTTGAATCTTAAACCCTACATCACAATTGCTAGCACAATAACAAACATGATATATGAAATCTTTGACATGATGATTGATACTTGAATGTTTCTCTAAAAACTTGATAATATTCCCTTGAATGCTCTTGAATCCTCTTATGAACTCTCTTGAATGCTAGGTGAGAATATGAGTGAAAGAACCTTGTATTTATACTTAATTATGTAAGAATTCCTGAAATTAGAACAAATCGACATCAGATCTAAAAGAATACAAGCCTACTAGAAATTTAAATTAAATTTTATTTTGTGCCAGATGGGACTCATTTTCCCAAGGTTGCGAATGAGTCCCATTAGACATAATGTATGGGACCAAAAACCAAAATTTATTAGAAATGTGTGAAATCTAGTTTAGGGAAAAAAGATCTAGTGGGACCCGTTCACCCAAGGTGGCGAATGAATCCTAGATCACCAAATCTTGTCCACACAAGCCAAAAACACCTGAATTATTATTGGTCAATGATTGGTTTCGAGATTATCCTCAAAAAGATGTAATAAATGAGGCTTGTGGATGGAAAATAGGGCTAATTAAACCATAAGAAAGCCCAATTATTAATGATAAGCCTAAAGAAATGTGAAAGTGTGTTACAACACTTTACAACACTATAAATAAGGCAATATTAAGGTTTATTTTGATTAAAAATAAGGTTATTAAGTTTGATTATTTGATAAAACCCTAGAAAAGTGTTAAAGTGAATTACATCACTTCATAACACTTTATCAAGTTGTCTAGATAAAATATATTAGTTCACAAGGGCGCAAGACTTAATGTGAATGTGTTATCCACATTACAACACTAAATCAAGCCAATATTAAGCCAAAATCACAAGGAGGGCCCAAACAATTTAGAAAAACTAGAAGGGTTATTTTTTTAGTGACTCCATCTAGCCCCCACTTTAGTGAGAGGATGAACTTGCTTCAAACTCACACTAAAGTAGAAAAACATGCACCAAGAGTGGTCCAATTGTACTAATGCCAATAATATGAGATAATGATCAAGAGGGGTAGTCAAGCCCTCAAGATCAAGATCTTATGAAAACCCAACATAAGAACAAAAGAACACACATGAAAAGTGATATAAAGAACAACAATAAAGCATAAGCATGCACTATCAAAGATTAAAGATAAGAAAGATAAAAAGATTAAAGAGTAGGATCAAGCTTCGATTGTTTTTCCATCATGATGTGGATCAAATCTAGGTTGTTTGTGCAAAAAGTGCATACTCACTATGAGGTGACAAAACTTCAAGATGTTTTCCAAGTGAGAAGTCCAAAAAGGTGAGACACATACACTCATGGTTGGTTTGCACTCACACACACATGTGAGTCACTATGGGAAAATGCATGCCTCGCTCAAGCTTCTTGATCAAACCATACCAAATTTATTTCCCTTAATAACTTTAATAAGGTGCCACATAAAAATGATTTTTGAGCTTCATGAGAAAAGCAATACTTTGTATGCTTGGAGTTCATGAAAAAAGAAGATGGATCTATAGGCAAGCAAACTATATTATGCAAGGTGGCCATATAACAAAAAATACAAAATTCCAAATAGGAAATGTTCAAAGGAGTCTTGCTTAGTTCATGCGAGATCTTTTAACTTATGGAACATTGTGTCTAATGTCTCCAAGAGAGGACTAATTAAAGAATATAATATTTGCAACATAAGGGATGTAGTGTGTCACATCAAGCCACTAAGAGGAATGTAATATGCTAAGAGAGACCAGGATCTTGAAGGACACCATACCCAATCTCATCTACAAAGTCAAAAATACATCATATAAAGTAAGATAACTACACCATGAACCATGACAAAGAAAAAAATGCAATAGAATAATGCCAATGTATGCCCCCACTTTAAAGAATTTTTTAAACACCATGTTGTGAAAAATTACTTTAAAGTAGCCAACAAAAAATACAAACAAGAAAGAAGACATGAGATTCTATTTGGAAATCCCTATGCCAAGTGAATGTGTTTCCAAGTAAAGCTACGTCATGTAAGAAAGAATGAAAACAAAGAGTGGTTGCCCCCAAAATGAAAGCACCAAACAGATAAGGGATCTATGGATTTTGGGTCAGTATGTTCATTGTTGCAATTTTTTTAGAGAGCTTAGAACTATCATCATTCCCAAAATACACATAAAACATGAAGAATTTCACAAAGAGAGTGAAAGCAAAGAAAAACCTTTTTGGGTCAACATGGAAGAAACATAAACATATCGATGCCTTGCATCATCCCCAAAAGAAAAACACAAGAAAAAATTGAAAGGAAGAGAAAATAAAATGAAAAATATTTTGGGTCAACATGGAAGAGACATAGGGTGTCTCGATGCCTTGCATCATCCCAAAAAGGAAAACACAAGACAAATGAAAAAGAGATAAAGAAAAGGAAATGGAAATTCCTTTTGGGTCAACATGGAAGAGATATGAATGTCTCAATGCTTTGTGTCATCCCCAAAAGGAAAATATAAGACAAATGAAAAAGTGATAAAAAAAGAGAAAAGATAAGAGATTTACAACATAGAGAAGAATGAAGGTACAAATGGAGAAATGTCACAAAGAGAAAGGAAATAAAATAGAACATCAGTAGGGCTCACATTACGTGCATGCAATCACACAAAATAAAAGGAAAAATAAAGAAATAATGTAAAAGTCTAGTAAGGCACATGTGAATCAGTAGGATGAGCAGGTCATCCACCTCCCCATCTCAATCTTTATAAGCGGAAGATGGACAATGAACCTAAGGGACAATGACAAGTGCATTACTAGGAAAAGGATACCTAAGCCCCTTTCCCCCACTTAGTGTAGGACATGGGTGATTCCTGAGTGGATGATGATATGCTACTCCTTGCAAAAAGGGAATGACATGCAATAGTGAGTATACTATGATCCTACAACTATTACATGGCAAGGAGTAGCAACTAATGTTATTTATTATGATGATTAAAAAAAGTGTCAACTTGATACATATTTAATGAGATATATATCAATTTCAGATGTATCAAAGCTAAAGTTGTCTTGGAAGAATCTTTTATGATAGTGTTGACAGTGAATGAAGGTTTTTCATTCAAGGGACAATAACCGAGATCATGAGTCATTTCTTGCATTTTAGGCTTTACAAGGAGATGGATACCTTGTTCTATAGCATCACATCCTTTCCCAAGTTGTTCATAAGTTCAAAACCTCTTCCATAAAGCTTTTTTACTTCTTTAAAATTTGATGGTTGTTCAACTTCCTTAAATTTTGTCTTGAATGTTGTCTTTTCTTTTAAGGTGGTTGAAATGGATGCTTTTGAATTTTGTATTTCCATTACCAATTTCCTTTTTCCATTTTTAGACTATTTTGTTATGATCTTGTATTCTCGCATGAATATAGGTATGAAATCAAAGGTTTTTGAAGCATCTTCTAATAACTTTGTGGCCTCTTCAATTTTTTTTGTTTTTCTAACTCTTGTACGGGTTCTACATGTGTGGTTCATGTTAAGGGATATCTAATGTTCATAATGTGAAAGGACTTATCCTTAATTTCATGATCTCTTAGATAAGAGGAGTCTAATTTCACTTCATCATCTTCATCTAAGGAAGCCATATTACTATTGTTTGAATGAAGTGTGTCAATGTTGTCCTTTTCTTACACCATGATACCTAACCTAGTAGGAGAGTTTTTAGAAGAGTGAAAAACTAGATGTTCATGACATTCAAAGGTAGGTTCTTCTATAATAACTTCATCACAATTAAGGAGGTTATGAATGGTTAGATTATTTTGCATGTTAATGATGGCATTTTTCGTGTTCAATAATGTTTTTCTCGTAATTCTAATTGATTAGATCTTGTAGCACCATAATATCTTCTTCACCAATAGGATGGATATTAGGAGAGGGGGAAATTTGATTGTTGTCTATAATTTCATCCTTTTTCTCTAAGGCCTCTTTTTCTTGTGCCATAATATCTGCCCTAGTAAGAAATATTTTTGGAAAGTAACAAACAAGAGGTTCATCACATTTTGAGGTTAAATGTTGTAAAGTAGCTTCATCACAAATAGGAGAGGCATCAAGAGAATAATAACTATGAGTTTCATGGTTACCAATGATTGGAATTTTTTGTTCAAATAGGTCTTCCCAAATGGTAGGGGTATTAGAAAAGAGAGGAATACGATTCTCATGAGTCTCAATAAGGATATCTTCTAACATTAAACTATATTCTTCATGTCTAGAGAAGATATTAGGATAAGGAAAGGTTTGATTGTCATGATTATCTATATTTACATCCCCGTGTCCTATTATGTCTTTCCAAGTAGGAGAGGTAGGATTGTCATAACTCACAATTATTGGATCTCTTAATATCAACATATCCTCCACACAAATTTGTTTGTCATGATCATTCACAATTGTTTTCATGCTCACTAAAGAATTTTCACAAGTAGAGGAGGTGTTGGAAGATGAATGGAGACTAGGTAAAGTAGTGGCCATGATCTTAGCTTTGTGTGTCATAATATATTTCCAATGGGAAAGACAAAAAATACTTTCATGATCTTTGATGATTGTATCTTCTTTCACCAAGATACCTTCATCACCAATGGGAGAGATATTGAGAGAAGAATAATTATGATTATCATGATTGTTGATGCTTGCATCCTCTTGTATGAAACCTTTAATGGATGATCTAGGAGAGATGAAGTCATCAAGGGATTCATCTAACATGTCAAAGTCATCACTACTAAATCGTTTGAATGATATGATGTCTCTAAGTTTGACCATTTTTTGTTTGTTTATTTTAATATTTTTTGTTTTTTGTTTTCATTTTCAAATAAATTCCAAAAGTAATCTAATCTAATTGAACTATGAACTAATGCTGAGAATGAAAAATGCAAGAATCTAATTCTATCCAAAATTGCAACGAATATAAATTATTCTATTTCCAATGATTTGAATGTAACATAAAGTATGCAAATTGAAACAAAAAAAATTTAACAACAAATAGAAGCTTAAAATTAGGAAATTTAACTTTGTAAAATGTAGTTCAAAATTTGCACTGGGATTGATTTTCCCAAGGTGGCGAATGAGTCCTAGTAGGGATTTTTTTCAAAATTTTCTGAAATTTTAAGTTGATTTTTATGTTTTTTGTGCTGTATAATCTAGATCTAAGATGCAGATGCAAATTTTGAATGAAATTAGATGCAAAAATGTAAGATAAATCAGCTTTCATCAATGCAAAATTTCAAACACTAGAATGCAAATTAACCAATGTAAATCCTAATGAAATGTCAATGAAATCCAAGTCTAGGATGAAGGTACACTACAAATCAAAATTATGATGTTCTAAAGGAAATTTCACCAAAATGGAACCAAATAAAATGGGGGATAGGTTAACCAAGTGCTATCACACCCACTTTCTATGATATTCCACTCAAGGAAAACCCTAGAGATTTGAATGCAAAAGAGAAAGAGATCTTGTAATAGGACTATCCATGGGTCTAAACATGATCTAATGAGGGATTCACCACCAAGTGTAAACATGGAAAAGATAATGAAATGCAAAATATAATGAAAAATACTAATTGAATGAAAACTAATACTAAATGAACTAGAAAGGTAAATGAAATGTAACAAAAAATTGTAAAACAAAAAGTGTGCACCTCAGAATCCAGAGAAGGCCGAGTGGAGATCCTGAACACTAGAAAATATACTTTTATTACTGATTGGGACTCATTTTCCAAGCTGGGTGAATCAATCTAGTTTTTGGGAAACTCTGCAGGAACAAGTTTCTACCAAAAGGGTATCCAAATCTACAAAATCCTAAAATTTGAATGGAAATGTGTCTCATTTTCCAAAAGTGGAAAATCAGTCTAGTTGGGATTTTCTAAACCTTCAAAGGTTGATCCTGCTCTTCTTTGTCTACTCTATCTTTCTTGATTGATTTATGGATATGAATCTATGATTTGCAACTTGTAGATGATCTCCAATGTTCTCCAAGGCTTCATGACAACTTTGACAGCTTTGATCACTAGAAAAAATTTCTCCAATCTTGCTCCTTAGGAAATATACAACCTAAACCTAAAAATCACACACAAAGGAGTGGGAAAAATTTTGTGGGGTTAGTGTATAGGGGTTTTCTTGGGTAAAACCCCTTATTGGTAATTAAACCTTAAAATGAAAGAAAATATGAATGGAGAATGATGATCTTGATTGAAACACTTGATTGAATAATAAGCCGTACATAACAATTGTTAGCACAATAACAAACATGATATATGAAATCTTTGACATGATGATTGTGAACTGTAGATTTTTGGACCCAATGGATTCTCTAACTCTTATAGGGTTTTTCACCTAAAAGGAGAGAGATTAGATCCAAAAATGTTAACTAGTTCATTCAAATTAGGAAATGTGTGATATTGTATGAGTTAAATGGAATGATCTAAGTGCTACTAAACTATGGAATTGATCAAACATGAATGTAAAATCTAAGAATTATGAAATGTTTGAAAACACATTGTGTATTGCAAAAATGAACTAAATGGATGAAGTATGCAAAACAAAAAGAGATGGAAAAAATTAGAGTGCACCTAGAGGCAGAATAATGTCACTAGAATATTTTGGAATGTTTTAGAAACTTCTCTTAATGGCTACTAGGACTCTTTTGCCATGCATGGTGAATCAGTCCTGCTACTAGTTGAATATTCTAGAAACCTATTTTTGACTGTCGGGAGCTGAAATCTCATAAAATATTTTTTAAGGGCTATAGGTGGGACTCATTTTCCATGGGTTGTTAATCAGCCCACCAACAAAAATCTAGAAAATCATAGGAATATTCTGTGGAGTTAGATCTGCAATTCTTTCTCCTATAGGTCTTTACTTCTGAAACTATCACAATCAAGTCTGAAATTGACTTTTTGTTGATCTCTTGAATTGAATGAAGATAAGAATTTTTGAATGAATTTGTAACTTTATATTTAATGATTCTCAAGCTTCCAAAGGACCTAAATCTACAAACACATAAGAAGAAGAGAAGAAATGTTGATTGTTAACAGATGGGACTTTTCCTTGGTCAAACCCCATTTAGGTAAGGGTATGTGCAGGATCGTCATGGAAAAAAAGGCCCTTAAGTGGAAGAAAATTTAGAAAAATCAAAGTTAGGCAACTTGACATAAAAATTTGAATAAGTTATCTATATTATTTGAAAAAAATGTAAGAATAGAATTTGTAGAAAATTTGATGTAGTTTCTAAACTACTAGGTTTGTTTAAAAATAAAAAATTCTATTTGGTGAAAATTTGAAATTTCAATGTAGTACTACTTAAATTTCAAGGAAAAAATAAGTAGGTGTCTCTCTGACCACCCTAATCACAATAAAAAGATAATATTTTTTAAAAATATTTTAGATGTAATTAGAGGAGTCATGTCTTGATGTGATGCATATTTTTTTGTAATTTTTTTCCAAGTAAATAATTAATTATGAATTTTTTATTACAACTTTTAAAAAACATAAAAAACTCATATGTCTGACCACCTTAACTTGGTCAAAACTTCATGAAATTCAATTTTTCTCTTTTTAATCCTATAGTATGAAAAACATAGAATGTGATGCATGTTTTGAATTCAAAAAATGTGATACCATTTGCCAACTATAAATGTTTTTCAATCAGCCTATCAATCAGGACTTTAGTCATAATTTGAATAGAAAATGAATAATAATTAATTATTAAATTAAAAGTAAAGCATAAAGTATATTATTGGAAAGATGAGAATCTCCTTTAAAAACCCTTTTCATTTCAGCAATTTTGGGTAAAAAAATTGTCGTCAACCACATACCCATCATATTGCCACTTTTTGGCCCATCATGATCCTACACATACTCGTAATCAACCCAAATTGATGAAAGAATGGAATGAAACATGTAACAATGAAAATTATCACCTTGCAATGATGATTTGATCTTGAAATACTGCAACATAACATGTAGAATCAACCCTTGAAAGTCTAAAAATTGATCTTTTAATTTCTTGAAATCTAAGTTGCTTGATTTGGTTGAGATGATAAATGATGAATTGATGATGAGAGATGTAAGAATGAATTATCCTCCTTTCTCTTTTTTAAAATGAGATAAAAACACATATTTATACTAACTTATGCCTTAGTAACCATTCATACCTCATCACAGGCCAACATTAACCTTAGACTCAAAAGTGGGTTTCAGGATTTATCTTTCATTTAATATTGTTTGTCGGGATTACATTCAAAAATACACTTAATTAAGTCATGTGAGGGCATAAAGGGGTCAAATAAGTCAAAAGAAAGGTGTAAATAAGGAGATGTGCCTAGGAGAGTGTGAAAGTTTGTTATGAGACTTTACAACACTTCAAAATAGGACTTAATGATGAATAAAAAGGAATATTTAAATGAATTATAATAAAAAGAGTCTAGAAGAGTGTAGAAATGTGTTACACCACTTCACAACACCTTCATAAGATGTCGTTAAATCCATTTTATTTGATTAGTAAGGGTCTAAGACCTAGTGTGGATGCATAAAATACTTCACAAAACTCTAGATTAAGACGTTATTTTAGTCAAGTCAATCATGAAATAATCGATATCAAGCAAAGGGTCCATTTTTCTATTGTGTATTTATCCCCCACTTTAGTGAGAGGATGAACTTGATTCCTCACACTAAAGTAGATAGCCAAGAGAGATCCACATGTACGCCAAGCCCCCAAGGTACAAAATAATACAAAGGAAAGATAGAAAGAGAGACAAGATGAAAAAGACGTACTCACTCTGGGGCCACAAAACTAGTTGTCCATGGGATGAGAAGGCCCAAAAAGAAAGAAAAAGAAAAAGAAAATGTGAGAAACATATGCTAGTTGGTATGCACTCACAAAACACAAAAGTGGCTATGGGGAAAATTCATGCTTCTAGTTGGGCTTCCTACTCAACCATGCCAAAGCTATACCTATTTGATAACTTTAACAAGGTGCTACAAATGAAAAAAAATGCTAAAAAGACAAATTACCACAGTCATGCAAGTTGCATTCTACAAGATGGCAAAAATGCAAAGGAAATGTAAAATTTGAAAATGTAAAGAAAATGTAAAGGAATGTAAAGAAAATATATTCAAATGGATTTTGTTTGATTCATGCAATTGTCTCATCTTAGGGAACATCATGTTCAATGTCTCCAAGAGAGGATAATCTCATCATGGGAAAAATTGTACCTAACGCTTTCGAGAGAGGGGATCATAGGAAAAAGAAAATCACACAATTAAATGTGAGTGGTGATGTATGCCCCCAATTTAAAGTGGTTGCAAACACCATTGCTATGAGAAATTACTCACTAGTAAATTTGACTCCATTTTCCGACAAACGTTCATCATTCTTTCGACAAACATTTGTCAGACAACCAATGAACTAACAAAATAATTTTCATCACTAATTTTTTGTCAAAATTCTGACAAATAATTAAATGTTGAAATAATGGCCCAGATTCATCTGTCATCGACATCATAAAATAGCTCTAATGTTCATCAAAATATCAATGACAACTTTGTGTATCCACCAACGAATTATAACCAAAACACAATTGAAATGCCTCTTCCAAATCATCAAAAAAACACCAGAAGTTTGTCGCCATTTTGAAAAAATGGGCAAGTAGTTACGACAAAGCTTTCATCATATCTATATCAACTTCATTGGACCTTTTTGGTGATTCGTCAATTGCCTTCATCAAAATTGCAACGAAACAATTCAATTTTTTTTTAAAATATTCGTTGAAATTTACCATCGAAGAGACTCTTTCCAATGACCACTGAAGCCAACCCATCAAGGAGAGATCAATCATCAGAACAAGATAGAAAAATCACTCCAATAGTCCATGTCTTGCAGATGACTTATGTTGGAAAGACGGATCCAATGTCACATTGATTGGACCTCTTTAGGAGTTTTAAATAGACCTACACCATGTCATCACAAAGACTCTTGGGGATGACCACTAAATCCAACCCATCGATGAAAGATCAATCATCGACACATGATAAAAAACTCACTCTGATACTCCATGTCTTGCCGATGACTTCCATCAGGAAGATAGATCCAATTTCACACCGATCTGACCTCTTCAGGAGTTTTAAATAGACCTACACCATGTCATCATGGAGACTCTTGGTGATGACCACTGAAGCCAACCCATCGAAGAGAGATCAATCATTGGCGCATGATAGAAAACTCTATATAATAGTCCATGTCTTGCCAATGACTTCTGTCAGTAAGAAAAATCAAATGTCACACCGATCTGACCTCTTTAGGAGTTTTAAATAGACCTACACCATGTCATCATAGAGACTTTTGACAATGACCATCGAAGCCAACCCATCATTGAGAGATCATCATCGACATAGGATAGAAAACTCACTTTGATAGTCCATGTCTTGCCGATGACTTCCGTCGGCAAGACAGATCTAATGTCACACCGATCTGACCTCTTTAGGAGTTTTGAACAATGTTGGTTATCAACAAGACATTCTAAGGGTCTCACCAATTAAACAACTTTCTAAGAGAAAGTAAAAAATGTAACCTATTAATTTTCTTATTTTTGGGTTCTTTAAATTATAGAATAGATACCATCTTCTTGTGTAATGTACTTATATTCAAATTTGAATTCGAGACCAATTGTCATTGCACATTCAATTTTTCTTGCACAGAGTATTCTATAAGCAATATATTAATAATTCCAAATGATTTATGGTGTTGTACAACTCTACCTATCATCACAGTTCTACTATTCCCCCCTAGAGAATCCTGCAAAGAAAATTTTACAATACCAAGTCAAATAATATGAAAAATACTTGCTTCCATACAAATTAAATGATTAGTATCACAATCGCAATTGTCTAATCACAACAACAATTCCATGAAAGGTTATCCATGCTTCATAAGAGATGACTGATCATACATACAAACTGCAAGATGCATGAAAAAGAAGTACACTTGAGAACAACCAAGGGATAACAAAGGAAGGAGTTAAGAAATGTTTAGATTGAAGAGAAAATTTGTAGGGAAAATGCTGAGGAGTGTCAAGAGAATAGAGCTTGTAGAACATATTCTTGACCTAATCAAGCTCTTGAATAACTTAACAAAATTAAAATACTAACACATACATGATAAATGTAATGAACTTCCAATATCTACTATCCTTTTCATTAATGGAGAGGTAGGTGAAGGAGAAATAATTATAATTGTAACACTATTCATAGTCCAATAAATTATGTTCATAATTCATGTTCAATGGACCTTAGTTTTATCATTATACTACCCATCTAATACCATATTTTAATCAAGGGTTCAACTATCTCAGATCTAAAGAAGTACCTTCAATTAACCATTTAAAGTACTATAAAATAAGATAATTTTTTTTTTTTAGAGAGAGTGGGTACACTTATAGGATTAAAGTTCTCGCAATCATCAAAATTTATTGGTAGACAGACACAACCTACAACATATGAAGTAATGGATGACTACAAGTTAGTGAAATGGTCCTTAATATGTGACTAGTTTGCAAATTGATTGGTAGAAAATAAGGTTACAAACAAATCTACATAAAAATTTATGAGGACAAACTACTATAATCATCAAAATAGATGAAAAGTGCAAAGGAAAGATCCGAGCTACATCCCTAGAGCCTAAAAAAGCCACATGCAAGAAACATAAAAAAAAGAACAAACCAATTTTTGGATGAATACAAAATGGTGCCTTCAGCAAGTGATTCACATGCTTTCACACCTGACAGGACATTAAGAAGATTTTAGTTTTCCTTTGTAAAATTAAATACCTATAGAAAAAACCCAGAAACCAATATTATATACCTCCATGTCTAGCTGAGGGTCTAGGTATAAGAAAAAACAATTTCCTCAATGCAATGCCAAAAAATATCAATGTGTGTGTAGGTTTGTATTACTCAAAATATAATTTCAATGCCTAAGGAAAAATACCAAAGTGATGTTTTAAATTTCAATCTTCACATAGGCTCCCTTATTGCTACACATGCATATACAAGCATTATTCTAGCTCTAAACTATTCAAATATTAAGGATTTAATTAGCTATAAGATGGAAAGTTGTTTTTTAGACATAATCCATCATCTTTTACATATCTTTATTCACTCCTAGAGCTTCAGATAAATTTGTGTAAATGAGACAAAAATGTGAATCTTTTATGATAGAAAATTATTAAAAGGAGCGAAGAGAGAGAAAAGGGTAGGGGGAAAGAGAATGCTTGAATGTATAGCAAAGTATAACATTTTGATCATTATAATAATGAAACAAATCTTAAGTTTGAAGCATTAATATAATTTAGAACATTTATGATCAAGAATAAATGTAAGTAAAGAAATTTTTGCATACCTGTAGATTGTACAAAATTTCATGGTTAAGTGGAAGCCTCCCATCAACAACAAGATTCAAATATCCGTGTATCTATCTCAATCAAGCCTCTAAACCCTTCAGAGCTGTAAATTTTTCCACTAACTTGTTATGCACAAAAGTCAAATTTAAGAGTTATGTCACCACTAAAAACAAAAGAAGCAAAGCTTTGAAACCAAACCCACACACAATATAATGTGTTATTCATGCAAATACATACAAAAAAACTAAACTCAAAACATTGGAATGGAAAAAACTTCAAACTATGATGCAAAGCATGGATTTAGGGTATAAAGAATCATTTTTCTATGACCATAGTGAAAAGTTAGAACTTTCCTTCATCTTTGCATATTGGTTTGATGCATCAAATGATGCATTCTTATATTGAAAAGTGCATTACCTTGTTGAGCTTCTCTTTGTTTCAAGAATAGTTTAATATTCTCTACTTAATAGGGCCAACCACGTGACAGTGGAAGCTCATTTGGCCTCCCCCCCCTCACATCACTCTCAATTCTTCATACCCAATCATATAACATTAATAATTCATTCATCCATTAATAAAATATAAAATTCATTCACTAACATATAACATTCATTCATTAACATATTCACTTTCATTCATTAACATATAAAATTCATTCTTTTAGTTTTTACATATTATCAAAAATATGGTTGTAATGATATGATTACAATCACTTTTTTTTGTTCCCTTTTTAAAGCTAAGAAAATCTGAAGTGGAGTATCATTTTCTGAATCATATTTCCCCCCTTTAGTTGTTCTTCCCTCTACTCATTATCTTAATGTATGCCTAGTCATGTGCTCACAACATGGACGCCGCTGCAAGGGGGGTTCTTTTGCAATAACAAAGAAATGCTAAATTGATATGTTTTATTATTATTGTTACAAGTATTTCATTAATTAAAAGAACATTATAGTGGTTCTCTTTACCTGATGGGTCAACATTATGTTCCTAAACTTCTCTTATAGAATCATGCTCAACATGTTGAAAACCGTCTAAATCCTGATCTGCAATTGAAACATGAAAGGTTACATTAATTAATACACCAATTGAAATTAAATATGTTTAAAAGAATATTAGAGTGATCCTCTTTACCTGATGGGGCCACATCACATTCCTGATCTTCTCTGGCCTGATCATGATCATCACGTTGATCATGCTCTACATGCTCTAAAGTTGAAACATGAAAGGTTACATTAATTAATACACCAATTGTAATTAAATATGTTTAATTATATTAATCCATACTAAATTTTGTATAGCACATGAATACATCCAGTACCGAGATGCACACCATGACCTTCATTTGTAGGTTGTGCTCCACCCTCACCAAGTTGCATTCCAATGTCATGTGCAGTATTATCATTGCATATATGTTTAAAACAAATAGGCATGTAATTACTTTATGGTAAAAATTAATATTGAATAGATTGCACAAGTATTCAATTTTAAATAAATTTTATTGGGTTTATTTACCTATGTGTTGGATGCACTGGAAGATTGTGTTTTCCTAGTCAAGACTCTGAGGCATTCAACCACAGCTCCATAGCCTTGCTGGAAGGCAATCTTCAGGTCCTCTTCTGTTGGAACTCTGTTGAGCCCTACATTTTTGTATAAGATCATGAATTTTGCTTCTATGGTGTGATAAAACCAAAATTATTTATAATTTATTATTTGGATGCAATATTTCATTTATTGATACTTACAATTTATGTGGCTAATTTCATATAACTGCCAGAGCCAAGTTTGTGCTGCCCGTGTTTTTCTAGTCTTTCCTTTATTGCCTTCGATGTGTTGGGAAACCTATGAAAAGTTTTAAATACATTAGATTATGTAAAAAGAAAGAGTAATCAATCTATAATTACATTGTTGATAGTATCACATACCTTCCTTGGCTTGGTGGTGTCTCTCCTTTTTTATTTAGCCTTCTCCTTTCCATCCAACAGCAGGTCCTTCCAATCTCTCTCTAGAATCATGGGGGAACACTCGTACTTTTTGTTCTTCTCTAAACGTGACCTGTATTGGTCCCTCACATAATTTAGATAGGTACCGGCTTTCTTAAGGACCTTGGTTCGGTTGAATTTTTTATCACTGAACAACACAACTAAATGGTTAATGAGCTCATCTTTTAAATCTTGATTTTGGGAATTCCATCATGTACATATGGTGGGCCCAAAGAGCTCCAATCTAATATCACTTAGATGTTTATTAAAAAAATCATTTTCTGCAAAATGATCATGGGATCAATAGTCTAAAAAGAGTGATCAATAAGTAAATTTCAATTGGATTATATATAATAATAAGTAAAACATTTTAAAGTACTTGGGACCTTCTCTATCTTTATGGGAATGAAATCCTCAGTCACCAAAAATGTGACCAACAATGTTCTTGTATTAGTAATACGGGAAGATCCAGGAAATGTTGCTAAAACATCACTAGTACTAGTGGCCTTTGTATACCCAGGTACATGTCCTGATGCATGTTTTGGCATGTGTTCACTGCTAGAGGGTGCACTAATGGATGTCTGTTTGGTATGTGTTGCCAACATTTCAGATGGAAATATAGGCATAGATGATGGGGTCAGATGATGTGATGTATGCATAGGAAGATCAAGATGGACACTTGTACCAACCCCTACTCCTTAGGAAGCACTTGTAGTACCCTAATCATGGCTAGGAGCATCATGGGGACACAAAAAATCTTGTAAAAATAACACATATTTTAGTTCATGACATAAAAGAGTACAAAATATAAAAACATGAATGAACTTATGTTATAATTAAAGACCTCATGACAACTTACTTGCAAGTTTTGTGCTCTCTCAGTCAATATTTTAACCCTCTCTCTTATCTCATCTTTTTGAGGCACTATGAATAACAACTTAAAAATTTCTTAATTGCATTTTTTGTGGGTCTTCATTATCATATCGAGAGGGTTTGCTAAATAAGCAATGCCATCATCACATAATATTGACAGCACCTCCCTATGGATACTCTTGTCTACTATTGATGCCTTTCCCCGATCAGTCGACTATAACAAGAATATTAAAAACATTATCAAAATTAACCCAATAAAATTATTGAAAAAAATAATTAAAAAAAAAATTCTCATATCTAATTTATACAATTACAATGAGGTGAACTTGTCAAGTATAAATGCTTGAACATACATCATGATCTGTGCTCTAGGCTAGAGACTTCCCTATATGATCAATGTCCTGCTGTAACAAAAAATAAATATAAAAAAAACATTACCAAAATGAAACCAATAGACTTATGAAAAAAAACATAACAAGAAAATGGTATATTGGAGTCATTAATTGGAGGTTGGGTAAAATGGTACATAGTATATACCACCCCCATAGTAACTATGTTTGTAATTAAGAGATTGAAATTGTAATCAATTAGCAACTCTTCCCCTACAATTATTGATTTTATTGCACATACGAATACACGGTTTCCCTTGCATGCCTCGAATATGCAATTGGGTTGCTTATTTGTTGACCCAGGTCATGTACTATTTATAAACCCTACAATATTCCTTGATGCTTTTGGCCTTTCATTAATGTACATAGCCACTCCTTTATTTTTATCCTTATCTTTTAGCCGTATATAATTTGCCAACAGTGCATACCTATGCATACTTCGTGTATATCAAACTAGCTACATCCAATCTTTGTAACTGTAATAGGGTCCAACATACTCCATCAATTCAATAAATTTTTCATAAAAAACCTTTACATCGTCCATGCAAAATAGGCCCAAACCATGTAATGACGATGGTGCTATGCGATATATCCTCTCATTGACAAAAAAATCAGTGTTTATTGGAGGAAGTTCCTTGGGTACCCATTTTTTAAATAGATGTCTGTACCTCAAGGGGACCTCAACATCACCTATGCTCTCATCATCATAAGAACATGATTCCCCTTTAGCAAGAAAAAATTTCATGCATTTACAAAATTTTCTTCTAATTTTTTGACCTCTAGTTGATCTCCCTCTTTTAGACCTACTACATGTCTCGCTTTCCTCTTCTCTTCCTGAATTTCCCTCACTCGAGAAAAAAAATCTGAAAAATACTTATTTGGTGTTACCTACACTCATAAGGATGTTGAATGAAGTTCCTTCATGGTGATGTGATCCCAATGTGACATTATGATTAATCTATCATTTCATCGCTAGAATTTCAAAGGTTATAAGGTAATCAAGTCTTAATAGATTGCAAGTTATTGTTACTACCATCCAAATGTGTCCATCACAAATCAAATCTACTTAAAGTTTTAACTCACAAACTTTGTAACAAGTGTTAAATGTGACTATGGTCCACCAGTTAGACAACCAAGGCCTCAAATGCATTCTCTAATTGTAATCAAAGGACTTCTTCTCTTCATTCAAGTAAATAAAATTGAAGGGAAACACCACCAAGTGGTTTATTGGACACCTATATGACTAAAAATAGTAGAAAATTTACATTTAATTTCCATTAGTCTGTGTTTAATGGGGAGGGAGTGTGTACTAGGCCTGGTTAAGTCATCATAAGTTTATGATTTCAGAATATATATTTTTTAAGTCATATTAAATCTTCCTATATCTAATTGCTAGGAGACTTTTGGTATGTTTTAAGGTAGGATGAGTGGTTGCATCAATGTTCTAGTACTCTATGACAAGGTTTCAACATCTTCAAATAGTGAAAGTTAGTGCTCATAGTCATTTGAAGCAACATTTTGATTATGTCTGATGGTAGGATTTGATAACTTAAAATATCTCTACTTTGAAACAAAAATATTTCTAACAACTCTAAGAGCTATAATGGGATGGCCACCATCCTAGGAAAGATTCTTCATTCTCACTTCTAGGTGTTAAAATTTAACAATACCTTGATTGATGAAAGAGCCCAAAGAACCTTTCTCCATGGTATCCAAGTGCGCATAGCAACAGTATTATCCTATACAGTTGGACATGATTTAAAGAACTTAGCTAGGAATTATTCATTTAACCTAAAGTTTTCTCATAATTCCATCATTGGAAAAGTATGATCAAATTCTTCTATTATGAGGGTATGTGTAGGATCATGATGGGCCAAAAAGTGGCAATATGATGGGTTTTTGTAGGGTATGTGGCTAACGAATTTTTTTTACCAAAAATTGATGAAATGAAAAAGGTTTTTAAAGGAGATTCTCAGCTTTCCACCAATATAAATTATGCTTTACATCGAATTTAATAAATAATTACTATTCATTTTCTATTTGAATTACGAGTAAAGTCCTGACTGATAGGCTGATTTAAAAAAAATCTATAGCTTTCAAATGGTATCACATTTTTGGAATCCAAAACATGCATCACATTCTATGCTTCACATACTATAGGATTAAAAAAATAAAAATTGAATTTCATGAAGTTTTGACCAAGTTAAGGTGGTCGACATATGAGTTTTATATTTTTAAAAGTTGTAATAAAAATTCATAATTAATTATTTACTTGGAAAAAAAAATTACAAAAAATGCATCACATCTAGACATGAGTCCTCTACTTATGTCTAAAATCTTATAAAAAAATATTATCATTTTATTTGGTTAGGCTAGCACACCTACCTCTTTTATTTTTCCCTAAACTTTAAGTACTACTACATTGAAATTTTAAATTTTCACCAAATAGATTTAAAAAAAAAAACCTAGTACTTTAGAAACTACATTCAATTTGCTACAGATTCTATTCTTACAGATTTTCGAAATAATATAGATAACTTATTCAAATTTTTACGTCAATTTGCCTAACTCTATTTTTTCTAATTTTTTTGCCACTTAAGGGCCTATTTTTTCCATGATGATCCTGCACATACCCATGAAGAATTGGTCTATGTGCCTCTAGTAATCACTATAAATGTTTGTAAGGATAAAATTACTAATTGAATCAAGTAGGAGAGAATCAACTTTGAGTTCTTCAAAGATTATATTCCTCTATTCATTATTTTTAAGGGTTGTGTGTGGAGGAGTTTATCACTAAAAAGAAGGGAGGTGACCTTTCCTTGCATATGTTTGTGGTGGAGGTATTAAAGAATAATTGTATGCCTCTATTTCCATTCATTAGATCTATCTTAGCCTAGCATATACTTGGGCTAAGTCTACAATTGCTTTAGACCCATGTGATGAAGGCTATGTGTGATGAGATCCTAGACCTCAACCAAGATGTGGGTAGATTATGGGAGTTTTACAAGACCTGAGGTTGGTCGATAAAAATGTGAAAGACTAAGCTATTTTATTTTTTGTCTTATCTTATACCATTTTACATGAAAATTGTAGGTTAAAGAGAATGGGGGTGCCAAACTTATAGTACTCATTGTCCCTTGGTCATTGATTTTCCCTGAGTTTCCTCAACCCCATCCTCGGCGCTGGTACTGACATTGTTTTCAATCCTCCAAACTCTTCCTCGGTGATGGTATTGACCTTGTTTTTACTCCTCCAAAATCTTCATCGGCACTGGCATTGGCCTTTTTTAACTCCAAAATCTTCCTCAACACTAGCATTGACATTGTTTTCACCACTCCAAACTCTTCCTTGGCACTGGTATTGACCTTTCACTTCTCCAATTTGATGAGCTACAACCTGGTTTTGTTAGGTGTTAGAGTATATTAATTAAATTGAAAATTATGGTGCCATTTAGCTAGGTTTTAATATTCTACAATATAGTTAAGTATATATTAGCTATATTTTACATAATAAATAATATAATTATTCAACTTATTATAACGGGTATGTGCAGGATCATCATGGAAAAAAATAGGCCCTTATGTGGCAAAAAATTTAGAAAAATCAGAGTTAGGAAACTTGACATAAAAATTTAAATAAGTTATCTATATTATTTCAAAAATATGTAAAAATAGAATTTGTAGCAAATTGAAAGTATTTTCTAAACTACCAAGTTTGTTTAAAAAAAGAAAAAAAATATTTGGTGATAATTTGAAATTTCAATACATAAGTACTTAAATTTCAGGGAAAAAATAAGAAGTAGGTGTCTGTCTGACCACCCTAACCACAATAAAATACTAATATTTTTTTTATAAGATCTTAGATATAGGTAGAGGAATCATGTCCTGATGTGATGAATATTTTTTTGTAATTTTTTTCCAAGTAAATAATTAATTATGAAAATTTTATTACAACTTTTAAAAAATATAATAAACTCGTATGTCTGACCACCTTAACTTGGTCAAAAATTTATGAAATTCAATTTTTCTTTTTTTAATCCTATAGTATATGAAGCATAGAATGTGATGCATGTTTTGGATTCAAAAAATGTGATACAATTTGAAATATATAGATTTTTTTTAATCAACCTATCAATTAGGACTTTAGTCATAATTCAAATAGAAAATGAATAATAATTACTTATTAAATTCAAATTAAGGCATAATTTATATTGGTGGAAACCTGAGAACCTTCTTTAAAAACCCTTTTCATTTCATCAATTTTGGGTTTAAAAAAAGTCATTAGCCACATACCCATCATATTGCCACTTTTTGGGCCATCATGATCCTGCACATACCCTAATTATATATTATATTCTTTAACAAAATTATTAAATACATATGTAAAATTATTGCAATTACCAATTAATAATAAGTATATTTTTATATAATACTTAATATAATTAATATAATATATTTAATATATTAGTAATATATATTAATATAATATTAATATGAGAGAGAGAAACTAAATTTGATTGTTGTTACATATCAACAATCCAAGGATGGCATATGTGTCTCTGGGGAGTTATGCTCAAGGTAGCATGCCATTTGATTAAAAGATATGATAATTCTCCTTACATTCCTCTTCGTACCCATTGCACACTTATGAGATAAAGATAAATATAGGAAGAAAATATATAGAGAGAGGGAGATAATGACAAACATACAAATAGAGAGGGAGACAAAGAGATAGAGAGGGGTAGAGAGATAAGGATGAATATATAGAGATATAGGGAGGGTGATTGATATATCTCTCCTTGTCACTCTCTATATCTCTATATCTCCCACTATCTATGTCACCCCCTTTACCCTCTATCTCAGCTTACTTCTCCTCTCCCCTTTCTCCTCATTCATCTCTCCCACTATATCTCTACTCATTTCTATTTTTTATCTCCCTCTCTACCTCTCTATCTCTTTCTATCCATTTTCTACCTCTATCATGATCTCTCTATCTCTTTCAGCATCCCCCTCTATCTCTCTATATCACCCCATTTCTATGTCTCTCCCTCTCCCCCTTTAATTTCTCTCCCTTTTCTACCTATCTATCTACCTCTCTTCTCTCTTTTCCTCTTCAACCTATCTATCCCTCTCTCCTCCTCTTCTCTATCTCTCCTCCTCTACCTATCTATATCCCTTTCTCTCCCTCCCCCTCTCTATATCCCCCTCTCTATCTCTCACATTCTCTCCCTCCCTATACCCCTTATCCATTGACTCTCTATCTCCACCTCTCTTCCTTTCTCTTCCCATATATTTCCATCTCTCTTTCTCTTCCCATATATCTCTATCTCTCTCTCTCTCTTTCTCTCCCCATATATTAACTAGGAAGCCATGCAAGCATACAATAGTATATTTTGGTAAAACTATAATAGTGTTTTATTAAACTATAAGTAACACTTATCTTTCTAATGTCAAGCCTTCTTATAAAATAAGTGTTTTATTAAACTATAAGTAGATTATTGTCACCACTCTTCACTCAACATGAAATGCCAAATGTAGCAATTGTTTTGTTGATTTTGTCAAGTTTTAATAAGCAAGCTATTTACTGGGTTGAATAAAGTTGTGTTATGACCCTTCATCTCTTTAAAATAATTAGACAATATTAGCGAGATCGGGAAGGGGAGAAAACTAAACTCCTTCAAAATAGGAATAGTTGTGGGTTTGTTGGTTTTCTTTGTATACTATATACTTAGTTCCTCTAGGATAAATAATTCACTTTAGATCATTTTCTTAGTTGTGTATCCTAACTAGTATATAGTAATATTTTTCATTTTACTTGACTACTACATAATAGTTTGTGTTGAAAGAATTGATTCCATTCTTTGTATTTTTTACATTGGAATACAAATCATATTTAATTTCATAACCCATCTAATCAAATCATAACCTATCAAAAAGGAAATAGGAATTTTCTAAAGAAAAGAACACTTGACACAATCATAAGTGGATGGCCTTCACAGAAAGGAGTCAACTACATATTCAAAAGGTAAATATGATACACTCGCTGCAAGAATCAGAAAATGGCAGGCCAACTTAATGATTTGGTTGAATAAGGTATGGGGAGCATATTTAAAGAACCATGTTATAGGGTAGGAACACAAGAGAATTGATGGAAGGATTCAAGAAAAGTTCTGAGAATTAAATGATAGAGATGTTCTTGATAGTGTGGCCATTGGTATGGGTAACCAAATTATAAAGAAACATGAGGACTATTATGAGGAACTGCGAGAAGATGCAAAGGGGCTAGTTGATGTTATGAATATGGGGCTTCCTACAATATTTGAAGATGGAGAAAAGTTGAAAGAGAAATCCAAGTGGATAAAAGAATGTGAATTGATGTTGCACAGAATTCTGGAAAATGCTACAGGGAAGTATTTGACATTGGATGAGAGTTGTGAGCACAAAAAAAGGATGATAAAGGTGGAAATATTTTCTAGGAATGCATTAGGAGATGCTAATACTCATGAACGATAGGATTATCTAGATCATTTATCAAATGTTCATCTATGGCTAAATAGCACCTAATCTCTTGTTTTAATTAGTTAAGTAAAATAAAACATTTGTGAAGGGACGTGTCCCTTCCAATTTTTGATGTATTTGTATTTTTTCCATAGTAATGCAATAGATATAGGTGTTAGGAGATATTCAGTAGATAGCTTTCTAGAAAAATGTTTTCATATATAGAGACTTAGATGCATATATTTTGATGGAGTAAATGAAGATATATCTAAGTTGCAGATTAAGATTTTGGAATCAACTGTTTGTTAAATTTATACAATTATTTGATTGTCTCCATTCTAATGCTTCTCTATTGTTTAAATTGATATAACAAGTTTATACTCAGTTTATCATTGTACAATTTCTATATATGTGTGATCTGGTTATTTGATTCTCTCAAGTAGGGATTAAAATCTTTTAATCAATCATAGCAATTGGGAAGTGTAAGTTGGACTAATAAGAAGAATCACATAAGTATAATTGCCATTCTATCTCAAGAAGAGTTTGTCAATTATTCACTTGCACGTTTGCACAAGTTGTAAACAATTTTTGTGCCCGACAATTTGAAATATTGTCATTATTGAAATCCACATTTGTAGATATTCATTAGACTCCATATACCCAATAAGGCACTGGTCTCCCCTTGTATTCTTTTATAATTTTTATTATTATTATTTATTTTACACTTACATTTACAAATAGACATGCATATGGATCTACTATTTTCATTTATTTCTCATGTAGTTTAATAGTTTGATCGATTTCATATTATATGTGTTGAAGACTTTAGAATTTCAATTACATTAATTTATTGATATGTTGTATCTATAACACTACAAAACCATATGCTCTTTGCATTTACACTTGCATTTAGAAATACACATTTATATACATAGATATAGATTTCTTTAATGATATGTTGCATTTATAGTTCTAGGAGAGCATCCAATAATTGCATTTACATTTACATTTAAAAATACATATACATACATACATACATACATACATATGTGTGTGTGTGTGTGTGTGTCATTTATATTCAATGTTTAGAAACAACCCATTAGGTCTGTACATGGATAAAAATTGTTAAAATCATATCTCCCATACATATTTTGTTGAAACTTAGGCTTGAACCTCTCATTTCACATGCTTTTCTTCACAAAAATCTTGAGGACAATAGTTATACCTTCTTTATTTCTCATCCTACGCCTTATTCATTTATCCTAAAATTACAACAGTATCCATGGGGCCTCTCACGCAAGCTATAGTAATCACAAAAAGTGTAAGATCCCCTTTATATCATGTTTGGACTACAAAACCCTCAAAAATAGGGTAACCGGGTTGTATGAAATGAAATGGAGCTTTCTAACTCAAATCAACGCCTTAAGCCCTCAAATCATATTAAAATCAAAGCTAACACATATCTTCATGACATGGAATTTATTTCAAATCAAAATATGGCTGCATGTGACTGTACAGTGCTACACAACAGGAAAAATACATAAATTTTGAAGAAAAAAATAGATCACTATATTCGTTTTAAAGACCTTTACACCTTAACCACTAAACAACTACCTCTACAACTAATTTTTTTATCTTTTATGATCATATGAAACATAAAACACATTAATTTCAAGGTTGTTAACATCACTATTGAAATGTTTTAATTTTTTGATCTTTCAAACATTAAAAACTACATCAATAAATTAATTATGTAATGGCATAAAACTTAAAAAAATCATGAATTAATTATGTAACCACATAAGTCAAATATAATTCTATCAAAAAATTAATATCAAATAGATAATATAATCATATAACTCATACATTTCAATGTCATTGATCTTTTTCTTCATCCAACTCTTTGTATGTATCATCTGATCCAGATTCGACATTGTAAGGATTGGTCATATCATCATCATTTTCATTGATATCAGTTTCGATAATGTCATCACCCACATAGTTATCATTTTCATGAACATTAACTCCTACATAATCATGATCTAGTTCCTCCTCTTCGACATCTTCATCAGGGACATCATCAACTAACTATTGATCCTGATCATCATCTACATCATGTTCTAGTTCTTTGGTATCTTTTTCTTCCACCACATTATACTTTACCAACTTTCCTCTTGGATCATGTTTAACAAAAAATGACCAACCCGATTTACTTGGAACCTCTGAGTTAAAATACCTGCTCACATTGGCTTGGAAGAACATAGGGCTCATTTCTAGCTTGCTCGATCGACCTTGTATTAACCATGGTAAATCCATTATCATGCTCAATAATAGTTCTCTCTAGATCATTTTCATTCAATCATAGCTTGTACCATAGGACAACAAACAAAATTAATCTAAAGGACTTGAAGTCACACTCAAGTTTATCATCCAAAATCCCATAATATCAATTTTCTGAGACTTTTGGATGTGTGTCGCTTCTAGATGAAACATTAGTCACCTAAAAGACTACAATTATACCAGAATCACAAGTTTTCTTCATGTCATTCAACTTGTTGATTCAATTTTTACAACCATTGCACCACATAGCCTTGTGGTGTTTCACCTGTAATATGTCAAACATGTAAAAATTATTGCAATATCGTCAGTTGATAAACATATTTATTGTTGGTCGAATGTATGCAAAGAAAACAATCTCAACATATATATACATCAATATAATTGAAAATAATTAAATAATATGGGTGATTAATATATTTATACATACCTATTTATCTCTTAAACCATATGCTATATTAATTTCCCTTTGTGTAACATTGGAATCTCCATTACAATGAGTTTCTTTAACCAATGAAGCCATACCTTCCCATGTTAATGCGTGACCAGATTGTTGACATCGTTCAATCCATACCATCATCCAATCAAGATTGTTTGCAACATAAAAATGTAGTGCATCCCACTCTCAACCAATTGTATCAAAAAAATGTGAAATTCACAAATGACATATAATTAGTTAAATACCATAGTATACGACCTTAATTTATAATTGATGTATATTGAAGATTAATAATTAAATAAGTACAATATACATAAAAACCATATGTAAAATGTATTCCAATTAATCTCCATGACCATCTTGTAATTACCTCCCACTTTCCTCAATTTACCTTTCCCCATGAGGTACTCCCCTTCGAATTTGTTAATGGAGTTAGGATCCTAAATGTGATCTACATGGATCTTTGTTGCAAACTTAGGAAGATATTCACTAATGTACACCATGTTCTAGTATACCATATATCCCTCCACCATAGAACCCTCAGAATGTGCTCTTTGTCTAACCAGAGCCTTCAAAAATTTCAAGTGCCTCTCAACCATCCACATGGACCTTGTGTGTACAAGTCCATACAATTCAATCTCCTCAACTTGGTGTATGAGGTAGTGTTCTTGTGCATTAAAAAATGTCAAAGGTAGACACTTTTTCATTTCACACATTAGACGAGGAATTTTTCTCTTCCAATAATTTATATCTTCTTTATGGATTTCTTTAGATAACAACCATCTACAAGTGATTCAAGGCATAAATATATTAACAATATTTAGCAAAAATATACAGTATATTACATAACAAGTAAAACAAATGGCAATTATAAGATCTATACAATGAATTGAACAAATATCACTACTTACCTCATGTATTTTTCAAGGTCATATATAACTTGCTTGACATTATTGTCAAAGTTTTCTGAGAGAGATACAGGTAGAACATACCGCAACAATTATAAAATGATCTTTTCATTATTTTTCTAAAAGTAGTAAACATAATACATTGAAAAGTACATGCATTATACAAGTGTATATAATATACCAAAATAGTTACCTTAATGAAGGTATGACAATCATGTTTTTTCATCATTGACCTAAATTCACCTTTCTTTGTTATTATATTGTTTATGTTCGTAGAAAATCCTATGGGAAATCAAATTTTTCATATGAGTTCTTTTATAGCATTGCTTTGTTGCTCCATTAATAACCAAGGAAGGGAACTTATATTAATTTGCTCTCCATCACTATTTAATTGAATGACATTTTTCATTGCATGATTGGCTTCCTGAATGTTACTACAAATTTTTACAATTTTTTCTTTGTCATGCATTCCATCCAATATTTTCCATAACATTTATATTATATTCTTTCTGATATGCATTGTATTAGACAAATGCATAATTTGTAGCTACTCATAGTAAGGAAACCTACTAAATTGTCTGGGTTAACTTTTCAGTCCCTGTGGAAGTCAGCCAATAATTCCTTGATGAACTTAATGAAGCATGTAAGTTAAACAAATTAACAATGACAATCATTGTCAATTACAACATGAGTAAACACAACACAATATAAAAAATATAAATTCAAAACATATCATATATGATAGATAAATGATTTGATCTGATGTATAATCTTGACAATTAATTCTATTATATTCCAACTTCCATAAGCGAGGTGTCATTCTTCGTTGTTTTGATGTAGTCTCTTCTTTCCCATTGAAAAACTATTTTTCATTAGTTTGATACTTATGATTTCAATGGATGAATTTCCTATACTCATCAAACACCTACTTTCCTAAACTTGTTGAATGACGAGATTTCATCTTTGAACTACAAATTGGACATGCAAATTTTCCCTTTGTTTGAAGACCTCCAAGATCATATATAATTGGATTAAATATGCCAATTTTTATAATTATATATGAGGAATAGATTATTTAAAAAATATGCATGATATCTACTTCATAAAATTAACTATTGTTAAAGTGCAGTTGAACGTTATAACATACCAAAAAAATGTGTTAGCCCTAGGGCATCATGAATTGTCCATACAAGCATTGCATGGAACTAAAATTGTCTTTGTCCTATTGGTCTATAGACGCCATACATAGTGACACCATTCCATAACTTTAGTAACTCATCGATAAGATGCTTGATATATACATTCATATCTTTAACTTGGTATTTACCTAGTTGAATAAACATAAACATTACATAATTATTATAACCATTTTATTGCAATATATATAAATTAGTGTACATCACTATTAAATGAAAAAAATATGTCATTATGTAACAAATAAGACAAATGAGATGCTACTACATTGAAGAAAATTGATGTAAACATATACCTGGAACAATCATTGACAGCATTATGTGCTCCCTCTTTATTAAAATCCATGGAAGAAAGTTATTGTTGATAACAAAAATAGGCCACACCGAGTAAATAGATCTCAACTCTCCAAATGGATTAACACCATTCGCTGCCAAAGAAAGTCTAAGATTAGAAGGCTCTTCTTTAAAGTGTGGCCATTTTTCCTCCATGTCCCTAAATGCACAACCATCCACAAGAATTCAAAGAATGTCATCTCCACTTCTATTTCGTGCATGGTAATCCATAAATTGCACTAAGCTTTCGCACCTAAATAATTGTTGCATACATGGAATAATGGGAATATAACAAAGAACCTTGTGAGGCACCTTTTTTGTTAGTTGATCTATTTGATAACTACTGATATGAAATTCTAAGAATTCTGTTGCAAATTCATGTTGTTTATGATATATAATATGATCATTGGGACACACATCTACTACTTGATACTCCATTCTTATATCTTTCATAATGCCAGATAAATCTTGTTATGAGCAAGGTAAAATATTTGATGGTGGTAACAAAAATTCACCAATCAATCTACAACAAAAAATAACTTGTTAATATAAAGAATATTAATGGTACATATTTCATCTTTTATTTACTAGTGATGAACTAACAACAATTGAAATAGATGAAAAAAGATGACATATATGACATACCTTAACATCCGTGAGATTGCTATATTTGATAAACCATTCATAATATTCAAGTTCAACAACAACAATATAGCAGAGAGAAGAGTTTTTGGGAGCCTTCATAAAGGGGCTCGTGTGCCTTCTCAAGTGCAAGTAAATCATGAACATCATCAAAGTCATCTTGATCATCATGATCAGCTTTGCCACTAAATGTGTCATGGATCAATGTATTTGTTCCATCATCTTCAACTGTTTTTTCTGGTGCATGATCATCTTCTTCCATAGGATCATTAAATTCATCTTTGATATTCACAGCTCTATGTTCATCCACTTGCAAAACCACATTCTATGGGTTGTGATAATCCATATCATGTGCCCTAGGGTGCCCCACGTTTTTAATAATGGTAGACACAAAAAAACCATGATCATGATCAAGTGATTATATATATATATATATATATATATATATATATATATATATATATATATATATATATATATATATATATAATGTTAAAATGATATAAACATTACAAATTCAATCAATATAAACACATATAGTGAACAACTTAGCAATGGACGATAAGCATGCCCCCCTTCAACGTGACCGTGTTGCCTACAATGTTTCACAGCTCTTGTGATTAAAAGTCATCTTGTCTTTAAGCCCTTGCAATTATTGCAAGGACAATAACATTTCCCATCACCCTTTCTTTTCAATCTAACCCACAATCTATCAAGTGTCTCTTCATTTTGTTCTAGACTAATATTATCTGACATGATTCTTCTTTACCAAGCTTGAATATTTAGATATTCAAAAATTATCAAACTCACACTCTAATAATTTTTATTCATGGACAAGTAACAAAATCTAATAATTCCAATATTTTACACCAAAATAATTTGACATGCAACCACCCCTGCAAAAGAGAAGATAGTTTGAAGTTAATGACCCCAAAAAGCACTTTAAAATGCTAATTCTAAAAATTATTAAATTCTGATTTTACTATGATTTTCAACCGTTAGACTCCTAAAATCAGAATATTGAACTTGCACAACAAAATCTGAAAATGCAACTCTGAAAATGCACAAGTCTAAAAAGTAAATTTAATGAGATGTTGCTTTAAAATATGATTTTCAAACCTAGAAATACAAATCTGACTTCACAAATGAATTCTGGGAAAGGAAAATGACTACCCTCAACCTAGCAATAGCTTCTTGAATTTTTTTTTAATTTTTCCAAAGAAAACCATCCTTAGTTCTCCACAAACTGTCGTAAGTATAGAAAATTCACAAGTAGAGAAAATTTGTAAGTATAGCAAAATGCTTTTGCAATAAATAGTTGAGCTCACTTTTTATTTATGTCGGTCTCAATTTTTACTTCACATGTTTGTCAAAATTTCAATGAAAACTCTTTGTCACAATTTCGATGAAAAAATAGGTTCATCAAAATTTTGACAAAAGACAGGGATAAAATTAAAAATAATTGAAAATTACACATTAAATATCACTAGTACCCAACAATACATCTAATTATCCATCTTTCATTGGAAATTTTTATCATATTTTGCAGTCAAGTGAGTTAGTGACTTTAAAGTAGAAGAGAAAGAGGAGGACATGAGAGCTTAGTTGGAAAGCCCTATGCCAAGTCATATGTTTCCAAAAAGCTACATCATGTGGGAGAAAAGTATAAAAAAATGTGAGCCAACTTAAGGCATGTCATCCACATCCCAAGCTTGCTCTTATGTATTCATGAAAAGTTAATGACTAGCCAAAGAAGGAAACATCAAGTGACATTCGAGGACAAGGCTACAAAACCACTTTCCCCTACTAAGTGCAAGACAAAGGTGAGCCAAAAGGATTGAGGAAATGTATGCTAGAGTGAAAATTAATTGCAATTAAAGGAATTAGATGCCCCCATAGGGAAGCATACCAAACTCCTAAAAATGTTATATTTTATGACTCAAAACATGACATTCATTAGTGGAGTCACCAAGAACTCTATGAAATGCACAAAAGGAGGTCTTTTCATAACACTTCTTTTGAGTTTGAGGAGGGAGGATGATGAAGTTATTGTGGAGAAGTCTTGTCAAGATAGCTTCTTGGTCAAGAGGATAAGGTGGTTGTGTGATTGGGGTCAAAGATACATCATGCATAGATGTCATACCTAAACAAGACTCAATATATTTTGAGAGTTTTTCATCTTCATTATAGAAGGATACAAAATCTAACAAATTTAAATCATATGGGTTGTGTGAGATGAAAATTTAAACATTTTGAGAAGGATGATATTCAAGACCACTAGTTTTTAAGCATGATGTGATATTATTGAAGTTGAATGAAGGGTGGTGAAGAATGAGGGAATTATAAAGATGTCCTACAGGATATGTATGAGGTTCATTGATTAAAGGGGATCTAATGGACACTTGTGCATCCATATCCTCAGCAGGCTTGTTGTGATGTATCTCAATGTAAGGGAAATAAAGAAGCAAATGAGCAGGGTAAGAAGAAGTATCATAATCCAATGCCATGATATTCTCCCTAGGAGGAGAGTTTGAAGAAGAACAATAGGCCTCATATTCTTGACAAGTAGGGCTTGGGTCATCTAAAATAACTTCATTTCCAATAGGGGAATGATCAATGATGGAAGTATGAAGATGGGAATGAGGAGGAGAGAGTGATAGAGGTGAGTTTCCACTACCATTAACATCTCATTCTCTTGTTCCATATTATCTACACTGCAAGGAGAGCTTGTAATATGTTCATCTAAGTTTGAGGTTTGGAAAGAAGTTGTATCACAAGTGGAGGAGGTATCAACAAAAGAACCACTATGGTTGTGAAATATATCCTCTGATAGAATAGGGACATTAGGGAAGGGAGGATCAAGGGTGCCATGATTGTTCATAGGGATGTCTTCTAATACCAACTTATCTTCTTTACATCAAGGAGGGATATTAGAAGATGAACAAGATGGAGTATCATGACCATGGAGACTTGGTAAGGTGATATTTAGGAATGTGTTTATGATTTCATGCTCTTATTGTGTAAGGTCATCCAAAAGGGAATAAGGAGATAGAAAATCACTATTGTCAAGACTTGTAACTTCTTGCATCTCAATACCTTCATCACTAGTAGGAGAGGTATCAGAAGAAGAATAAATATGTGTGGTAGGATTTTCAAGATTACCATTCTCACCAATGGGCAATGTAAGATTAAGGATTGAAGTAATGAATTGTGTCTTAAAATTCCTATTATGGTTATCAAAAGGAAACTCGTAAAAGGGAGTATTATGCATGTTAAATCCATGTTTAATCAAATAAAGAGCACATCTTGTGAAAGAAAACATGTTGAAATGCAATGCAATGGTCAGTTTTGAAACAATGTGGTGAGTGCAAAAGGTTAAATGAAACAATGCATGAAATGAAATCTAGTGAAATGCATGCTACAGAAATGCAAGTAATTGATATATATAGCTTAAGGCACCAATCAGAAGCCTAAAAACAAATTTCTGAAATTTGTAAAGTGTTGTTTCATGGGTCAGAAGGGACTGATTCGCCCAAGGTGGCAAATGAGTCATAGTCTGGACTTTGTTTAGAATTTTCAGAAATGTCAGACTGATTGTTAGGAATTTTGAGAGCCAATACACATACGTAAATGAAAAATGTAGAATTTCAATAAATCTAAATGGATTTACATGTAACAAATGCAACCTAAATGCACATTTTATGAATGCAAGATTTAAAACCTAGAATGCAAATGAATCATGCAAATCCTAATGTAAGCTCAATGAAATCCTAGATCTATGATAAAAGAAACCAAATTAGAAAAATAGAAGTATTCAAAAAGTTGAGTTCACCAAAATGAACCATAGATTTTTGGACCCAATGGACTCTCTAACTCTTATAGGGTTCTTCACCCAAAAAGAGATAGATTAGATCCAAAAATGTTAACTAGTTCATTAAAATTAGGAAATGTGTGATGTTGTATGAGTTAAATGGAATGATATAAGTGCTACTAAACTATGGAATTGATCAAACATGAATGCAAAATCTAAGAATTATGACTTTTTTGAAAACACATTGTGTATTCAAAAAATGAACCAAAGGGATGAAGTATGCAAAACAGAAAGAGATGGAAAAAATCAAAGTGCACCTAGAGGCAAAATGATGTCACTGGAATATTCTATAATGTTTTAGAAACTTTTTTTCATGGCTATTAGGTCTCATTCGCCATGCATGGAGAATCAGTCCTGCTATTGGTGAAATCTTCTAGAAACCTGTTTTTGACTGCCGGGAGTTGAAATCTTAGAAAATCAATTTTTAGGCCTACAGGTGGGACTCATTTTCCATTGGTGGAAAATCCATCCACCTTCAGAAATTTGTAAAATCAGAGGAAGATTCTATGGAGTTAGATCTACAATTATGTCTCCTACAGGTCTTGGCTTCTGAAACTATCATAATCAGGTCTGAAAATTACTTTTTATTGATGTCTTGACTTGAATAAAGAGAAGAAGGTTTGAATGAATTTTCAAATTTATCTTCAATGATTCTCAAGCTTCCAAAGGACCTAAATCTACAAACACATAACAAGAAGAGAAGAAATGTTGATTGTTAAGGCATGGGGGTTTGCCTTTGTCAAACCCCATTTAGGTAATCAAACCAAATTGATGAAATAATGGAATGAAACATGTTACAATGGAAATGATTACCTTACAATGATGATTTGATCTTGAAATTCTACAACATAACATGTAGAATCAACCCTTGAAAGTCTAAAAATTAATCTTTTAATGTCTTGAAACCTAAGTTGCTTGATTTGGTTGAGAAGATAAATGATGAATTGATGATAAGAGATGTAAGAATGATTTCTCCTCCTTTCTCTCTTTCTCTTTTTTAAAATGAGGATAAAACCACTTATTTATACTAACTTGTGCCTTAATAACCATGCATACCTCATAATAGAACAACATGAAGTGATTTTTAAATAAAAACCCGAAAGGAATTTGATTTTTTTTGAAATTAGAGCCAAGAAGGACTCATTCACCACCCATGGTGAATGGGTCCCACCTTGGACTCAAAAGTGGGTTTCAAGATTTATCTTTCATTTAATATTGTTTGGCAAGTTTACATTAAAAAATACTCTTAATTAAGTCATGTGAGGGCATAAAGGGATCAAATAAGTCATAAGAAAGGTGTAAATAAGGAGATGTGCCTAAGAGAGCATGAAAGTTTGTTATAAGACTTTACAACATTTTAAAATAGGACTTAATGATGAGTAAAAAGGAATATTTAAGTAAATTATAATAAAAAGAGTCTAGAAGAGTGTAGAAATGTGTTACAAAACTTCACAACACCTTAACAAGACTTCGTTAAATACATTTTATTTGATTTGCAAGGGTCTAAGACCTAGTTTGGATGCATAAAATACTTCACAACACTAGATTAAGACCTCATTTTAGTCAATTCAATCATGAAATAATCCATATCAAGAAAATGGTCCATTTTTCTACGACATAGATTGATACTTGAATGCTTATCTAAAATGCTTGATAATATTCCCTTGAATGCTCTTGAATGCTCTTGTGAATGCTCAAATGCTCTTGTGAACTCTCTTGAATGCTAGGTGAGAATATGAGTGAAAGAACCTTGTATTTATACTTAATTATGCAAGAATTCCTAAAATTAGAACAATACAAGCTCACATCATATCTAGGAGAATAAAATCCCATTGGATATTTGAATTAAATTTTATTTTGGGCCATAAGGGACTCATTCTCCTAGGGTAGAAAATGCGTCTCATCAGACATAATGTATGGGACCAAAAACCAAGAAGTGCTTAGAAATGTGTGAAATCTAGTTCAGGGCTAAAAGATCCAGGTGGGACCCATTCTCCCAACATGGTGAATGAGTCATAGATCACCAAGTTTGGGCCACACAAACCACAATCACCTAAATTATGATTGGTTAATGATTGGTGTAAGGGTTATCCTCAAAAAGATGTAATAAATGAGGCTTGTGGATGCAAAATAGGGCCAATTAAAGCATAATAAAGCCTAATTATTAGTGATAAGCCTAAAGAAATGTGAAAGTCTATTACAACACTCCAAAAAAGGCAAGATTAAGGTTTATTTTGATTAAAAATAGGTTTAT
Source organism: Sequoia sempervirens (assembly GCA_007258455.2). Lineage (NCBI taxonomy): Eukaryota > Viridiplantae > Streptophyta > Pinopsida > Cupressales > Cupressaceae > Sequoia > Sequoia sempervirens. The sequence goes on along the minus strand of VDFB02271358.1, from coordinate 435,749,199 downwards.
TAAGTTTTATTATTTGATAAAAATCTAGAAAAGTGTGAATGTGAATTACAACACTTCACAAAACTTTAGCAAGGGTTGAAAAAATACATTAGTTCACAAGGGCCCAAGACTTAATGTGAATGTGTTATCCACATTACAACACTAATTTAAGCCAACATTAAGCCAAAATCACAAGGAGGGCCCAAACTAGCCAGAAAAAGTAGAAGGGTTACTTTTTAAGTGACTCTAGATATATTCTCTCACACACTTCATAATATGAATTAAAAACGTATATATATAGGAATTTCCATATCCTATATTATAGGAGATATGGTATACATCATATAACAACTAAATTTCCATAGAAAAGCTACTCTAACAATTAATAAACAAATAAAAAAACTATAACAAATCTAAATCCCATAATAATTACATGAGTTTTACTAACAACTCACACACATTATTATTGTAACCTAGGTGGAAACTAATCTAATTTACTAATATCCCCCCTTATTTTTAACATGGGGAGAAAATACATCACAAAAGTTGAAAATAGAATCATATGCCTACACATACTATAGGTCTGCATAGTGCTATTTGGATCTTGTTTCACATGATCACCTACATACAAGAACTCATCTCGCTTTCACTTCTAGTGAAACTATCACAAACTAATCAAAATTCCATGAATTTTAGTAGTCAAAATGATCTATATAGCCATTTTTTCTCTCTTATACAACTATTTATGAAAATTGTCTCTGTTGAGCTTCTTTCAAAATTAATAGGGAATGGTTACAGTGTTCTTATTTGTAGCCATTTTTATTAACCATTTCCACTCAATCACTAATAGGATAGGAAACTACCACTGTGACTGGAAGTTACCCTTAACTTTAGCCAATTTGGTGCAAGTATTTTTTCACTAAAATAATTCTGCAACCCTAACACTAGTGACTAATAGGAGGTCACTGAGTGTCCTTTGAACCATAGATTTTTGGTTCCTATGGACTTCTCTAGCTCTTCCTTCTAGGGTTTTTCACCTAAAAGGAGAGAGATAGGGCCCAAAAATGCTAACATTCGTTCATTCAAATGATGCTATGTGAGATTTCATCTAAGCTAAATGAAGTAGACTAAATGCAATTTGAATAATTATGAATGAAAAACTAAGATTTAAACTATGTTGGAAAACACATTATGATATGCAAAAAATAAACTAAAAGATGAAATAATGCAAAACAGAAAGAAATGGGATAAAATATAGTGTACCTGGGCAAGACTTAAGGAATCTGGAATCTATAGAATGTTGTATGAAGTTTCTAAATAATCAACAGTGGGACTCAATCACCCAAGTTGGCGAATTAGTCCTGCTACTGGTGAAAAAGTGTCGAAAGCAGGTTTCTGACTGTCGAGATCCACAATATGACAAAATTCATATTTTCAGTCTTAAGGTGGGACTCATTCACCACTAATGGTGAATCACTCATCTCCCAAAATTTTGAGAAATCAAGAGACAACTCTGCAACACCAGATCTAGAAATGTTTATTTTTTAGGTTGCCAAAGTCTATTATATAGGAAATAGACCAAAAACCTTCTCCAAGCTTGAAATAGAGTTGATTTGACTTGAATCACCTAGTTGACTCGTTGACCAATCTTCAACACCTAAATGCTTGTAAACTATGCACACAAAGGTCTACAAACACATACAAGAGGGGGAAAATGGTTGAGTGTTAGCAAATAGGGGTTCTCCTTGGTCAAACCTGATTTTGGTAATCAAACCCTTAATTAAATAATGAAATGCAAGAGAATGATAAACTGACAACATGCAAATTCTATCAACTTACCAAACCCTTGATGATGCAAATCTGAAGTAGTATCAATAGATGCTCAAAAATGCTTGAATAGTGCTTGACAAGATATTGTAAGATGCTTGAATGCTTGAGATTGCTTGAATAAGATGTGTGAATGTTGGAAGATGTAAAATGAGGTGAAAAGCACTTATTTATACCTTCTTGTGACTTAGTAACTCGTTCATACCTCATCACAGGCCAACATCAAGTGATTTTGAATAAAAAAACAAAAGGAAATTTTAAAAAAATTATATTTGGAGCCAAGGGGGAATCATTCACCACCCATGGTGAATGGGTCCCACCTAGGACCTGGAAATGGGTGTCAGGAATTATCTTGTATTTAATATTGTTTATCAAGATTACATTGAAAAATACACCTAATTAAAGCTTATAAGGGCATAAAAGGGTCAAATAAAGCATAAGAATGGGGTAAATAATGAAGTTATGCCTAGAGAAGCGTGAAATCTTATTACAAGACTTTACAACACTTCAAAATAGGACTTGTTTAAGTATGAAAAGGTGGTTTTTAAGTAAATTGTAATGAATAGAGTCTAGAAGAGTGTAGAAATGCTTTACAACACTTCACAACACCTTCACAAGACATCATTATTTGAATTTTAGTACTTAAATATGCATGTTCAAGCGATGTTACATCATAAAATCAGAGCAAAATAGACCAAACATTATGCAGCAAGGCCTAAAAGACCATGAAAATGACAAGGGTCCATTTTCTACAGTGCATTTAGCCCCCACTTTAGCAAGAAGATGAACTTGCTTCAAACTCACACTAAAGTAGCCATGAACATTGAGAGGAGGGTTCAAATGTGTTAGAACCAAAATTTTCATAGAAAAATCTAAGGATTTCATCAATTAAAATTTGAAATTCATACTATCATTTTCATTAAAAATTTACATTTTTTCCATTAATAAGGTCACATTTTTTCCATCCATAAGGTCAATTTTGAAGAGAAGTGATAATAACAAAATACTCCCCATCCCTTCCTTAGAAATGGAGCCTTTCCTAGTTTCAGATTTTTAGCTTTATTTCAAGAACACTTATCATGCATTATGTCAGTTATTGGGGGTAGATGCAAAAGAAAGTATGTCAATGGGATTAATGACAATGGCCATGATTATTCAACACCGAGAGTCAAATGTAGAATTTTATTTTGCATCTATAATTAAAGAGAAAATACATAATGGTTTGTTGCAGGTTAGAGAGGCTAAGGCTCCCATAGCCTTTAGAAAATATTATTTGTTGTGTAATTTAATCTTATACGAGAATGAAATGAAATGGATTAAGAGAATGAAGTTATGCACACAAGAGAATGGAGTGAGACTCCATGTACATAATTGGTGTTATATATGGGATAGAAGATGTGATGAATATGATTTTGTTCTATTTCAAGATGAATTTGTTGTTAGATTGATAGCTTCCCTTGGTTACCCAACACCAAGGTTACCTAAATCTTTGATGAATATAATGAGGCATGTACAATATAGTCCAAACCTTGGTTACACTCATAATTATTTTGATTGGTTCTTTATGCCACAACACACTATTATCAAGGTATATAGTTGCAACTAGGCACCACACATTTTTCCCAAATTTGTACCTACAATGGTGTGTTTTCTAGAATTCATGTGGTAGATGCTCTTGATGGAGCATGATTTGATGAGGAATCAAAGGAAGGGAAAATTTTCTCTTGATCTATCAGTATTTAAGGAATTGGCCATTTGATTTGATATGTTGGACAAATTTTAGAGGTTCATGAGGGTTAATTATCCTCTCAAGTATGGAAAGGAAAGAGTATGTAACCTAGAGGGTCATATTAATATGATCAAAAGGACCTTGCTGACAAAGGGGGCCACATCTCATGAATTTGACCCTAAGGAGGATGTCATAAGAAATTTGGTATATCTTACTAATGTAATACAAACTAGGAAAATATGGATAACTATGATGGAATGGGAGACCAAGAAGAAGGAGAAGAATGAAATTTTCAAAGGGTTTTTTGTAGATGAAACCAATCTTTTAAAAAGGATGCAAATGATCCTTTACAAATTTGATGAATTATATAAAGAGGCCCAAGGTGAGGGGTTGGTTCCACTTCCCACACCTCACCAACCATCACATAAATTATCTACATCACAAACACCACCCCCATCACCTGCACATCCATCCCCTCCATCTCTTACACATGAACCCCAACACAAGACACTTAAGACTAATTCATCAGTTGATTATGGCTCAAGCGATGATGAAGAAGAATCAATCATAGCTCTAACTGAAATGAAGGAAGTAGTAGAGCATAAAAAAAGTCAAGAGCCTCATGATCCTAAGATCAGGCTTTTAGATTAGGGAGCTGATGAAATTCAGGAGGATGAGAGGGTAGTGGCTTCTCTAGGGTTTATTGGAGATGATGGCTTTACCCATACCAATGAATTCAAGGATTTTTGGACTAAGATGAAGATGAAACAATTTGATGAAAGATTGAAAATCAATCTTATAGGAGTTGATGAATCAAAATAGGCTGAAATCCAAGCTCAAACATTTGTAGAATTAAATGTTGATAATATCAATGTCACCGCCTAGGAGGCAAGAGAACAAGTATTGAAAAGTGATATGTTGGTTATACTAGGCATGGAGTTATTCAAAGTGTTTATTTTAGATAAAATTAGAGTACAAGATGATCGAATGTTAGTAGTAGAGTGATTCAGAGGAAGGTGTTTCAAGAATAAGGTACAACCCTACTACCCAAATTCTTGCTTTGTGGACAAAACAAAAGAACACAAGGAAGACTCAACTGTTGGATGTAGTGCAAGAAATGTGGGGAGCAACTATGGTGAGAATGAGGAAGGACACAACACCCATAGAAGTTGCAACTATAACCATGCATTATGTAATGTTTACTAAAGATGTGGTAGAAAATATGGAAAGAAAGATCATTGAGTATGAGAAGAGATTAAAATTGTCAAATGATGAAGTAAAAAAATTGTTTATTGAGAATGTGAAGTTGAAGCAACAATTGCAGTAGTCTACCACAGTAAGAGGGGATGAAATAGTTGTTTATCACCCACTTGTTTAGGATAAAGATCCAAAAATTCAACAATTCAAAGATGAAATTGATAAATTGAAGAAACATAACATGGAGGATGCCAGGTAGCATATCATGACGATTCTAAGGAAGATATTAGAGCATAGAGTTAGGATATTGAAGGAAAAGATAGGTGGATTATATGAAAGCTTTAGCAATTTGATTAAAGCTTTGGAATAGATAAATGCTAACTCCCCTATCCTTGAAGAGCTCCTAAAGAGGTCATAACCAACCTATCACATACTAACTACTCTGTGCAAAGCCACACAAAGGGATCCAAATGCTCCACCAAGACACAAACCAAAACAAGAAATGGTAAAGGGTGTAATTGAGGAGTATAAGTATTTGGTAGATATGAGGAAGAAAGTGGAAAATAGGAGGATTACATTTGACTCCATTAAATGTCTCTTCATCCCATCAAATTCGAAGATGACAATTAGATAAAGGGAATGGATGAGTAGAAACAATAATTTGATCAGATAGTTCTGAAAGGCTTGACACATGTACAGGATGATGGGGAGATCAATCTTGACAAACTCCATACTTTACTTGATGGGATTATCATGTTGGATAGTGGATACATGAATTTCATGGTGGGTGTTAGAAATATCCTAGATAATAGATGGAAAACTCATCTCACAAACTTTGCATTTGCACAAGAGTTCAAATGGTAGAGTGATCTAACAATAAATAAATGGTAGGATAAATATTTGGGCTCTAATGAAGATTCATTTCAAGCATCATGAGGATAGATTATCATATAGTAAAAGCTTTCAATTGGTATTAGATGACCACAGGATTTTACTCAAAGATTAACATATTAAACAAATGTTTATTGTTAAGGTCTTTCAGTTATGTTTAATTTCATAAGTATGTTTTGTTATTAAAAGACATGTCCTTTTGTATGAATCTTGTTTCCTCTTGTATAAATAAGAGATACCAAGACCAAAGGAAAAATATTAGATTAGATATAGGAGAAATTAAAAGGCGAATGAGGATAGATACAATATTTAGAAATATTTCAAAGGACCATGATGCATGTATAAATTTTCAAGAAGGCAATGGAATATATCTGATTTTGTGGCCTAATCTTGGTAACAACTATTTGTTGGAATTATTCAATTATTTGGTTGTCTCCAATTTAATGCTTCTTTTTTATTTAAATTGATATATCAAGTATATATTCAATTTATCAGTGTACATTTGTTGTATCTGTGTGATTTGATTAACTGGTTTCCCCAGAATAATTAAACATCCTTCTAATAAATCAAAGTAATTTGGAACTATTAATTGGATCAAAAGGAAGAACCACATAGTTAGGATTGTCATATTGTCTCCAATCTGGTGTTAACTATGTCCTTGGATAATTTAGTCAACTGGTTCTTTCAAGTAAAGATTAAATCCTTTTGATAAATTATAAGTACCTGGTTGTGTCAATTGGATTTATAAGTAGAGTTTATCAATCATATACCTGCATGCTTATACAAGTTATAAACCAACATTAGTGTGCCAATAAATTTAAATTATTGCCATTATAGGTCACATATTATAGATCTTCATTGGACTCCATCCAGCCAATAAGGAACTGGTCTTATCCATCTCATGATTTAGTCTTATCCAATTCATTTTAAAAACTTTACATATATTAACTGAACATATTCATAACTCCATCTTGATATTGCTTATACAATTTATAACAAATAGGTCTACATCTCCCCACTTCCAATTTCCATTGTCAATAGATTGCTTAAGTAGGAAGAACATAATTTAAATTTGCTCCATTTGCATAGGTACACCCACCTAGGCCTGGTAGAGCCTAAAGAGAATAAGGTTCAAATTCATCATTTGGCCTTGTACTTTAGCCAAAAGCATACCAAGAGCTTGGCAACCTCTTGTGGTTTCTCAACCAAAATTTTTGAGAACTAACAATTTGGCGACTCTGCTAGGGAGTCAATACAGAATTAGGGCCTTTGTCATAGAGTAAAAATTTTTACACAAGACTCTACTAGGAATAAGAAATTATAAAATATTTTCTCACTTCCAAATAAGTAATTGGAGACTCCAATAAAATAAAATACAAATCATATTATAACATGCATGGTAGAAGATCCTTGTATAAAAGGAGGTCCTAGTGACAATAGTAAATGGACACATAAGAATGATACAGGTAAGGTGTTTGATGAAATGTGCATGAAAAATAAAGATAAAACATCAAAACCTTAGTTTGAGACATATAATCACTATGATACATTGACAAATGAAAATAGCTCAATTAGAGAACCTCACATTCCAGAAGAGAAAAGGAATCCTTTCTATCAGTCAGATCCTTAGAAAGAAGAAGAATTTAGGGTTTGACTTGAGGCTGAAAGAATTAGGAGACAACATGAATATGATCAGAGAATGGAAGGGAATCAAAATGAGCCTATTGATAATGTAGCCCCTAAAGAAAATTAAGAATTTATGATTAAGGAGGAATTAAATGCACAATTCCAGTACGAAAGACAAGAAATGGAAATATAAAAAGAAAAATATGAACAAAGGCTCCAAGTAATAAAAGAACTCGAGGATTTGAAGCTGCAAAAAACCCAATTTGATGCTCAAATAGCTAACCTCCCTAAATATATACCACCTCATAGGAAAGGGAATAATAATGTAGGACCTTCAAATCCACCTCCAAAGCCATTTGAGAATCAATAAAAATAATCAAACCCTCCACCTAGAAATCCATCACAACACCTGAATACTCAATCACCCCCTGGCCAACAATATATGCCACCACCTCAAGTGCAATATAATAATCCATTATATCAATATCAATATCCTCAAAACCCACCTCCTCACCAATACACAACTATGATTAGACAATTTGGATTAGAAGGATTCCAAATATATCCTTACCCTATGGATAGTATCTGGAGAGGTCTTGTCCCAAAATTTACAGGAAGTAGTGTGGTTACTACTAAGGAACTCCTAAGGAGTTATAATGCTTTCATTCAAGGTTTGGATATGTAGTATGAAGATGTATAGATGAGAACTAGTGTGCACCAGAGCTTCCCTTGCATGATTTAATAAGTATACAAAAACATTATAATGAGTTAATTTATGAATTTAACCAAAAGATCTCCAAATTACATAATAAAATACCTCTTAGATCTAAATTGGCAGACCCTGTAGCATTAAGTATTTATCTAAAAGCATCTGATCCAAAGACAGGATATGATCTTAGAAATAGGTGCCCTAGAAATTTAGTTAAAGCTAAAAAAATAGCATTGACTATTGAAAACAATATAAAGCTTGTTGGGATGATTAGTAAGAGAGATAATCCTAAGGTTCCCCAACATTTCAACAATCCTCAGCATAGGCAAGAAAATACATAGAGAAATGAAAGGCCCAGGTTGCATGATATGCCTTATAATACAAACTGGAAGGATGGAAAGCCTGTGATGGATAGGCCTAAAAGTAAGGATACCCTTGATCCTTTAAAGAAGAGAGGGGAATACATGGTAAACAATAATCCTTGGTGTCATGTTTGTGACTTGCCACATTTCCTTGACCATTGCATTGTAGCTCAATCAATACAAGAAGAGGAAATTCCAGTAGAAAATAATGAAGAGGATCACACAATTTATTTAACTTCCCACACCATTCATCCCATTGAGAAAGGATATTCATCTTCAAAAGAAGGAGGCTATGAGTATGATGTTGATAACCAGAGGTACAATGTCCATATGGCAGAATAGTAATTCTTTTCTGATCATGAAGAAAACAATGATGAACAATGTTCTCGTAGGGAACCATCTCAGTCAAGTAAATGAAATATAAGAAGACCAACTGAGGAAGATATTAAGAAATTAATTATCACTATAAGAGAACATTACAAAAGAAAATATTGGTTGAGAAATAGAAAAATAAATGAAAGTGAGGGTGTTCCAAGAGGAATATTTATGAAAGATAAGAGAGCAACACAGGGAGCTTCAAAAAAGATAGAAAATCAACATCCTGATAAGAATGAAAAAAAGCATGTTCATAGAGAGGAAAACAAAGAATTGAATAAGGACAAGAAAAAGTTTGATCAAATAAGCAAGAAATAAAAGGAGAGAGCAGGAGAGTCATTGGAGCAAAAGAAGATGATCAAAATAGAAGGTGTCTCTTTTCATTTCACACAAGCTTTAGACGAGGTAAAAATTTCTATCCCATTACTTGAAATGGTGAAGATTAAAGAATATAGGGATAGCACTATGCAATTAATATCTAATGGGAATGATAGGAAGATAAACTCTGAGAACAAGGGGACCACTAAGATCAATAATAAGTAGGAAAAGGTATATGTTCCAGAGGTTTTCCTAGGTGATGCATTGATAAATCCTCCATAAGTGGATCCATTCTTTAATACATTACTCATAAATAACAAGTTGGTGAGGAATTGTATGATAGATTCAGGGGTTGCTATCAACATTATGCCAGTAGGGTTTATGAAACAACTTGGCATATGGGTAGACACTACTAGTGGAAAGTGTTACGCTATGGATAGTATTCATGTCCCAGTGATAGGAATTAGGAAACATGTAGAGATGAAATTGGTTGCTTATCCACAAGCAACCTATAACATTGACATAACTGTGATTGATACACCTCCTCACTTTGGAATGCTCTTGTTGAGGTAGTGGACTGCAACAGTTGGAGAAAATGTATAGTTTGAATTGTCATATGCCACAATACCAGTCAATTGTGAAGAGGTAAAATTATATAGAGAACTAAGGATGAATTATATTGTGTATTATGTTCCTCAAGATTAGTTAAATTTCTTTGGTAATGTATATTTGGGAAGTTTCAAAATAGAGCCTTCTCAGCCTGAACTAGTGAATACTGATCCAATTGACAAACATGTTTCCAAGAATCAACATGGTGTGTGGAAGATATATTTTGATGGAGCATCTAGCCATGAAGGCAATGGAGTAGGGATATTATTTATTTCACCTAGAGGTACTTCATTCAAATATTCATTCTTGCTAACATTTGAATGTACAAACAATATAGCAGAGTATGAAGCCCTGCTAATTGGTTTGAATATGGTTGTTAAACATAAGATCAAATTGCTAACTGTCTTAGGAGATTTTGAATTGATTATTTCACAATTCAGGTCAAAATATGCAGCAAAAAAAGAGAGGTTAAAACAATATAGGAATGTTGTGTGAGATATAATTGAATTATTTGATGTTTTCTCCATTGAACGGATAGACAAGTCCAAAAACTTGATGGCATATTTTCTAGCTAATGTGGCCCTAAAAAGAGATGATATCACTTTGGATGGAGTATCTCAGGTTGAATTCAAAACAAGGAATGTTTTCCCTAATAATATCTATAGTTGGTAAGTTTTCAATGATGACACTAATCTCATAAATTTTCTCCATTGTATAGACTAGTATGAAGCTCAGGAGATTGAATTTAATGCATTTTTTGAGGAAGTAGATGGGAAGAAAACTATGTTTGGAAAAGAATTTTTGTAGCTTAAAACCAATAAACTTCCCAAAGGACTTGTGGCACTAGAAATGGTATATAATGTGAATGATCATTCTCTCATGAATCAGACACTAGTAAAGAGAGAATATGTTGAGGAAATCAATTTGGGGATTGAATTAGCACCCAAAAAGGTATATATTTAAAATAAAATAAGTCCAACAATTAGAAGAATGCTAATTGCACTGTTAAAAGTACAAGCATGTTTTTGCATGGTCCTATGAGGATCCCAAAGCATTTAGAGAGGATTTATTCCAAAATGAGATTCCATTAAAACTAGATACAAAATCATTCAGGAAAAAGCAAAGACCTATCAACCCAACTTTGGAGCCTAAAATGAAAGAGGAGCTGGAAAAACTTAGAAATGGAGGCATTATAAAACCCATTAGACATTCAACATGGGTCTCAAACTTGGTTCGAGTAAGAAACAAAAATGGGGATATTAGACTATGTGTAGACTTCATAAATTTAAATGTTGCCTCCCTTAAAGATAATTACCCTATCCCTAATATGGAAGCCATATTTCATAGAGTAATAGGATGTGAGTTGTTGTTAATGATGGATGGATTTTTTGGGTATAATTAGGTCAAAGTTAAAGAGTCTGAGCAATATAAGACAACTTTTACTATGCCATCGGGGACATACATTTATGTGAGAATGCCATTTGATCTCACAAATGGAGGGGAAACTTCCCAAAGTGCCATGGATGTAGCATTTGCATATTTGATTAATGTTATAATGGTGGTGTATCAGGAGGACCTCACTGCTTATTCTAAAATGGAAGAAGACCATGTGGAACACATGGAGAAAATATTCATGAGAGCTTTGGAATATGGTATCAGTTTGAATCCTAAAAAATGTCACTTTTTTGTCACTGAGGGTAATCTTTTGGGGCATATTGTATTAAAAGAAGGGATTACAATAGACCCTGAAAAAGTAGAAGCCATAGACAAAATCCCCATTCCCAAAACTGTCAAAGCCGTTCAATCATTTTTTGGAAAAATTAACTTTTTTAGGAGATTTGTGTGAACTTTTGTTGAGATCATTAAACCTATATTCAAAATGCTGAAGAAAGGAGAAAAAATAGATTGGACTGCAGAAGCCCTAGAAGATTTTATATCCATCAAGAAAGCTATCAAAGAAGCACCCATTCTAAAATCACCAGACTTTTCCAAACCTTTCCAAATATTTTCATTTGCCTCATTCCACACTATAGCAGCTGTTATGTTACAAAATAATGATGAGGGTTATGAGTAGCCTCTATCCTTCTTTAGCAAGTCACTATAGGGGTCAAAGATAAAATATGATATTATGGAGAAGAAAGCCTATGCATCGGTCAAAGCAATAAAAGCTTCCAGACCATATTTAGTTGGAGCCAAAGTAATTGCATATGTACCACATGTAGTTGTAAAAGATATCATGGTACAGACAGAGGTGATAGGGAAGAGATGTATATGGATCAATAAGATCCAAGAATTTAATATGGAAATTTAGATTACCAAGTTAGTAAGGGGGAAGGGTCTAGCTAAACTAATTACAAAAGTGAACATTGAAGCTAATCAAATCTGTATTGTAGAAAATGAGGAGGGTGCAGTTGCAAGCATTGAACATAGTCCTTGGTACACATAGTGTATTATCTCAAACACATGAAATTCCCTGGAGGATTGAATGATAATTAGAGGAGAACTCTAAAGCTGCAAGAATCCAAGTATGTATTCATACAAGTGGATTTTTTTGGAAAAATGGGGATGGAGTGCTATTATTGTGTTTAGATGAATCATAGGAAAAATATGTCTTGAGGGAGATGGATGAAGGACTATGTGGGGGTCATTATTCTGAAAAAATGACTGCACATAAGATTCTCAGGGAAAACTATTACTGGCCTAAGGTTTTCAATGATTCTTTTTCATATGTAAGAAGATGTGAAGCTTGCCCGAAATTCTTAGGAAAGATGAAATATCAAGGAGCCTTACCACTTGGACCTTTGCAAGTGGAAGCCCCTTTCCATGAATGGGAAATTGATTTTATTGGGGAAATGCAAGAAAATTCAAGTGGAGGACATAAGTGGATATTAGTAGCAACTGATTATTTCACTAAATGGGTGGATGCAATCCCAACTAAACAAGCAAAAAGTAAGGTGGTAATAAATTTCCTGATGGAGAATATCATAACCAGATTTGGTAAACCATTAAGGTTGATCATAGACAATGGGATGTGTTTTAGGTCTAATGAATTTAAATTTTTTTGCAACACATATGGTATTAATGTTTCTTATGCCACCCCTTACCACCCACAAGAAAATAGCAGGCAGAATCCAGTAATAAAAGTCTTCTAAAAATCATAAGGATACTAGATGGAAATAAGAAGGCATGGGATTTAAAGTTGAGAATGTCTATGTGGGAAGATAGGATTACTATGAAGAAGGAAATTGGAAAGTGTCCATTTGAACTAGTGTATGGAACACAAGCCAGGATGCCATTGTAAAATATTTTACCAGTTTATAATTTCATCCTTTAGGAGGATTTAGATATTCCAGAACCAATGGAGGAAATGATGGAACAACTTGTAGAACTTGATCAAATAAGGAGAATGACACAGAAATAAAATGTGAAGTTGCAATCACAGATGAAATACCTCTTTGATAAGAAATCCAAAGATATAAATTTTGAGGTGAATAATTTGGTACTAATGTGGAATGCTAGATGTAAGGAGAAGGGAAAGAATAGAAAATTTGAATCCTTGTGGTTAGGTCCCTTTGTTATCATTGGAAAAGGAGGGAAAGATTCTTATTACTTGCAAAACATATCAGGAAAAGAAAAAGAATTTCCTATACACGGGAAATTTATAAAGCAATTCTTTTCTTGAAGGATACTAGAGGATTAAGGATTGCTAGTGCATGGACAATTCTTAACAAACCTCTTAAATTTTTTCTCCCATGCACAGTAGTTTAGGAAATTAAGAAGGGACTAGGAATTTCTAGTACATGGACAATCCAAGAACTCCCTCATTAAAAAAAAGAAAATTCTTTCCATGTACAGTAGTGTAGGATCATTTCCATTTGCATCATCTTTCACCTCCATATCCATTTCCATTTCATCCTAACCACATGTTCATTTTTCATATCCTCTAAAGCTTGGTCTACACCCAGAGATATTCTGGATTCTTGCAGTGATTGGTAAATCACTCATCCCCAACTGGAGCCATTATTAGAACTAGAATTTTCATAAAAAATTCTAAGGATTTCATCAATTAAAATCTAAAATTCATACTATCATTTTCATAAAAAAATCACATTTTTGCCATCCATAAGGCCAATTTTTCCCTTTATTGCTATACCACTACCACATTGGACACCCCACATATCCCTTACATCATACCTCTCTGCTACAACCCATTACAAAGTAGCTCGTAGTATAACAATATAAGGAGTTAACACTATACCTGTCACGTTCACTACTATACCTCGAGGGGTCATGACATACATCGTAGTAGAGTGGTACACTAAAGAACAATAATATAGGGAGGCACTGCTATACCACAAAGGGTGAAAGAATAGCCTACAATAGAGCGGTATACTAAGGATGAGCACTAAGAAGACATACTACAATACTGTAGGAGAACAAAAGAAGACCTGCAGTAGAGCGGTATATTAATTTATGTATTCATGATACACTATAGTACCACAAGAGAGCCAGAGGTCATGTGCGGTAGAGTGGTACATGGAAGAGGGATAATGAAAGCACACCATGGTACCACAAGGGAGTGAAAAGTAACATGAGGTAGCATGGTGAATCTACCATTGGAACATTTAAAGCATATCAATCACATTAGTCAACATCAAAAAACAAAATTGAGCTCAATACAAAGATTGGAATTGTGTAAATTTATGATTCAGGAGTAAATATAGTTTGGTGTTAAAATACATAAAATAAGTTGAGAATCTTTCCAAAATAGTTGAAGTTAAGTTATAGATGAGCTCACAGCATGGGAGCAAAAGGAATTATTCAAGGAAAATTATACCACTAGGTAAGCTCTGCTCATCACTCTCCAAATTTTATAGAAATGGCACCAAAGAAGGCTAAAGTAGGGGTTAAAAAGGATGAAGTCAAAACTAGTAAACCCTCTTTATAGTCCCCATTACTTTCTATATTACCTGGTTCAGTTGAAAAAGGACCCAAGAAGGTTTTTAGATATTTAGCTCAAGGGTGTAGAGACCCCATTGTTCCTTAGTTGGGTTGGAACCTCTATTGGTATTTCTATTGAAACAAGAATGATAAGGCTCTAGCATCAAACCCGTGGACCCTCGATTTAGCTAAACTAATTGCTCCAAATATTTTCATTGATATTGAGCTGATTAAAGCCTTGGCCCATAGCTACCATTCCCCAACTAAAATTGTCAGGCTTCCAAATGGTGGGTGTTTAGTTGATGTCTCAAGAGTGGCTATTATCAAGTGTTTTAATGTGAATAACCAAGTTGTAAGGGTATGGGTAGGATCATGAAGGGCCAAAAAGTGGCAATATGATAGGTTTGTGGCTGATGAAATTTTTTTTACCCAAAATTGATGAAACAAAAAGGATTTTTAAGGAGATTCTCACCTTTCCACCAATATAAATTATGCTTTACTTTGCATTTAATAAATAATTATTATTCATTTTCTATTTGAATTACGACTAAAGTCCTGGTTGATAGGCTGATTGAAAAAATTTTATAGCTTTCAAGTAGTATCTCATTTTTTGAATATGAAACATGTGTCATATTCTATGCTTTGCATACTATAAAAAATATAAAATTGAATTTCATGGAGTTTTGACCAAGTTAAGGTGGTCAGACATACAAGTTCTTATAATTTTTAAAAGTTGTAATAAAAAATTCATAATTAATTATTTACTTGGAAAAAAATTACAAAAAATATGGATCACATCAAGACATGAGTCCTCTACTTATATCTAAAATCTTATAAAAAAATATTATCATTATATTGTGGTTAGGGTGGTCAGACAGACACCTACTTATTTTTTCCTTGAAATTTAAGTGCTACTGCATTGAAATTTCAAGTTTTCACCAAATAGATTTAGAAAAAAAACACCTAGTAGTTTAGAAACTACATTCAATTTGCTACAGGTTATATTCTTACATAGTTTTGAAATAATATAGATAAATTATTCAAATTTTTATGTCAAGTTTCCTAACTCTATTTTTTCTAAAATTTTCACCACTTAAGGGCCTATTTTTTTCATGATGATCTTGCACATACCCATAATAGAGGTTAATTTAGTGAAACTAGAGAAAGAGTACAAGAGTCCAAGAAGAGCATACAAAAGTGATGACCTCCCCCTTCATATGAAGAGAGGTGATAATAACGAAATACTCCCCATCCCTTCCTAAAAAATGGAGCCTTTCCCAGTTTCAGATTTTCGGGTTTATTTCAAGAACATTTATCATGCATTGTGTCAAGTATTGGGGGTAGATGCAAAATAAAGTATGTTAGTGGGATTAATGAGGATGGACATGATTATTCAACACCCAGATTCAAATTTAGAATTTTATTTTTCATCTGTAATTGAAGAGAAAATACATGAGGGTTTGTTGCAGGTTAGATAGGCTAAGGCTCCCATAGCGTTTAGAAAATATTCTTTGTTGTGTCATTTAATCTTATACCAAAATGAAATGAAATGGACTAAAAGAATGAAGTTATGCACACAAGAGAATGGAGTGAGACTCCCTATATAGAATTGGTGTTATATATGGCATAGAAAATATGTTGAATGTGATTTTGTTGTGTTTTGAGATGAATTTTTTGTTAGAATCATAATTTCCCTTGGTTACCCAACACCAATTTTAATTTAATATTTGATGAATATAATAAGGCATATATAGTATAAGTCAGATCATGGTTGTACTCATAATTATGTTGATTGGTTCTTTATGCCACAACACACTATTATTAGGGTATATGGTTGCAACTAGGCACCATAGATTTTTCCCAAATTTTTACCTACAATGGTGTGTTTTCTAGAATTCATGTGGTAGATGCTCTGGATGGAGCATGATTTGATGAGGAATCAAAGGAAGGGAACATTTATTCCTGATCTATCAGTATTTGAGGAATTGGCCATTGGATCTGATATGTTGGAAGAATTGTAGAGTTTCATGATGGTTAATTAACCCCTCAAGTCTAGAAAGGAAAGAGTATATGACCTAGAGGGTCATATCTCATGAATGTGACCCTAAGGAGGATGTCATAAGGAATTTGGAATATCTTACTAATGTAATACAAAATAGGAAAATATGGATAAATATGATGAAATGGGAGAATAGGAAGAACAAGAAGAATAAAATTTTCAAAGGGTATTTTGCAGATGAACCTAACCTTTTAAAAATTATGCAAATGATCCTTGAAATTTTTGATGGATTATATCAAATGGTCCAAGATGAGGGGTTAGTTCCACTTCCCACACCTCACCAGCCATCACATGAAGTATCTATATTGCAAACACCACCCCCATCACTAGCACATCCATCCCCCCCATCTCCTAAAAATGAACACCAAGATAAGAGAAATAAGACTGGGTCATTGGTTGATTATGGATGAAGCGATGAAGAAGAAGATGTAGTCATAGATCTAACTGAAATGGAGGAAGTAGAAAAGTAGCAAAAAATTCAAGATCCTCATGATCCCAAAATTAGGCTTTTAGATGAGAGAGCTAATGAAATTCAGGAGGATGAGAGGGTAGCACTTGGCTTTTCTGTGGTTTATAGGATATGATGGTTTCATCCATACCAATGAATTCAAGGATTTTTGGATTAAGATGAAGATGAAACAATCTGATGAAAGATTGAAAATCAATCTTATAGGAGCTGATGAATCAAAACATGCTGAAATACAAGCTCAAACATTTGCATAATTAAATGTTGATAATATCAATGTCACCCCCCAGGAGGCAAGAGAACTAGTATTGAAAAGTGATATGTTGATTATACTGAGGATGGAGTTATCCAAAGTGTTTCTTTTATATCAAATTAGAGCACAAGATGATCCAATGTTAGTATTAAATAATTTAGAGGAAGGTGTTTTAGGAACATGGTACAAGCCTACTACCCAAACTCTTGGTTTGTGGACAAACAAATGAACACAAGGAAGCCTCAACTATTGGATGTAGTGTAGGAAATCAAGGGGTCAGTTATGGTGGGAATGATGAAGGACACAACACCCATAGATGTTGCAACTATAACCATGCATTCTACAATGTTTACTAAAGATGTGGTAGAAAATATCGAAAAGAAGATCATTGAATATGATAAGAGATTAAGATTGTCAAATGATGAAGTAAAAAAATTGTTTATTGAGAATGTGAAGCTGAAGCAGCAGTTGCAATAGGCTACCATAGTAAGAGGGGATGAAATAGTCGTTTACCACCCACCTGTTTGAGCTAAAGATCCACAAATTCATCAATTGAAAGATGAAATTGCTAAACTAAAGAAACACAACATGGAGGATGTTAGGCAACATATCATGGAGATTCTAAGAAATATATTGGAGCATAGAGTCAGGATATTGAAGGAAAAGATAGGTGGATTATGTGAAAGCTTTAGTAATCTGATTAAAGATTTGGAACAGATAAGTGTTAACTCCCCTATCCTTGAAGAGCTCTTGAAGAGGTGGCAACCAACGTATCACATACTAACTACTTTGTGCAAAGCCACACAAAGGGATCCAAATTCTCCACCAAGACTCAAACCAACATAAGAAATGGTAAAGTGTCTATTTGAGGAGTATAAGTATTTGGTAGATATGAGGAAGAAAGTGGAGAATAGGAGGATTACATTTGACTCTATTAAATATCTCTTCAGCCCATCAATATTCAAAGATGACAAATCAAATAAAGGGATTAGATAAGTGGAAATAAGAATTTGATCAAATAGTTCTAAAAGGCTTGACACATGTATAGGATGATGGGGAGATCAATCCTGACAAACTCCATACTTTACTTGATGGGATTATCATGTTGGATAGTGGATACATGAAGTTCATGGTGGATTTTAGAAATCCCCTGGATAATAGATGGAAAATTCATCTCACAAACTTCTCATTTGCACAAGAGTTCAAATGGTTAAGTGATCTAACAATAAATAAGTGGTAGGAGAAATATATGGGCTCTAATGAGAATTGATTGCAGGCATCATGAGGAGAGATTATCATACAGTAAAAAAGTTGAATAGGTCTTAGATGACCATGGGATTTTAATCGAATATTAATATATTAAACACATGTTTATTGCTAAGTTATTTTAGTTATGTTTAATTTCATAATTATGTTTTGTTATCAAAAGACATGTCCTTTGGTTTGAAACTTGTTGCCTCTCATATAAATAAGAGAGATCAAGACCAAAGGAAAGGGATTAGATTAGATATAGGAGAAATTAATAGGTGAATGAGAATAGATACAATGTTTACATTTCAAAGGACTATGATGCAAGTATAAATTTTGAAGAAGTCAATGGGAGATATTTGATTTTGCAACCTAATCTTGGTATCAACTATTTGTTGGAATTATTCAATTTTTTGGTTGTGTCCACCTTAATGCTTCTTTGTTATTTAAATTGATATATCAAGTATATATTTGATTTATTAGTGCACATTTGTTGAATCTGTGTGATATGATTAATTAGTTTCCCCAAAGGAATTAAACATCCTTCTAATAAATCACAATAATTTGGAAGTGTTAATTGGATCAATAAGAAGAAACACATAGTTAGGATTGTCATTCTATCTCCAATCTGGTGTTATATGTTTCCTTGCATAATTTACTCAACTGGTTCTTTCAAGTAAAGATTAAATCCTTTTGATAAATTATAAGTACTTGGTTGTGTCAGTTAGATTTATAAGTAGATTTTGTCATCATATACCTGCATGTTTATACAAGTTATAAACCAACATTAGTGTTCCAAGTAGTTTGAATTATTTCCATTACAGGTCACATATTCTAGATCTTCATTGGACTCCATCCACCCAACAAGGCATTGGTCTTATCCATCTCATCATTTAGTCTGAGCCAATTCATTTTTAAAAATTTATGTCTGTTAATTAAACATATTCATAACTCTACCTTGATATTGCTTATACAATTTATACCAAATAGGTTTACATCTCTCTACTTACAATTTCCATTGTGGATATATTGCTTAAGTAGGAAGGACACAATTTAAATTTTCTCGATTTTCATAGGTACACCTACCTAGGTCGGGTAGAGCTTGAAGAGAAGAAGGTTAAAATTCATCATTTGGCCTTGTACATTAGCCAAAAATGTACCAAGAGCTTGACAACCTCTTATGGTTTCTCAACCAATGTTTTTGAGAAATAACAAAATGTACTTACATTAGCAAGATGGAATGAAAATGATCAAGATGGATGATCAAGCCCCCAAGATGAAGATCCCATGGAAAACTAAGCATAGGAACAAAGGAACACACATGTGTTGAGAATTAGATGAATCTTTGATCGTCTGTCCAAATAGTTGTGGATTAGATCTAGGATAAATGAATGTATACTCTAGGGTGACATAACTTATAGTTTTCCATCAAGTGAGAAGGCCCATGTATACTCACTCTAGGGCCATGAAACTTCTAATTTTCCATGGGGTGAGAAAACCCAAAAGGTGAGATACATATGCTAGTTGGTATGCACTCACAAACACAAAGGTGGCTATGGGGAAAAGTCATGCCACTAGGTGGGCTTCCCACTCAACCATATCAAATTTATACCTCCTGATAACTTTAACAAGGTTCCACAAAGGTAAAATAAATTTTGGTTTATGCTCCATGAGACAAGAAAATATTTGTATGCTTAGAACTCATGAACAAAAAGAAGCAAGATACCACATGAATGCAAGTTGCATTATGCAAGGTGGCAGGAATGCAAAAATGTAAAATGTAAAAGATGTTCAAAAGATCTTGTTCATTTCATGCAAGGTCGGTCACTTAGGGAACATTGTGTCTAATGTCTCCAAGAGAGGACTGATCAAAGAATAGTATATTCACAACTTAGTGGATGCAGTGTATCACATCAAGCCACCAAGAGGGATGTAATATGCTAAGATAGATCACACTTATGAAGGACATCACACCCACTGTCATCCAAAAAGTGACAAACGCATCATATGAATGATAAGGCTACACTAGGAACCAAGAATGAAAATGAATTATGGTAATGTATGCCCCCCACTTTAAAGGAATTGCTACACATTGTTCTGTGAGCAATTACTTTAAAGTAGACTCGAGGAAAGAAAATTCAAAGGGAAAAACAAGAAATAAGATCCAACTTGGAAAGCCCTATTTCAAGTCATATGTTTCAAATTTAGGCTACGTCATGTCAATGAAAAGGAAAGACAAAATAAAAGGAGTTTCCCCCAGAAAAAAAAAAAGAACATCAAACACATATGGGATCTATGGATTTGGGGTCAGTATGTTCATTGCTGTAATGTGTTGATTAAAGAGCTTAGAACTATCATCATTCCCCAAAGCACATAGAACTCAAAGAATGACACGTAGAGAGTGAAAAGAAAAGAAAAAAATGTATGTTTTGGTTCAACATGGAAGAGAGATTGTGGTCTCAATGGTTTGCATCATCCTCAAAAGGAGAACACAAGCGAAAAGAAAGAAAAAGAAAAGGTGAAAGAAAATGAAAAATATTTTGGGTCAACATGAAGGAGCCATTTTGGTCTCAATGTTGTGTCATCCCCAAAAGGAAAACACAAAGAAAAAGTGAAAAAAATAAGGAACTTTTGGGTCAACTTGGAAGAGATATAGGGTGTCTCTATGATTTGCGTCATCCCCAAAAGGAGAAAAAAAGAAAAGAAAAGAAAAAAAATACAAGGACCTTTTGGGTAAACATGTAAGAGACATAGGATGTCTCTACACTTTGTGTCATCCCCAAAAGGAGAACACACAAAAAAAACAAAAAAGACAAGGATGCATGACATATAGAAGAATAGAGGGAAAAATAGAAGAAGTGTACAAAGAGACAAAACATCAAACACACTATATGGGGGAATACAATACACACATGAAAATGAAAAAGGACAAGAGAAATGCAAAAAGGGCTAGCTAGGTGAATGAAAGCCAACCATATAACAATTCATCCACCTCCCAATCATGTTTAGTGTAATGCAAGGGTGGTTGATTGTCTAAAGAAAGAATTGCAAGCATCGAACTAGGAGTCGTACTAGGTTCTTCACTTGGTTAAGAGGATTTATCTTTTAAGCTCATTGTAGATGTGAATAAAGAGTTTATAGAATTATGCACTTATTCATCTATTTTTTCTATCATCACATCATCATCATCATCAAGATTGATGACGACAAGAGGATGAAGGGTGATTTCCAAGGAAGGATGTATCAAAAGTTGTGGCTATTGGATTGGGTCATTTTGTTGTGAAGTTTTCACTGGACTATCTTGTGGTGGGTTAGGAGAAGGAGGGTGGTCATCTATTACTTTTGTCAAAGGTGGAGGTTGATTTTCTTTATTTTCTTCTATTCGAGACTAATGAGAAAGGAGACGATGATGATCCCTATGTTCCCTAGAACTGTGTTTTTGTTTAATTCTATTTTGAATTTGTTCAGATGTAAGACTGGATTGAGTCATCATAGGTTCTGCTGCTTCCAAAGAGGATGAATCAATCACTTTCTCTTTTAATTTATACACCTTTTTAATGCAAGGAGGTAGGCTGAGAGTTGTTTCATTTTCCCTTGGTCATTTAAATGATGGTGGGGAAGTGTCTAAGGGTGGTTGGTCATGAGGTTGTATGGTTTGTTCGATTGCAGACTCAAGTTGAAGCATGATTTCATCTATGATAGAAGGTGTGAAAGTGGATGGGGACATGTTATGAAGAGACAATTCGGCTATGTGTTTGGCTTTGAACTTTTGGTAGGTTATGAAAAAGAAGTCCTTTTGAGGTGTGATGGGTTCCATAGGTGTGGGCCAAAAGGCTTCTAAGGAAAAGTTACCTTTAGATGATAAGGAATTAAATCCACTATGGTGTATGGTAAATATTTAATTGCCATGTGGAAATTTCAAACAATTGTGAACCATTGATGGGACTGGTTTCATTGAGCAAAGCCAAGGGTGGCCTAGTCACAAACAAAATTGGTTGGATTGTGGAATAATTGAAAATGTTACATACAAATTTTTAGGTCCTATCTATAAGGGGAGTACAATTGATCTGATCATAGGGCATGGAAAACCAACATGTGTTTTAATCCATGCAATTGGTTTATTATAATCATCTTGATATAGCTCATGTAATACTACAAACTCCTCTGTGATCACATTCTCACCACAAGCAGGATCTATTAATATCTGATTAGTGGGCTTATCATAGATTCTACCAGCTATGTAAAGAGGACCAATAGGAAGCTTTTGTAGTATTTCTTTAGTAGAAAAAGTGGTATCAAGAAATTTATTGTTTTGGCCCTTATGAGGGATAATGTCTATCGCACCCACAAGTTTATCCATAGGACTAACTTGGGTAATAGGTGGAGTTATATCATGTTGTTCACTATTTGTATCAACATTCATTACATTAGTATTTGAAGGTTTTCTAGCCTTAACAAAGGAAATATTGTGTTTATGCATGGTGTTGGTGAAAACTTGTAAATTCTAGTTAGGGGGTGCAATGAACTTATTGCCTTGATCATTAACACCCACAATGGACAAATGCCCTGAATCAATGAGGTCTTGAACTAGATGTTTTAGACAATTGTAGTGTTTAGTCTCATGACCATTTTGGTGATGAAAATGACAATATGCATTAGGTTTAAAGGTGGGTGGTAATGGATGGGTGGGATCAAGATGTTTAATAGGTGGAAAAGTGAGCATTTGTTATTGAATTAATTGGTTCATTGTGTTATGGAGGGAATCGGCTAAGGGAGTAAATTGTCTCTTCGGGTCCCCATAGGTATAAGGCACCATTGTTTTAACGATGAGGGTGCAACCCGAGACACAAAAAATAACTCACAAAACAATACAATAATTTTATTATTCAGTAAATGGACTTCTTACATGTAGAGGATCTCAAATCCTTAAGTTCTACAACATATGTGAGTTACAGAAAATTACAGAATAACCCTTTTCGTAGTGTGTGAACTTCTTCCCCAAAAGGCTACCCAAAAATTAGAAACTACCCCATAAATAGAGCTCCCTTTTGAGTTTGGAGCCAAAACAACATTTAAATTTTATTTTTGGTGGTTTGGCGCCAAAAATTACAACTTAAAATTCAAATTTCAAAAGAACATTAAAAAATTAGTATCCTCTAGAAAGTGCGCCAACTTCCAAGAGCCATAACTTTTGATTCAGGACTCTGTTTTTCAAATCGTTTGAACCGTTGGAAAGGTCTCAGAGTCAAGAACATGCTTAAAATTGGGTATGTTGATTGGGGCAAGTTTTGGGGTTGTTTCGGGACTGTTTAGTGCCTCAAATCTGACTTGGAAGGTTTTTTTCAGGTGTAATTCTGTGAGACTAAAACTACAATATCCTCCAACTCAGAAATAGAAAAGAAAAATTGTAAGTTAGGGATTACATTATGATGAAAAGGGTATCCAAAAATACAAAGACATCAAAGAATCTACCAACATGAAATGAAACTCTTTTTTTGGGTGACGCAGGATTGCCCTTACACCACTAGATGCTCCTACATCAAACACCCAGGGTAATTTGAGAAGTGACCCCATCATGTCTCAGATGGTTGAGGAAAACCAAAACAATCAACCTCTTCCTTAGGCAGCCAAGATGAATCTTCCACAGGATTTCCTCTCCATTTCACTAGATATTCTTCATAGTACCTATTTCTGGTACTCCTTCCCACATTACTATCTAGGATTTCTTCAATCTCCTCCTCTAAAGTAGGTGCTAAAATACTATATTTCCCTATTGTTGGAGCTTCCTCCATGCCACCTTCATGATAATCTATCAAATCTAAAATGTTGAACACAAGGAAAATGTTGACTCCATCTAGCAACTCTACCTCTATGCATTCCCTGAATCATGCTTCTTCAAAATCTTGCAGGGACCTAATTTTTTCATCTTCAGTTTGTTACAGGTTCCCATTGGAAAACTTTATTTTCTCAAGTGGACCATTACTTCATCACCAATCTGAAACTCCTTATTCTTCCTTTTTTTATCTACCTTGGACTTATACTACATATTCATCTTGTTAATATGTTCTCTTACCTTCTCATGTATATTTTTGATGTGCTCTACAAAATATTCAACTTCAGAACTTATCTTCTTCTCTTGGTCCATATTCCTCAATTCTAGAGTTGTTCTGGGGCTTCCTCCATACACAATTTGGAACAGTGATCTACCAGTGCTTTTATTGAAAAAATTGTTGTAAGAAAAATTTTCCTGGGGTAAGATCAAGTCCCATCCCTTAGGTTTATCTCCTACAAAGCATCTTCGTAGGTTACCTAGACTTCTATTCACAACCTTTGTTTGCCCATCTATCTATGGATGGTGTGTAGAACTAAACTTCAACTCTTCTTTTAGCTTCTTCCACAAGGTCCTCTAGAAGTACCCACAAATTTGGAGTCACAATCTGAGACAATACTCTTTGGCAGACCATGTAGCCTCACCACCTCTCTGAAGAACAAAATAGAAATTTGGATAGCATTGTGGGTCTTCTGGCATGGAATGAAATGTGCCATCTTTGAAAACCTATCAACCACCACAAAGATGAAATCATTCCCTCTTTGTGTCCTTGGAAAACCAAGAACAAAGTACATACTTATATCCTCCCATGGCTCTCTGGTACAGGTAAAGGCTGATACAACCCTATATTCTAGATCACTCCCTTAGCCATCTAACATACCCTGCTACTCTTCACATAATTCTTCACATCCTATGAAAACTGAGGCTAATAATAATGCTCATTGATAATGGCAATAGTCTTATCCTAACCAAAATGTCCTTCCATCCTCCACTATGCTTCTCCTTTATCATGTTTTCCCTCATGTAACTCCTCTGGATACACAATTGACTTCCCTTAAAAAACATGTCATCCTAGATTATGAAATCCAACCACCTTGTTTTGTCCATTGTAATAGGCTCCTTGCAAGCATTCCAAGCCTCTACAAAATCAAGATCTTTAGGGTACAAGGTTTTGAGTTCATTGAACCCAACCACTTCGATTTGCATCTTTTTCATCAATGTATTCCTTTTACTTAAGGCATCTACAACCCTATTCGACCTCCCACTCCTATTCTTTAGAATAAATGTATAGCTCTGCAAAAATTCTACCCATTTCATATGCCTTTGATTTATTTTTCCCTAATTATTCAGATACTGCAATGCTTGATGATCAGTATATAGAAAAAATTCCTTTGGCAACAGATAATGCCTCCATTTCTTTAATGCTTGAACTATTGCATAAAATTCTTGATCATATACATAATACTTTCTCTTGGCATCATTTCACTTTTCACTGAAATAGGAAATGGGTTTACCTTCTTGGCTCAACACTGCTCCAATGGCACAACCAGTAAAATCACAATACACCTAAAACACCTTGTTAAAATCTAGGAGGGATAGAATAGGTTGCTCTATCACCTTTTGCTTCAACAGTTCAAATTTTTTTGTTGCTCCAGTGCTCCACTTTAACTCTTTTCTATCCCCTCTCATTGTTTCAGTCAGGGGTCCACAAATACTACTGAAGGTTGTTATGAAATTTCTGTAAAAATTGGCCAAACCATGGAAAGATCTCACTTCAATAGCAATTCTTGGGGTAGGCCATTCTAGAATAGCCTTCACCTTCTCTAGGTCCATCTTGAGACCTTCTACCAAGACAACAAACTCCAAGTACACTAATTCCTTCTACACAAAACTACACTTCTTTAGATTAATTAATAATTTCTCCTCTCTTAACTTCTCAAAGGCTCTCTGAATATGCATCAAATGCTCATCCAAAGTTCTACTGAAAATAAAAATATCATCTAAATACACAATGAAAAAACTTCCTAGAAATTATTTTAGTACCTCGTTCATGAGCCCCATGAATGTGCTCGGTGCATTGGTTAGCCCAAAAGGAATGAATAACCACTCGTACAAGCCCTCTTTGGTCTTGAAGGAATTATTCCATTCATCTCCCTCTTGAATCATGATCTGGTGATATACACTCTTTAGGTCAATCTTTGTGAAGTACTGAGCTCCACTCAAACAATCCATCAGGTCATCCATCATTGGTAGGGAAAATTTGTACTTGATTGTTATCTTGTTTATGGCCCAGGAGTTTGTACACATCCTCCACTCCCCATCCTTCTTCGGTGCTAGTATTGCAAGTAATGCACATGAGCTCCAACTTTCGTTTATTAAACCCTTTCTCAACAACTCCTGAATTTGTCTATTCAACTCCTCATTTTTTGTCAGAGTCATTCTGTGAGCTACCTTATTTGGAAAACTAGCTCTAGGAATCAAGTCAATATAATTATTGATCTTCCTTACTGGTAGTAAACCCTCAAGTACATTATCAATAAACAATATCTTGAAACTCATCCAACAACCCAAAAACTTCTAATAGTACCTTCTCACTATCCTCCTTACCCATTCTAGGAATCAATGCAAAACACACACACTCTCTCTTCATACCTTCTAAAATTTTCTTTCCATAACATAATAGATTCTAGCACTACTGCATACCTTTTTTTCAGTCTCATTCAAGGGTTTCAACTTATGGTGAACCCCATCCTTCATCAAGGAATAAGTGTTTGCATGGCCATCATATATAGCCCACTTGTTTAACTACCATAGCCTCCCCAACAACATGTGGCATGCATCCATGGGGATGATTTCATAGAGTACCTCATCATGGCAACTCCCAATCTTGAACTTTATTAGGCACTGCTCATTGACCAAAACTTTGTGGTCTTTCTACAACCAAGAAATCCTATATGGGTGTGGATACCTCTTTATCTTCAACATTTTAACCATCTCCTCTTACACTAGATTATTAGTGCTCCCATTTTCAATAATGACATCACAACATTTTTCTTCACACTTGCACCTTATGTGGAACAAATTCTTCCTCTATTTTGGATCCTTCTCTTTAGTCACCAAGGATCTTCTAATCACTAGGGATTCTCCCCTTTCAACATCAACTTAATTTTTAGATTGGGCCTCCTCATCTACATGTGCAACCCTTCCATGACCTTCTAGCCTTTTGTCTTCCCTTCCTTGGTGTTGTGGACATTCATAGGCTCAATGCCCTTCTTCACCACACTGGAAACATGTTCCTCTAAAACCACCTCTTCTAGATCCTTTTCCAAATCTCTCTCATCCTCTGCCTCTTTGATCACCACTATTTTGATCACAAGAGTGGTAGAAGTTATCATTCTTTTGGCTTTGGCTAGTTCCCAAATCTTCATTTTTCTTATCATTATCATTTCTACTTCTAGAAGATCTTCCACTACCCTTTCTGCTTTGATTTCCTCAACCTTTTTGCTTGCTGTCAAATCTTTTGTTCAACTTCTCTTCAACTTTCAGAGCAAAATGGTATGCATCCTCAATGGTGGTCATTCTGACTAGGCTTAGTTCCTCTTGAATTCTCAGTCACAACCCATTAAGATAATGTGATACCTTCTCCTTGTTGTCCTCTACATGGCGCATTTTGATGATCATCTTGTGAAAATCTTTTGTGTACTCTTTCAGCAAATCTAACTCATAGTCCACTATTATGAACTACTTCTTCACCTTCTCCACCATGCGATCCCATCTAACAATCTTTCCTTTTCCTCTTTGATTCCTCTCCAATTGGGCCTCCTTCCACCAAATACTGGCATGACCCTTCAATTTCATTTTTGCAAACATAACCCGTTTTGGGTCCTCTATTTCCTCATACTCAAAATATTGTTATAGCTCATTAATCCAGTCAATCAACTCTTCTAGGTTTAGACTTCTGGAATAACTAGGGAATTTTTCTTTGGGTCTATTCCCAATCTTTGAAATTTCCCTTATCATCCAAATTTGATATTGATCAATAGCTTCTTCTTCCTCTTCTATATCTGAATCTTCCTCCTCTTCTTCATCCTCACTTTCTTCTCTCCTTATCGGGTTTAACCCTCTCCTCAACTACTCTTGCAACACATCAATTTTTCTCTAGAGGGTTTTGAAACCCTCATCTCCCAATGGATCTCTTCCACAAGCATTTTTGCCACCCCCACACCTACCAGGCACCACTCTTGGAGGCATCTTGAATATATTGAACCCACAACTACAGTCTTGGTGTGAACTGCCTCAAGGTTGGTGATCTATCCACATGCTAAAAAAATCTTCTCTGATACCACCTAACAAGGGTGCAATCCAAGACACAAAAAATAACTCATAAAATAAGAGAATAATTTTATTATTCATAAAATGGATTCTTACATGTAGAGGATCTCAAATCCTCAAGTTCTACAACATATGCTACCCAAAAATTAGAAACCCCCCCATAAATAGAGCTCTTTTTTGAGTTTGGAACCAAAACAACATTCAAATTTGAGTTTTGGAGATTTGGCACTGAAAATTACAACTTGAAATTCAAATTTCAAAAGAACATTCAAAAATTAGTATCCTCTAGAAAGTATGCGAACTTCCAGGATCCATAACTTTTGATCTAAGACTCCATTTTTTGAACCGTTTAAACCATTGGAAAGGTCTCAAAGTAAAAAATGTGCTCAAAATTTGCAACACCAATTCTAGAAAGTTTCAAGGCCATTTCAGGACCATTTAGTGCCTCAAATCTGACTTGGAAGGTTTTTAGGTGCAATTGTAGGAGACTAAAACCATAATATCTTCCAACTCAGGAATAGAAAAGAAAAACTATAAGTTGGGGATTAAATTATGATGGAAAGGGTATCAAAAAATACAAATACATCAAAGAAACTACCAACATGAAATGAAACTCTTTTATTGGGTGATGCAGGATTATCCTTATACCACTAGATGCTCCTACATCATTTAATAGCTGCCACTTGATTCAAAACTAGTTGAGCTGGTTGTGGTTGTGTTTGAGGAGGTGGATTGAACTATAAAAAATACTCTATTTGGTTTGTGAAAGTTTTGATTGTTGGTTTGATTATTTTGTTTAGGCTTTTCAGCTTGGTTAGAAGTTTATTTTGAATCACGGCTTGAAATTGAGTTATGGTATTCACACAAGGTGGTACATAAATGTGTAAATGAAGAAAATTTCATCATAGTTAGTTTATCATGAATATTTTTTTGTAATTTTTGATAAACATCTTTTGCAGATGTGCATGTTAGGAATCTTGAAATCAATTTGAGTGTACAAGGATTGGTATCATGAGATAAAATCATTTACTTTTTTGTTTGTGTTTTTTCAACATCTCATGAGGTCAGCCATTGCCTTTTTAGTGTCATGTGAACTTGAAAGTGACTTATAAAAGCATCCACCAATTCATTGAAGGAACAGATGGAATGATAAGGCAAGTTGGAAAACCACTCTAATGCAGTATCATTCAAGGTCCTTGGAAATAGTTTGGCTAAAAGTTTATCATCAAGGAAAAATCAATACATAAAGTTGTATAAGAATTAACATGGTTCATAGGGTCTCCTTTACCTCCATATTTCAGAAACTAAGGAATTTCTATCCCTTGTGGCATCGAGGTACATAAGATTTCTAAGGATAAGGGGTTGCTATAAACATGATATGTGGGTGGAGAGGTTTGACCTTGGCTAACAGTGAAAATTTAGTGTTGCATGGAAGAAACGGTGTTAAGGAGTTGTGTAAGAACAAGGTCGGGGTAAGTGGTTTGAGGTGGTAGGGAAGATGGTGATGAAGTGTATGTAATGTTGGGGGAAGTGAAAGGAATACTAAGATGGGTGAAGGTGGTGGAGGGTACTTTTGATGCCACAAGAGAACTAGGAATGCTAGTTGGAATTGGGAAAGAAGTACTTGCATAATTAACTTGGTCCATAGTTGTGGTGACTTTTGGATTGGTATGAGTTGGTATGGATGCAATGATTGAAGGGGGAGGAACTTGAGGTCCTCCTTGGCTTATAGGAATGTTTGTGGATTGGGTATTAAAAGAGGAATGTTTATTGTAAATCTGAGAAATTTTCTTCATAACTTGCAAGCCATCATCACTTTGAATCATATGATGAAGGTTTTCAATGGCGAGCATGGAAGTGGTGGAAATGTTTTCAAGTGACAAGTCTTGTTGTAAGTGTGTAAAATCCTCATGAATATTAATGACATTTTCTTGTGGGAGGGAGTTTTTTTGGGTGTCAACATTCATTGGATGGAAATATGAAGGCATAGAAGTGGTATTGTCAATGCCTAATGCACCATTGCCCATACTAGGAGTAGAAGCACTTGATATCTCAAGGTCCATAATGTAAGTGCTCTCACGGGAGGCCACAAGTCTAGAACTTCATCTCACTAAAGTATTATCAATGGGGCACCAAACACTCATACAAGTACCACATGGATAGGGCGAATGCAAATGCAAAGTAATCTAGGAGTTCTAAATACAAATAACAAAAATTTTGCTAAGCGTAATAGAGAAGTAACTACAAAAAAAATGAAGGAAAATGCTAGAAAAATGCCATAAATGTTTTTTAAAAAGTGCAGAGGGATTGATTCGCCTAGGGTGGCGAATGAGTCCCAGTATGATATTTTTTTTATATTTTTCAGAAACTTTAAAATGATTCTAATGCTCTACATAATGCAATTCAGGATGTAGAATGCAAATTTCTTGTTTTTTCAATGATATCCAATGAAAAAATGAAATCTAAACAAAGTTTTCACTAATGCAAAATGAGAAGTCCTAGAATGCAAGAACAAAATAATATGCTAATTGAATGTTGGTGTATTTGTAATCTAGGATGCAATATGTTAATGAAATAAAAAATGCAAGTTCACCAAAATGAACCATAGTTTTTTGGTTCATGTGGACTTCTATAGCTCTTTTAGGGTTTTTCACCTAAAAGGAGAGAGATAGGGCCCAAAAATGCTAAGGGTTCATTCAAATTATGCTAAGTGAGATTTTTTCTAAGCTAAATTAAATAAACCAAATGCAATTAAGTGATTTAAATGAATAATTATGAATGCAAAACTAAGATTTATACTATGTTGTAAAACACATTTTGATATGCAAACAATGAACTAAAAGATGAAATAATGAAAAAAAGAAAGAAATGGGATGAAACATAGTGCACCTAGGCAAGACTTGAGGAATTTATGGAATCTGTAGAATGTTGTCTAAAGTTATTGAAAATCAAGAGTGGGACTCATTCACCTAAAATGGTGAATTAGTCCTGCTCTTGGTGAAAAAGTGTCAAAAGAAGGTTTTTAACTGTCAGGATCTAGAGTCTGAAATTTTTTTAGATTTTTAGTGTTAAGGTGGGACTCATTCGCCACTAATGGTGAATTAGTCCTCTCCCAAAATTTTGAGAAATCAGAAGATGACTCTACAACATCAGATTTGGAAATGTTTTCTCATCAGGTTGCCAAAGTCAATTCTATAGGAAATAAATAGAAAACCTTCTACAAGCTTGAAATAGAGTTGATTTGACTTGAAGCACCTAGTTGACTTATTGACCAATCTTCAACACATAAATGCTTGTAAAATCTACACACAAAGGTTTGCAAACACAAATAGAACTCTAGGGGGAAAATGGTTGAGGGTTAGCAAATAGGGGTTTTCCTTAGTCAAAACCCACTTTGGTAATCAAACCCTTAATAAAATAATGAAATAAAAGAGAATGATAAACTAACAACATGTAAATGATATCAACTTACTAAACCCTTCATGATGTAAATCTGAAGTAGTATCAATGTATGCTACAAAATGCTTGAATATTGCTTGATAAGATGTTGTAAGATGCGTGAATGCTTGAGATTTCTTGAATAGAATCTATGGATGTTGGAAGATGTAAAATGAGGTGAAAATCACTTAGTTATACCATCTTGTGCCTTAGTAACCTATTCATACCTCATCATAGACCGACATCAAGTGATTTTGAATAAAAACCCAAAAGGAAATTTTAAATTTTTTGAATTTGGAGCCAAGGGGGACTCATTCGCCACCCATGGCAAATGGGTCCCACCTAGGACCTAAAAATGGGTATCAGGAATTATCTTGTATTTAATTTTGTTTGTCAGGATTACATTAAAAAATACACTTAATTAAAGTTTATAAGGTCATAAAAGGGTCAAATAAAGCATAAGAAATGGTAAATAACGAATTTATGCCTAGAAAAGCATGAAATTTTGTTACAATACTTTACAACACTTCAAAATAGGACTTTTTTAATGATAAAAAGGTGATTTTTAGGTAAATTGTAATGAATAGAGTCTAGAAGAGTGTAGAAATTCTTTATAACACTTCACAACACCTTCACAATATGTCATTATTTGAGTTTTAGTACCTAAATATGCATATTCAAGCCATCTTACATCATAGAATCATAGAAAAATAGACCAAACATTATGAAGCAAGGCCTAAAAGACCATGAAAATGACAAGGGTCAATTTTTCTATGCTGCATCCTCCAAGCTCCTATGCCTCCATGCTCCAGATGGTTTTATACTTAGAATTTTTTTCTTTCAAGCTCAATTTTAGAATGTCACCCTCAAGATGAATGTTGTGTACAAGTGATAATGCATATATTTACAATTGAGATATTTTTTTACAATTTTTTTTACACTTTTTTAATTTTATTAATGATATCAAGTTTCCACAATCCATAATGTTGATTTATTCTAATTTTTGGATTCAATTGTGTAATAATTTTTTGCATCCCAAAGAGCTCAAGGAGAAATGAATAATTATGGACCAAGACCATCTTAAAAAAACTAGAGAAAGAAGGGGAGAGAAGGAAGCACAAGGGTCAAGGAAGATAAGTAAATAAATAAATAAATAATCCTTATACATGCTGGCATACTTACAAACAAGCAAAAAGCTAAATAAACTTACAAAATTACAATAATTTAAAAATCAAACTGAAAAAAGCATAAGAGTACAATGCAAGTGAACAAAATGAAGCTAGTACAAACCAATGCAACAAAAATAAATTACCTACAAAATCAAACCCAACATAAACAAAAAAAAGATAACAAAAAATAATAATATAAAACTAGGAAAAGAAAAATAACACAGTTAAATGCATAACTTTTGTCCAAACATAAACATAATTGGGAACCTAAGAAAAAAAATAAAATAACAAGCAATTAAATAAAATAAATTAATGTAAGTAAACATAAGAAAAAAAATACAATTAAGAGTAAAATAAATAAAGACCTAAAAACCAAACAAAGGAAAACCTAAGAGAACAAAGAAAATTAAAAAAATAAACCCTATACCAACTAACAACAATAAACATCTACCTACAAAAGCATACAACCAATAAAAACAAATAAAAGAAGCCAAATAAATAAACCCAAAACCAAGGAAATACAAAAGAGCATAATTAAATGCAAAGAAAAACATCCAAGCAAAAAACAACAAAGAAACCTAAGAAATCAAACAAATAAAAGAACCTAAGAGAATAAACATAACAGAGCAAGCCCTAAACATAAGAAAACAAAGAATTAAACATAAGGAAATTAAACAAACATGAAAAAGTTGAAAAACCTAAAAATCAAGCAAAGAAAACCAAAGAGAGCAATACAATAAAACAAATGAAACCTATGCAAGTAACAACAAAAACCAAATACCTACAAAATTATAAAACTAATACCAACAACCAAAAGAAAAAATAGATAAACACAAAAGAAGGAAAAACAAAAGAGAATAATAAAATGAAAAAACACATAACTAGACATAAACAAAGCAAGAACCTACAATTAAAACTACAACCAAAGCCACAAAGAGAAGAATGAAATAAAAGGAGGCAAAAAAAAAAAAAACCATAAGAAAACAAGAAAATAATCAACAAAATTAGAACCAACCCAACAAAATAAGAAAAATAAGAATGGAGTGAGAGGAAAAGGAAGGAAAATAAGAGAAAAAGAGGAAACAAAATCATACAAAAAATACCAAGGACAAGCTAAAGAACAAAAAGTTCCAACTAAGAAAACTACCAAACAAAACCAATCAAAAGAAAAAACAATAAGCAACCAAAACAACCACAAAAATTAAAAAAACAATAAGCATACAAAACAAACATAAAAAAAGTAAATACAAAAAATAGAAGATACAAGCAAACACAACCGAAAACTATTAGAAATTTTTGAAATAACCACCAACTACAAACATAAACAAACAAAAGACCAATACCAAGACACAAAAAAAGAACTAGAAGAAAAAGCAACCAAGACCAACCAAAAGAACTAGGAAAATTAGAAAACAAGAACAAAATCCCATAGAAAACCCAACAATTAAAAATAAGTACAAACCAAAAATAAAAACATATAAGGCTAATGAGGAGCAAACAAGAGGAAGAGATAAGGAGTTAACCAAAGGAATGGAAAGGAGGGATCTAAGGCTAGCTAACAAAGGATTCCATGATTGACTCGGCCTCCATTTCTCATCACAATTGAAGTTTAAGGGGCGATTGTTAATTTCGATGGCCTCTTTGAGCTTCCTTCTGAAGAAATTGTCTTCTTTAAATAGGTTTTGAGTGTTTTCTAGGTAGATATGATGTTTGGTAGAAGTGGAATGTTTGGGAAGGGAAGATTTTAGGATGTGCTCATGTCTAATGTCAACACTATGTTCTTTGATTCTAGTGCTAAAGGAGCAGCCAGTTTCACGTATGTAGGGAGCACCACATGAACAAACCACCTTATAGAATCCTAAATCTAGAAAGATATCCTTAGAGTCTTTAAGAGAGTGGATTCGGTTTTTAAGAGTGGTGAAAGGTTTGAAAGCACAAGGAAGGCCTTTTTTCAGAGGGATCTTGCCAAATTTTTTGGATAAGCCATCAATATAAGGGATGGTTGCCATAGGGAGGTCAGAGAAGAAGTTGGGTTTGATAGAGGAGGAGAGATTTTCTTTGGATTGGTTAAAGGCTTGAGAAATGTGTTAGATGAGTAACCATTCAATTTGAAGACATGATGCAAATAGTTTAACTCTTTAATACTTTATGCTATAACATAAAATATCTCTTTAAGAACTAATAAGACTTTTTTTGAAATATTAAACAATGGATAAACAATAACAATCTACCACTTGCAAAATGCAAAATATGGTCAAACTTTATCTTGCAGGGAATAATGCCAATGTTCAATAATAAAAAACCATGTAGGATATAATTTTTTTAGTGTGGATTGGTACCACCAAAGATCCAAAATAAGTGTAAGGAATTGAAGCTGAGGAAGGAAAACTAGTAATCACACCACTATTTTTTTCTCGTTTTCTATAAAAACTGCTCATAAAATACTAATAATATTTTTGAACTATTTTCGGGTTATATTCTACTCTTAATCTTCTTTCCAATATATTTTGGAATTTTTAAAATTATATTATGAAACAAGAAATTTATTATGGCTTTTCTATGACTGCAAATTAGACTATGAAAAATTCAAGTTTTCGAATGAAATAAAAATTAATCCTCAACAAAAAATTTCAATGAATTCAAGCATATTTTGATATTATTCTAAAGAATTTTTTCATGTAACCTATTCAATCAAATCCATCTCCATTAGTTAATAGAATGGTGCTTTTTATTTCTCGTGTTGCACATGATATCTTCAACACTTGAAAAATGGTGTGATAGTCTACAACAATCAATGATGGTTATTGAAACTTTGTAATATCCCCTTTGTCATCAACAACAATCACAAGACTGCTTGATTTTTTTCTTCATAGGCATAATGATTTGGATGCTTTGATACCATATTCAGAATTCTATCATTTGATTCTAGACAATATTTAACATGTAAAACTGCATTATATTTTCTCTCACACACTTCATAATATGAATTACACACATATATATAGGATTTTTCATATCCTATATTATAGTAGAGTTGTTATACCTCCTATAACAACTTTCTTTACATAGCCTATTTATTCTAAAAAATCATAAATAAATAAACCAAACAATAAAAAATATAATACCCATAACAATTGCATGAGTTTTAGTAACAACTCACACACATTATTATTCTAACCCATGTGAACACTACCATAATTTCCTAACATGGGTTTGGATAATGATTCTATAAGTTTGAACTATTTATTTTCGTCCATTTCATGTACATTTTTAATGTCTTGAGGTTCTAGTATGGGGTATAATAAACTCAAAAAAATACAAGGAAAAGATCTCCATGTTGTACTTTGTCAAGATTTGGATATTCAAAAGCTCTATTTGAACAAAAATAAATATACCTGATCTTAAATATTTAATTTTTATAAAAATTATACTCAGTGTCAAGAATTTTGAAGTCAAAACTTTATTTGGACCAAAGATGAAGATAATGAAATTGGAAAGCAACTTTGAGACTTGAATTAAAAAAGGCCTAGAAAAATGTGTTTTTTTCAAGAAGAAAAATGAGGACAACAAGGCACTATTATGATATAAATACAAGACATATGGATCCAATCTATTGGCTTGCAAATCATGCCATATGTTGTGGATTCATAATTAATGCACCTCTATGCCAATGAAAAACAACCATCCATAAAATGAATACCACATATTCATGAAATAGACTTGAATCTATTATTGGACTAAATATGAAGGAGGTATAATGATAGTCAAATTATCATGGGATGATAGGACCAAATCCAACAAATAATTTATGAAAAGCTAAGGATAGTTTCATAAATGAACTTGAACCACTATTTTCTTAAGATAAGGATGTTTTGAATCATAGTAGAGGCATGAAAAAATAGCACTAGTAGTAGATAAAAGGTTACAAGGAGATGATATAAAGGAGATAGTGGGTGACTGATGTAATCTGGTGGAGATGAATGGTAAATTTGGTAGTCATAGTTTCAAGGAAATAATACACATGTTTTATGTTAATTTACCATTATCTATACTCAATTAGTAAGAAATTAAAATAAAGTTTCATGGGTGAGCTTGGAAACTACATATAAATGTTGGTGCCAAACTAAATATTAATTTTGAAAATCACTAGGGCCAAGGCTTTAGGCATTTAGGGCATGTGGTTTTAGTTCACTATTAATGGTTGTTACATCATTGAACTAGGAGTGAAATTCATGACATCTATGATTGAAAGGGCATCTAGTGATGTGTAAAAAAATCACATAGGATGGAAAACAAATGAAGTAATACAATTGAGGGAATGAAATCA
Source organism: Sequoia sempervirens (assembly GCA_007258455.2). Taxonomy (NCBI): domain Eukaryota; kingdom Viridiplantae; phylum Streptophyta; class Pinopsida; order Cupressales; family Cupressaceae; genus Sequoia; species Sequoia sempervirens. The sequence continues at coordinate 435,711,514 of VDFB02271358.1, read as the reverse complement.
ACCCAAGAAATAATTTGGCCAATACAATGATACTATTTGTTTTACAATTATTTGGAAAATGGGACAAACACATGTATAGACACACTCAAAATGGTAAGTGTGAAGCGTTTTTCCCTTGTATAATATTTTCAATTTTAGATGTTCCTATGCTGAAGTAAAGTTATTGGAAAGGTGTGCAATACGCCACATGGTCGCTACACAACTTTCATTTTTTTCCTTCCTTTTGGGAGAGAATCGAGACACGTGTCAACTTGTCAGAGATTTTCTCAAGAAGCTATATCCATGAGCTCAAATTTTTTTTCCTATTTGACATGCCATCTCTTCGCTGCAAGTAGATTGCCCTTCTTATAAAGCAATATCTTTTGGGAGTTTGCCAAAGCTTGCTTGCCCCTTTTCTTTTCACGGTTTTTGGGATGGAAGCTTTAACTCGGTTCCTTTAGGTGATGTGATTGGTTAATTGTACCTTTTTCCAAGTTCTTTTCTAGGATTTGATCATTTAAGGACCTATATCTTTTCTAAATATCTAAAGAGCATTAATGCGGCAGTTGAGAATTGATGAGAAAATATTCTTGTGACCTAACTAAATATCCATGATCAGATCATGTGCTATCAAATGCCAACATCTGGTTGTAATTAATTTTGTGTTGTGGCAACAATTTCCTCTTTCTATAGCTATAAAAGAGAGGCGGCGACAAATGAAAGGGATGGATTCCAAGTTTTAGTTTCCTTTGTTGAGGTAAAGTTTCTTTAGTTTTCTTAGGTTATACTAACTATTTTCAAGAGTAAAATTTGTGGAATTGCTTTTATTTTGCATGCTATATCTTTTAAAGCTCAAACTATTGTCAGATTGGCATCCAACCTCTATTTTAAAGTTCACTTGATATTTGAAGGACAAATTATTGAGGAGAAATATTTTAGACTATGCATGTATGGCATTTATCAAGCTTTCTTTCTTTACGCTTTTTTTCTAAATAGAACACTATGTCTTGCAAGCTGAATTCAAATAGTTCAAGTGGTTGATTTCCATGTTGTATGCTTGAATGGTAGAATAATAACTTGTGAAAACTAGATTATGTAAGTGGACTTATCTATTTTTCTGAAGGGTTATTGCTTCGTTATATTATGGTGTATTAGTATCGAGAGAGTTTATGAAATTTCAAAATGTTTTTCTATCACCCTTAGAAATATTTTTGTCTTATCAGACCTTAATGAACACTACCTACGAGAAGATTTGAAAGTCTGTACTATGCTTGTTTCTATCCTTTGTTGTTCATTCGCTTTCCAACAATGAAGGGTTGTGGCATTATGTGCCTAATTATATCAATCATAGGAATGATTGGTTTTGAAATTTTGTAAAAGTGTTGGCACATCACCATTTTTATGTTTTATGATTATATTTATTTCTACACTTTTCTCAAAATCCTAAAGAAATTCCTACTTTCTAAAAAATCCTGAAGGTATTCAGTGAGGTGCAAATCTATCCCCCACTCACTAAATTTCCCATAAGACTGTTGGAGAGGCTCAAGCTTTCATGATCAACAGTTCTTTTTTGGCACGCATGGTGGGACACAAAGTTTTCCAAACACCTAATTAGAAGTCAGAAATATTTATTAAACTAGGCTAAGGAAGGAAAATGGAAGTTTCATGCCTAGAGTCCAAACAAGAGCATCTTCAAGAGGCCACTTCTAGTAGTCTTAGTTACCTACCTTAATACCTAGGAGAAGAATACTTATAGGTTTTGTATCACCTATAAGGAGCAATAGAGTAGGAAATAAGAGCCCAATATCCAAAGCCTTATCTACCCCACCTGGAGGCTCATCTTTCAAAACAAGAATACTTTTATATCCAATTCATAGAAATCGTTTGTCTATGGCTCATATACCTCCTCCTACTCCTAGAAATTTTGTAACCTAGGATAGCGACAGTTCACTATGACCAACCACACCCTTAGATGTATGTCCTACCATAACCACTAATGCCCTCAAGGCTATCCCAAAATTCTCTGGAGAAGACTTAAAACCCCCTTTTGAACACCTTCAAGCTGTAGTGGAGGTATGTAGGATACATAATATAGCTAGGAATAACATTTCCTTGAGGCTGTTAGCTACCTCTTTCAAAGAAAAGGTCCAAGATTGTTATTGATCTTTGGCTTCAAGCACTATCATCTCCTAGGATCAACTCAAAGAAAGGTTGTTTGAACACTTCTCAGAGAAAGGAGACTGTTCTTCATTTCTACAATAACTAATCACCATCAAGAGAGCTCCACAAGAGGTCATGAGTGATTTCAACACTGGGTTTCATAAGATCTGGGAAAGGATCCTCATGATTGCTTGACCCCAAGCTATGATGGTGTTCATGTTCTATCTAAAGCCTCTCAATTTGGACATTGCTTTGATGATAATGTCCATGGGAGGGGATATCTTTCCTGATGCATATGAGTTGGTTGTGCATGCATAAAATAGTTTAATTGATGTTGAGAAGCTTCTACCACAACCTCTAATGCCTGTATTTGCAGAAATCTCTAGTGGTCTTTAGGAAGAAGCTATTCCAAGAACTTCTGCTACATAATTGATGTCCACTATGTCACAATCTATTTACATGTATCCTACTACCCAAACAAGCATAGTAGGCTCTTCCTTAATCATAGCGCACATCAATGACATGAAGAGTCTCATATGGACTTTTACTAATGAGTTGGTCATTATCAAATGACAAAAAGAAACACTTTCGAAGTAGACCACACAAGCCTATGGCAGAGGAAAGCCATCTTATCAACATAATCCATACCAAGGATCCTTCAAAGGAGGAGGTCAATAGATGATGTCTACAAACCAGATTGTTGGAAAATGTGTCTCAAACTTACTGACATGAAACTCTTGAAAGAGAAAAATTAGTGAGACCCTAATAATGTCTTGCCAACTAGCAGTTATGTTCTAAACATCAAATTGCTAAGACTTTGGTTTTTTCTTTCTGATGGTAGTCATCAACAATACATGGGCTTTTGGTGAGAGGTTTTGACTTTCAGACACATTCTTACTGTGTTAGTCTCACCAATAGCTTTATTCACATTGGACATCGGGGAGAATCTCAGACTATTTTCGACAGCACCAATCTCTCTAATGGTTCTCCTTTCACCAGTGGGTATACATTCTGTGTGAGCTCTTGCCGACAGTGTTGGTCTCATCAAAAGATTTGTATTCGATATGATCTCCTGCCGATGGCTATGGTCTCGCCGATGGGTATGCAACTTCATTGAGAACTCTTGCTAATGGTTTTCCTCTTGCCAACGGGAATGATCTCAGTGTGAACTCTTGTCGATATTGCTCATCTCGCTGACAACTCTACATGATGAACGTTAGTGTGACATAAAGGTTCTATAAGACTCTTAGTGATAGCAATGGTCTTGTCGATAGTTCTGCAATGGACATCAGTGAGAAGTCTTGCCAATAGAGTGGGTCTAGCTGATGGTTTTGCATTCGATATGACTCTTGCTGATAAGGACAATCGAGCATTTTGGTATTGGGGAGACATGGTCTGGTGTCTAACCAACATGCAATTCAGTTTGAATGTTTTGACCGAACAAGTGTCTGATGTGGTGTATTTTGAACCAATGAGTGAAGCAGAAGGAAAACCGTTCCTATGTGGAAGATCAATAGACCATGAGAAAATGGATTACTCTCTGCAATGATCAAGTATGATGATTAGTGTGTAGAAACAATAGAGTTGTTCAATTGAACATGATTTGATCTGAGTGGATTCATTGTATGTTCTCTGAGAGCTATTTTGTACAAGATTGATCAATAAATGTTGTTACTGTAAAAATTGACATCAGAAAGTGAAGTTGATCTCTGTATGTAATTTTTCTTACTGTAATACAAAGAGAATTTTGTCGGTGTGGTGGGTTTTTCTCCAGTAAGGGTTTTCCCATGTAAATCTGGTGTCCAATTGTGTATGTGTTCATTTCTCTTTTCTGTTATTCTTTTCATGTGCATCTTATTGGACTAAAATTGAAAAATTTAAAGTCACCTCTACATTCTTCCCTAAGGTTTTGGTGTTAAGAGAGTTTCTTTTGTACCTAAGCTTTCCTTACAAGTGGTATCAAAGCCTAGATAGTTGTGTTATCCTTGTGGGTAGGTTGGGTTTTTTGTGTCAATTCTATTCGGTGGGAGTCTTGTACAGAAGTCTTGTAATTTGAATTACGGATTAAGATGGCAAGCACATCAGGAAAGATTGAAATTGATAAATTCAATGGCAGCAATTTTGAGTTGTGGAAACTCAAAATGGAAGATTTGTTGGTTGATAGTGATCTTTAGCTTGTTGTGTCTAGAACAAAACCTACAGGAATGAAGCAAGAGGTTTGGGACCTTGTATATTGAAAATAAAAGGGGCTAATAAGGCTCTGTCTAGCATACTTTGTTCTTTTAAATGTTCATGAAGAATAGACATCTTCTTTGTGGAAAAGACTGGGAGCTATTTATCAGGGCAAGTCCTTAGTGAATAAATTGTTCTTGAGGAAGAAGTTGTACTCTTTGAAAATGTAGGAAGGATCATCTATTGCTAATCACTTGAATGCTTTCAACATGTTGACTGCTTAGTTAGCATCTGTAGCTGTGAAGATTGATGAAGAAGATCGTTGTATGCTATTGTTATGTTCTTTGTCAGATTATTGGAATCACTTGGTGATGGCTATTGGGAGTGTGACATCCACTTTTAAGATGGAATATGTTGTTGCTTCTTTGTTATCAGAAGAAATGAGAAGAAAAACTTCTGAGATGGTGAAGGAGGCTCTTGTTGTTCAAGGCAGATTGAAAGAAAAAGGTAGGAAGAAGGACAAGAGGTCCAAATCAAAATTAGAAGGGAGACCAAAGTCTCCTAGTAAGAAGTCCAAGGTGAAGTGTTGGAATTGTGGGTAGCCTAGTCATGTCTGAAAGGATTGCAAAGAGGAGAAAAACAAGAAGAAGAATTCTTCTGACAATGATTGTTCTATGAGTGATGCAGATGCTTTCATTGCAACCTTGGCAACTCAGGCATCAGATGATGTCTGGCTGATTGATTTTGGAGCATCTTTCCACATGACATCTCATAGAGACTGGTTCACTAAGTATGAAAAATATGATGGTGGAAGGGTGTATTTGGAAAGTGATTCATCTTTGGAAATAGTTGGTCATGGAAGAATCAGAGTTTAGTTCCCTGATGGAAGAGTGAAGGGAATCAATGATGTAATGCATATACTAGGTCTGGCTCAAAATTTACTTTATGTTAGTAAGCTAAGTGATGTTGGAGTGCAAGTCACATTCTTTTTAAATAACTACAAAATGACTAGAGGATCATTAGTGCTAGCTAGGGGTGCTCGTATTGGTACTTTGTATAAGCTAGATGCACTTGTTGTTCAATACAATAGTGTCTCTACAAAGTCACAAAAGGCTGCTCATGGAGATAAGGAGGAAAAAGTTCCTGATAGTGCAAAATATATGGAAGTTAAACTTCCAATAGAAAAGACTATGCTCTGGCATCGTAGGCTAGGCCACATTGGAGAAAAAGGTTTAAAAACACGGTTGAGGGGCTTGATGACTATAACCTTGAATTCAAATTTTGTAAACATTGTATATATGGTAAACAACACCATGTTTCATTTTACTGCAATCCTTATAAATCTTCTAGTTTACTTGATTACATTCATTCGGATATTTTTGGTCTAGTAAATGTTCCTTCTAATGTCTAGATCAAGATATTGTGTATCGTTCATTGATAATAATTCAAGAAGGCTATTTGTTTATTTTTTGAAAAGTAAATCAAAAGTGTTCAGTCATTTTAAGGAATTTAAAAAGCTTATGGAAAATCAGACTAGCAGAAAAATAAAATGTTTAATGGCTGAAAATGGCTATGACTTTTGTTCTGATGAATTCAAAAGGTATTGTAAAGATCATGGAATTAAAAGACATAAAACTACACCCTACACTCCACAACAAAATGGAGTTGCTGAAAGGTTCAATAGGATAGTGATGGAAAGAGCACGAAGTATGCCGAGCAAAAACTTTCAGAAGCATGGTCTAGAAAGAAGCCCTCTTTGAGACACATTCATGTCTTTGGCTACGAAGCATATGCATATGTGCCAAATGGAAAAATATCTAAATTGGAGAACAAGGTTGTTAAATATTTTTTTATTGGCTATAGTGCTAGCATAAAAGGATACAAGCTTTGGAATCCTAATACAGAGAAGGTTTTGTACATCAGAAGTGTTATTTTTCATGAGTTGAAGCCTTCTACTTTGGATCTGCAGTTAAAGACAAAATCAAAAAACAAAAATGATGTAGTTGAAATTCCTCCTACACAAAATAAAGAGGAATTTGAAATTCAAAATGTACCTAAAACTGAGGAGAGCTCAAGTAGTTATGAGCATTCTAAAGAAGAAGAACAACCTCAACCTCAACTCATAAGGAGGTGAACACATGAAAGAAGGCAACCTGATAAGTATGGGTTTTCTATGTTAGATTCTATTTGTGCCTATGCTTTAATTTCCAGCACTGATGAGCCTAGGATTGTCAAAGAGGCAATTAGAATGCCTGCTTCAAACTCTTGGTTGGAAGCCACGAATGAAGAAATGGAATCATTAGAAAAGAATGAAACTTGGAGTTTAGTGCCCTTGCCTGAAGGCAAAAAAGTTGTTGGCTATAAATGGGTATTTAAAAAGAAAATCGGTCTGGATGGAAGTGTGGAAAAGTATAAGGTGAGCTTGGTTGCAAAGGGGTATTCCCAGGTAGAGGGAATTGATTATGGAGAAATTTTTTCTCCTATAGCTAAGTTGATGTCTATCAAATTTCTTTTGTCACTTGCAGCAGCGTATGACTTAGAGATTGAATAGATGGATGTGAACACAACATTTCTTCATGGTGAGCTTGAAGAAGAAATTTATATGTCCCAGCTTGAGCATTTTGTGGAAAAAGGTAAAGAAAATCTGGTTTGCAAGTTGAAAAAAATATTTGTATTGATTAAAAGAATCTCCTAGAATGTGGTACCCGAAGTTTGACACGTTTTTTTTTCATTGGGATTTGTAAGATTAAAATTTGATCACTGTGTGTATTTCAAAGCTGAAAATAATTGTGTTCTTATTATTGCTCTCTATGTTGATGATATGTTGTTCATAGGAAATAGTATGTTAATGATTTATGATCTAAAATCTCAGTTGTCTGCAAAGTTTGAAATGAAATCTCTTGGTGCAGCTAAGTATATTCTAGGAATGGAAATAACCATGGACAAAAAAATTAGAAAACTTTGGCTCAGCCAGAGTAAGTATATTAATACTATTCTGAAGAGATTTTGTATGACTGATTGCAAACAGCTAGTTGTCCAAAATATCCTACTGAGATGGAGGACATGACTAGAGTGCCTTATGTTAGTGTAATTGGTAGTTTAATGTGTGCAATGGTCTGTACAAGGCCAGACATTGCCCAAGCAGTGGGAGTACTTAGTCATTTTATGGAAAATCCTAGAAGGACACATTGGGATGTTGTGAAAAGAGTGTTTAGATATCTAAAGGGCACTTTAGAATATGCTTTGTGTTACCATGGAAATTTGGTTGAATCACAAATGACTCTCAGCATTCGAGGCTATGTGGATTGTCTTTGGGCATGGGACATTGATAGGAGAAGATCCACCAGTGGATATATTTTCATGATGAATGGTGGTGCAGTTAGTTGGATGAGTAAGAGTAAGTGATAGGCTATAGTCGCTTTGTCCACTACAGAGGAGAAATACATGGCAGCAACACATGCCTATAAAGAAGCAATCTGGTTAAATTTTTTGAATTCTAACATTGGGTTTGATGTAGGGAAAATTACAATTTACTATGACAGTCAGTGTTATTTTTTTGGAAAAAAATCCTACTTTCCATGCCAAGACGAAACATATTGATGTGCAGTATCATTTTGTACAAAATATGGTGGAGGATGGAAAGGTCTCTTTAGAAAAAGTGGATACTCTGGAAAATTTTGCAGATGCATTGACGAAACCAATGAGCACAAACAAGTTTAGGTGGTGTACCAATTCGATGGGCCTTAGTGCTCATGAATTTTAGTAGTTTTATTATGCTCTGGAGATGTCAGTAAGATCTTCATCAAGTGGGAGATTGTTGGAAAATGTGCCTCAAACTTACTAACATGAAACTCCTAAAAGAGCAAAATCAGTGAGACCCTCAAAACATCTTGCCAACTAGCAGCTATGTTCTAAAGATCAAATCATTGACACTTTGGTTCTGTCTTGCCGAGGGTAGTCATTAGAAAGACATGGACTTTTGGTGAGAGGTTTCTTAACTCCTTCCGATGTGTTGATAGGTTGGCTTTCAGTGACTGTCGAGAAGACTCTTGGTGATAGTTGAATATTGGAGTGACTGTCAGACACATTCTAACTGTGTTAGTCTCACCAATAGCTTTATTCACATTGGACATTAGGGAGACTCTCAGATTCTTTTTGATAGTGCTAGTCTCATTGATGGTTCTCCTTTCACTAGTGGGTATACATTCGGTGTGAGCTCTTGTTGACAGTTTTGGTCTCACCGACAGATTTGCATTTAGTATGATCTCCTGCCGATGGTTGTGGTCTTGCTGACGGGTATGCAACTTTGGTGAGAACTCTTGCCAACAATTTTCCTCTTGCCGACAGGTATGATTTCGGTGTGAACTCTTGCCGATAGTTCTCGTCTCATCGACAGTTCAGCATGATGAACATTGATGTGACATAAAGGTTCTATAAGACTCTTAGCAACAATGATGTTCTTGCCGATAGTTCTGCAATGGACATAATTGAGAAGTCTTGCCGATAGAGTGGGTCTAGCCAATGGTTTTGCGTTCGATATTACTCTTGCCAATGGTGGTGACTCTTGCCGATAAGGACTGTTGGGCATTTTGGCATCAGGGAGACACGGTCTGGTCTCTCACCGACATGTGATTCAATTTGAATGTTTTGATCGAATGACTGTCTGATGTGGTCTATTTTGAACCAATGAATGAAGCCGAAGGAGACCCGTTGATAGTTGAACTGATGCGACCATTCCTGTGTGGAAGATCAACAGACCATGAGAAAATGGATTACTCTCTATAATGGTCGAGTATGATGATCAGTGTGTAGAAATGACAGAGTTGTTTGATTGAACATGATTTTATCTAAGTGGATTCATTGTATGTTTTCTAAGAGCTATTCTATACAAGATTGATTAGTAAATGTTGTTGCTATAAAAATTGACATCAGAAAGTGAAGTTGATCTCTATATGTAATTTTTCTTAATGTAATACAAAGAGACTTTTCTTGGTGTGGTGGATTTTTCTCCCTTAAGGGTGTTCCCATGTAAATCTGGTGTCCAATTGTGTACGTGTTCATTTCTCTTTTTTGTCATTCTTTTCATGTGCATCTTATTGGACTAAAATTGAAAAATTTAAAGTCACCTGTGCATTCTTCCCTAAGTTTTTGGCATTAGGAGAGTTTGTTCCACACCTAAGCTTTCCTTATATAGATAGATCTGGTCACCATGCCACTAAAAATAGTCATAGATAGCTTGAGTAAAGAGTTAATTCTAGGCAAGAACAATTGTGTAGAAGAGAAGAATGTATGGTGCTTCTCATGCAGCGATATTCATATGCCCAAAAATTATCCAAGGGGGAATATACAATAGAAGATAGAAGAACAAAGAAGCAAGGGTGTGCTCCTAAATGCAAATGAATATGAGTCATCTAAAATGGAAAATGCTCGATTCATAGTACAAATTCAAGGGATGTCCTTCGAGCAAGAGCTAGATATTGCACTCGACAAAGTGTTATTTTCATGGATGGAAGAAGAAGATGTAGTGCTCACAAATGAATCTTTGATGAATAGTACCCCACAAGTATAGTCATATTACAATGAAAGATTAAAAAGAAGGCTCATGGGAGAATACGTGCAACAAGCTATGCCACATCCTTAGCCACATCAACTGCTGCTGCAAGAAAAGAAAGATCCATTTCCCACCATTTGACCTATTCCACAATTGCATAATCCATTGTTTCTAGAGAAGGAGGTGAACAAGGCACCAAGCCCACTCATGACATAACATTTTCTTCCAAAAATGAAAGAAATACCATAGTTCAAACCCAAGACCCAACCAGTCGGAATGCTCAATGTGGTGGAACAATTGAAGAAGGCACCTACTAATGTATCTCTGTGGAATATCATATCTATTCCCAAACAACAGACATTGCTTTGGGAAGCATTAAAGAAAGAAGAAAAAATGTCGCAGATGGATGTCACTCCATCATGTAGCCAAAGCGGAGACAAAGGATCTGCATCAGCCCCTCAAGTTCTGAAAGTAGCAGCTTATACAAATGATGTGAGCAATGCAAAAGAGAAAGAGGTAAGCAAGCCAAAGCCTGCACCTTTCTTTTTTATCACTTATTATGGGAGATAAGCTTTTGCATAATAACATGATTGATTTGGGGGCTAGCACAATTGTCATGCCAAAACAAGTGGTCGATGCCCTGAAACTTAAGTATCAGCCCCTTGAGAAAGGAATCATGCAGCTAGATGGGAAGAAGGTTCTAACCGTTGGTTGGATAAAAGATCTATTTTTGAACCTCTTCTCATGTTCAAGACAAATATTAATAGAATAAATACTAGTGATAGACATTCCCCCAATCTTTGGACTATTTCTTCCAAGAGATTTTACTGCGAAGCTTGGAAAATACTTAGCGCTTGACTGGTCCCACCTAATATTGAGAACTAAGCATGGGAAAAAGGTGAATATTATGTCTAAATCTTTGCATCCCAAACACATTGTAAACAATGTAGTCCTATGCTTTGAAGTAGTGCATACCTTCATCTCTTAGTAGGAGAGATATTGTGTAGAAATTCTAGAAGATGAAGAAGATACAAGTGATTGAACTATTGAAGGAGAGGTGCTACTCAACCAATTCATCGAGTTTGATCCTTTCAAAAAAATTCATGCAACAGGGCTAGGAACCTATGTGATTTTTGATAATGAATAGGTGTTTCCAAATTTAATGAAGGATCGAGAGGACTATTATGATTCAGTGATAATCTTCTATGGACCTTGTATTTTTATGGCACCAATTGTAAAGCTGGCTTTGGAGTGGGTGTCTGACTAGTATCTCCGATAAGATTAGAGACCCTCAAAGCTTACCATTTTTGGTTCTCATGCTCTAACAATGACGCTGAATATGACGCATTGGTCCATGGTTTGATCCTTGTAGACTGAATGAGTGTAAAGAAAGTACAAGATTTTTGAGATTTAGAGTTAGTGGTAAGCCAGGCTCGTGGGAAAGTGACTACAAAACACATGAGTATGAAGTCGTACAGACATCAGATTTGGGACTTAAGTGAGAGCTTTGAAGCCTTCAACATATAATTTATTCCCTAATCTCAAAATAATGTCATTGATTGAATGGTTTTTGTTAGTTCACAATTTGAACCAATTTCTAATTCAACTAAGCACAATGTGGTGCAAGTCATCATTCAACCCTCAATTCCTGACAACGATCAAAACTAGCAAGTTTTTGATGATGATATTCAAATTGTTGCCTTCATATAGACAAGAGGAACAACATTTGACTATTCACCACCAAGAGTAGAATTTCCCAAAGATTAGGTCATCCAATTAAAAGGGAACAAGCTTCCTCAAAGATTAATTTCCCTTGAGAATCTCTTTTAATTTGAAGATGTGAGAAACAACAAGCAAAGGTTCATTGTGGATGCTAGGGACTACAAAGAGCTTGATGTTGAAAGTGGTAGAAAGTTAAAATTCAGAAGGGAAGTGCCCCATAAGGACAAGAAAAGATTGAAGGACCTATGTTTCAAATATGACAGAGTTATTTTCTGGACCTATGATAATCTTAGAGGGTATGGCCTAGGCATAATTCAACATACCATTGACATGGCAGAATGATCTAAACTCATCTAACAAAAGAAAAGGCTAGTCAATATGAAGGTCAAGGTGTTGATGGCATAGCAGCTCACCAAATTGGTTGAGTCAAGAATCATATATCCGATCAAACATTCTACCTAGGTGGGTATGTGCAGGATCATCATGGAAAAAATAGGCCCTTAAGTGGAAAAAAATTTAGAAAAAATCAAAGTTAGGAAACTTGACATAAAAATTTGAATAATTTATCTATATTATTTAAAAAATATGTACAAATAGAATTTGTAGCAAATTGAATGTATTTTCTAAACTACTAAGTTTGTTTAAAAAAAATCTATTTGGTGAAAATTTGAAATTTCAAAGGGTACTTAAATTTCAAGGAAAAAATAAGTAGGTGTCTATCTCGACCACCCTAACCACAATAAAATGATAATATATTTTTATAATATTTTAGATATAAGTAGAGAACTCATGCCTGGATGTGATGCATATTTTTTGTAATTTTTTCCAAGTAAATAATTAATTATAAAATTTTTATTACATTTTTTTTAAATATAAAAACTCATATGTCTGACCACTTTATCTTGGTCAAAAATTAATGAAATTCATTTTTTATTTTTTTAATCCTATAGTATGCAAAGCATAGAATGTGACGCATGTTTTGGATTAAAAAAATGTATACCCTTTGAAATTTATAAATGTTTTACAATCAACCTATCAATTAGGACTTTAGTCATAATTTGAATAGAAAATGAATGATAATTACTTATTAAATTCAAAGTAAAGCATAATTTATATAAGTGGAAAGTTGAGAATCTCCTTTAAAAACCCTTTTCATTTCATCCACATACCCATCATATTGCCACTTTTTGGCCCATCATGATCCTGCACATAGCCAGGTGTCAAATATGGTACCAGTCCAAAAAAAGAATGGAGATATTAGGCTTTGTGTTAATTTTTTAAATTTGAATAAATCCTTTCTAAAATATCATTACCCCTTGTCGTTGATGGAGCAAATCCTGCAAACAGTGGCCAAATCAGAATTTTTTTCATTACTGGATGGTTTCTCAAGCTATAACCAAATATATGTAAAGGAAGTTGACCAACATAAGATAAAGTTTACCACTAAGTGGGGAATGTTTGCATACTCAAAAATTCCATTCAAACTTTCAAATGTTGGTGTGTCTTTTCAATGAGCAATGCATATTACATTCAAGGGATTGATCAACCCGATTATCTTAATATATCTGGATGACCTAATAGTCTTTTCAAAGTCAAAAGATGATCACTTTCATCATCTAGAGAAGGTTTTCTAGAAATTCCAATAGTTTAGGATTTCTTTGAATCCCAAAAAATATGTTTTTGGGGTACCTCAAGGAAAGTTACTTGGCTTTGTAGTATCTAAGGAGGGAATATAAATAGACTCCAAAAGGGTTAGATCTATAATGAAATTATCCCTAATAGTGAACTAGAAGGGACTACAATATTTTCTGGGGAAGATCAATTTTGTCAGCATATTCATATTAGATTTCATAAGCATTTTGAGACCAATTACACTAGTGCTTAAGAAAAACCTAATTTTCAAATGGACCCCCAATGGAAAAGTGGTGTTTGAGTAGCTAAAGATAGCCATCTTTGTAGCCTCAGTATTGGTCAACCTTGATTTTTCCAAAGACTTTCTACTCTATGTGTATAGTGGCCAACATAGCATAGCCTCAGTGCTCACAAAGAAGTGCAAGGAGGATAATGGAGAGCATCCTATTGCATTCCATTCAAGGACCCTTAAAGGTTATGAAGCCAAGTATAATTTTGTAGAAAATTAGGATTTTGCTATTGTTAAAAGCTTAAAGAAGTTTCAACACTTGGCATCGGCCAACAAGATCACTATTCTCATGGCACATCCCAATGTGCAAGAATATATAATAGATGGTGAGATAATAGAAAAGAGGGAAAATTGGAACACCAAGATCATAGAATATGATGTGGACATTAGACAAACCAAGCTAGTTTGAGGTAGAGGTTTATATGAATACATTGCATAGGAATCAAGTCTCATAGCTGAAAAAGAGATCGATTAGGTCTACTCGAACCAATTCAAGTCTGATGAATCTTGGGTGGCTGATCAAACATAGTATATACAAAAGGGGTACTACCCAACCATCCTTTCATTCCATAAAAGGTGATACTGCTAGTTTCAAGGCACTAGGTATGTATTAATTGAGGGTGTATTATTCAAGAGAAATTATGATGGTCTATTGCTCCAATGTTTAGGCAAGCTATAGGCGGAAAGAATTCTCAATGAATTCCATTGCAATCCTGACAGTGGACATTTCTCTTCCAAGAAAACCACTTTAAAGATAATGAAAGTAGGATATTATTGGTAATCTATGTTTGTTGAAGCACATCATTTGGTGCGAAAGTGTACCTAGTGCCAATTTTTTGTTGGCAGAAGAAAGAATGCCACTTTTCCCTTGAGCCCAATTATAACTGAGGAACCCTTTGCTTAATGGGGTTTGGATTTTATCAGAATTATAAATCTTATTTCTAGTGCCGAACACAATTGGATCCTCATGGTGATTGACTACTTCACAAGGTGGATGAAGTTCTTATCCCTAAAAAACTCCATAGAGGGGTAGATTGTCCATTTCCTTGAAGAGCTAGTAGCCAGATTTGGCCCCCCCAATACCATCATATCCAAAAAATGCCCTAGATTTTCTAGGATCAGGAATGTCATATTTTCTATTAGACATGGTATTTTCCTTAAAAATTCATCGAATTACTACCCACAAGGAAATGGGTTAGCAGAGTCAACCAACAAAAACCTAACTAGGTTAATCGAGTGCATTGAGTTGGAACGATAAAGGGATTGGCCTAAGCATTTGCGAGCTACTCTATGGGTGGACCAGATTACTCCCAAGCAAATTCTAAAGACCTCCCATTATGAATTGGTGTATGGAAAAGAGGTAGTGTTACCCATTTCCATAGAAATTCTTTCCTTAAAACTACTGAAAGCCCTCAAAATTAAAGAAAATGGCAGAATGGAGGTATGACTGGTGAAACTCCTCAAACTAGAGGAAGATAGAAAACAAGCTTATGGAGCCATGATCAACCATCAAAAAATAGTAAAGTGATGGTTCGAAAAAAACACCTCTAACCTATAATTCAAAGAGGGGGCTTAGTGCTAAAGTACAATGAACGTACTGAAAAACCAGGGCAACACACAAAATTTGAAGTACTATGGAATGGAACTTTCTGAATCAACACGTGCAAGGAGAAGAATGTGTATGAACTTGAAGATACGGAAGGAAACACTTTAGATATACCAATGAACAATATTTATGTAAAGTTATTCCATTAAAATATGTATTTCTTTAAAAAAATTAATAGTGATGTACCATATGTAAAAAAAATTGTAAATACATTTTAAATTTTGAGAATAACCCATTTGAGAATAGCATAGAAGAAGCGAAAATTTTGTATTATATTATACTCATTGAAAAAATTTCAATGTAATACTAGGCCTGAGGCTTAGATTTAAACATGAGGCTCTCTCGAGCAAACCCAAAAAGAGTTGAAAAGAAAACATATGCAAAAAGGAGGCAATGTGCAAAAAAAAAAAGCCTCTAGTCGTTTTCTAGGAAGTCGAAAAGGCTTGTTATTGGGTTATTCTTCTTCTTCTTCTTCTCCTTGTATTTTAGGGCACAAAGAGGGGTTGAACACACACCACATGCAGGCTCCACATGATGCAAACCCAAGGCCTATTTGCTGCAACTCTACACGAGAAAGTTGAAGTGTTTCCTTCGAGCCCTGGAACACGCTCCATGTTGTACTCTCACAACAGATAGGTGGTTGTTGGTTGAGTAGAGTCGAGGTGCATCTCAAGGTCGATGGTGTGAAATTCAGAATGGAAGGGTAACCATGGTATGTCTATCCAAAAGTTCGCGTGCCTGCAGAGATCCATGGTGCTCAGGATACTAATGTGAGGGATGGCCACTTGCACTATCTCGCCAATCCCTTTGATTAGTTCATCATCAAACATCTGGTGGCACAATTTAGTGATCATGGGTTTGGCCACATTCAAGTCAAGCAATAAGGCCATGAAGCAGGAAAGGATGTTGTAGTTACTTCAGAGCTGGTTCTCATTGTTAATGAAGTCCTGGCTAACTACCCACATGAACACAACCATGAAAAGGTGGTCACATTTCTTCACGAGGCACTTAATTTGGTCACTAGTGACTGCTCCCATGAAGTAGTATTGTGGCCTCCATGGAAGGAGCCAAATAGGAGTGCCTAAGTGAGTAGACATTCTGAGAGAGCAGTGAATTGTGGTGAAATGGGAGACAGTGAAAACCTTGCTAAATCTAAGAGGCTATATTTTTGAATGAATAATGCATAAGGTGGTGCAGCTATATATAGAAAATTTAAACTAACAAACCCAACCAACAGAAGGTCTATTTTTGGCCAAAAAACAATAGGAAAATATCAAAGAAAAATGAAGGAAGGTATATAAATCATACAGAGGATCTAATAGAATGTCTTAAGAAATAAATTTGGGCATTTGGAGTAAATGCTCTCATAAGCCGATTGTTGACATGTGTCCTTTTCCATCATCAACATGAGTTAGCTTACTAATGAGAATTAACACATGGATTAATGCATTAAGCTCTGAAAAATTAATGGTCATATTTTTTAAGGGTACCTTGCATCACTTTAGCACATTTCACATAGCAAAAAAACATGCATATCAATGCAATGAGTTTATTTGTAAAAGAGGTAGAGGGGAGAATCTACTAATTCCATTCTTGTAGAATTTTTAGTATTCCCAAGGGATACAGATCTCAAATTCACATGTATCACCTCAGTGGCAATATTTAAAGGACCAATAGTAACAACATAGCCTTAACTGCATGTATAAACAAGGAAATTAATTGCACTCAAAACTAGGTTTTTTAAGAAAGCAAAAGGAAAGTGGTCAGTTTTCATTAAAGAAATTATCTACAACTTTTTGATATAGCCATGGTGGAACCATCAACCTCTAGTAGAAAAGTTGTAGTTTCAACCAAAAGACCTGTTACGCCAATGTTTTTGGGCGGAAATAATTTGCTAACACCCCAATACATGAGGAGCGGCCATTTGAAGTCTATAAGAGGGTGCTTCCTAATAGACACATCCCAAGAGAGGTGGTGTTGGATATTACTAACAATGTTTTCAACCCCAAGTTATCAACTAACCCTAAAATTTTTAGGGAGGGGGCATTTCAAAGAATCGTAGAGCATGGACCGTTAGAGGGTTTTATGTTTCAAGTCTAGAATTGTGGTCTACCATAGTTCATACTTCATGTTGTATATCCATGCTCAGAGTTGGTCAATGCATGTGCCAGAAGATTCAACAAAAGGACAAAATCCATTGAAGGCAGTAGGATCAAAGTTTCTATTTCTATAGGAGCCATACGATTTATGTTGTGTATCCCTATGACCTAGGGTACTGAACATTTTGATGAAGAACAGATGGACGTCTTTGGGAAAGAAATGGCCAGGGAACAAATTTTCATGAGGATGAGGCAAAGGAATGGTTGAAGAGAGGTCATATCCTCTTTCCTCTTTCACGTAGGAAATTCAAGAAGGACACACAATTTGTGTTCTCAATGCTAGCTTGGGTTTTTTGCCTTGATAACAATGAGGAGGTCAATCCTTTTCAATTTGGCCTGGCTTTTGTGCTCAAAAGGCAAAAGAACTAGAGGTACTATGATTTTTTTGAGGTGATAGCTGGAAACATGCTAAAACAACTAAAGAATTATAGTACTGAGTCTAAATTCATGTATTCTTCTTTCTTGGCTCATTTAATTTTGCATCAAAATTCTAAGTGGCTGGAGAGGAATATACCAATGTCTAAGTTGGATGTAAGGGGTTGTCTCTAGCCAGTTCTATTTGAACCCATGTTCTTTCAAAAATAGGGGATTATTACTAGTTTGTAGATCATTTTCTAAACTAAATGCTTCAAGATTTGTTGCCATGCCCTATTGGTCATTTCTCTCCTAAGGTCATATAATGGATGGAAGATCCACCAACCATGATGAATTATTTCTTGGGAGAGGATTTCATATTTATCATATTTCATAGTTTTTCCCAAGAGCCTTTCTGACTCCCCAAATTTGTAATAGACAAAGTTTTCACATTGGAGGCATGTTGTCAAGTAACCATTTTTGACAACATTTATGGCATCAAAAGAAATAAAACAAAGATATATTCACTTCCCTTCACAATTGCTAATAGTCAAGTAACGCTGAACAAGTGGAAGGTTAATGGTGAACTCACAAATCTACTAGTGGCCTTAGGCTTATCTATCATTTGTGACAAGTGGGACTATAACCTAATAAAGCACTCTAGTTTGAAACATGAGAGTCAAGAATATTTTGAGAGAAGGAGAAATTCGACTCAAGAAAGGTTGGAGGTACACATTGACTTGGCTCGCATTCATTCCAATGACCAAAATGGTTGAGTTTCTATCAACCGCAAGTAGAGTATCAGAGGAATGTCCCAATGGGAATATCACTCAACACATAGCTAAAGTGCAATGGATGGTTAGAAAGGAAAAAGGAAAACTTCTAGAGATTTTGACAAGAAATGAGATGCTCAGGTGCCCTATTCGGTAACTTTTAGCCACATGATGAGGATTTTGAGGATATTTGTGATCAAGAGGCTGAATTTGACAACAACAATCCAGAGACTAGCCATGAAATTGATGAGGAACAAGTTCAACATTGGGATTTTTAGCTTCAGGAATCTAATAGTTAGAGAGGCTTGAGGTGAAGGGACTCATCAACTCAATCCTCCCCTAGTGCCCGAAGTAAATGAAAAAGGACCCAATGATCCCCAAGATGGTCCATTGTGGTTGTCAAAGGCCAAGTTTCAAAAGGATCAAAACATACTAGTTCTAGTTGTGCAAAGAGAAGACAAGTCCAAGATCTAGGTGGACCTGATGCACCAGCCCAAGGAGAAGAAGAAGCAAAGTCTTCCCTACAAAATGTTCCAAGTATTGCATCCCAAGTAAGTTTTTCTCCCTCTTTTCTTCTTGCTTTTGCATCTTTGGTTACTCCTTTGTCTCGTCACATGGAAAGGAATCCTCCATCCTTGAACTTTGAGCTAATAATCTTGAATACACCCACTGCCACTTTTAACAAATCTTTTGAAGTTACCCCGCGCATCAAATGACCATCATTTGCTTTAGCTGCTATTGATTCTTTAATCACCCTTTCAAGGGCCCCCATTGAAACAACTAAAACCTTTGTGTTACCCATCACTCTCGGCCCATCCACTTTTAGGAAGGCACCTCTCCTTTAGCCTGTTTCTCTTTTACCCCGACTGGTCTTTCCCCTGCACAATCTCAATTTGGTATCCTTCCTTTTTCCATAATAGTGCTCCCTTTTGCATTCCTACATGTTCATACATCTAAAATTTCTTCTTTTGTCACCCTTTTCGGACTCCCTCCTATTGCTTCTATTGCAGTACAAAGCATTGATGTCACTCAGAGTCTCCAAGACCATTTCGATGCTACCAAGCAAGCCTGATAGACCAAAAAGAAAAAGATATTCTTAAAGTTCATGTCAAGTTTCCTGCCACCAAAATGATTCAAGCTTGCTTCAATGAAAAGTGGAACTCTCTGCTAATCACTACCATGAAGCCACTTGTGTCCAAGCTCAAAGGAAAAATGCAGATGGAGGACTATGACATCCATACCATGGGCTTGGATTTGAATGAAACTCACCCATGTGACAAAGTGGTCCTAGCTAATGCCACTAAGAAGGTGGTATATGTGGACGATGAGAGGTTGGGTAGAAAGTTGAAGAAGCGCAAGGAAGAGTTGATAAATTTGAAGGAAATAGTGAGCAGGCTATAAAATGAGATTTGATCCATAGATGTCAAGATGACTCGTGTAAGGAAAATTCAATGTCAGTAAGAGGAAACATCTAAGTTTCTTGTGGAAGCTTAAAGTGAACAGGTTCAACTTCATGCTGAAATTGAAAAATTGAAAGGTGAGTTGGCTATTAAGTGCCAAATGAATGCAAATCACCAGTACACTCAAGAAAATATAAAAAGAGAGTTGGATGGTGTCCGATATCCAATTTTTGATGATCTTTGGAAGGCCTATGTAGAAGCAAAAGAGTCAAAACAGGATATCATAAGGCTGAGCTTAGAACTGGAAAATTCAATCAGAGAAGAAATTCAAATGGAGGAAAGTAATAGAGCAAGAGAGGATCAGTTTAACTAGGAGTTAGTTGTTGCACGAGGATCTAAAACTCTCCTAATAATGAAGCAGCTGATATCCATGCATTAGGAGTGGATCACAATTTTTGTTACCATTCTTGGGCTTGCTTTACAATTCTTAAGAGATGTTTAGGAATTGAATGTTCAGGTTGGCTTGATGGCTAAGCACTTTATCTAGACATGCTCACCTTTAGTAGTGGAATCACTAAGCTTCATTTCCAAGTTCTGTGTTTCCACTAATAAGGCTCTAAAAAGTGCAAGGATTCCTGATCAGAGGGCTGCCTCCATCAAAGCTAATGATATCATCAATTGTCACAAGGTAGCAGTAAAGTGCAAGGAGTGTCAGATGGCACTGAACAAGCAGTTTAATGAAATCAAGAAATATTTTGACATCCTAGTCGACTTTGGTCTTTCCCCTCTTCTTTCATAGCATGGATATGTGCTAACAGTTGAACAGGTCAGTGACATGATCTGACGCAAGGTCCAAACTTCTATAGAACTCCTAGGTTCAATTACAACACCCATGGCTGATGATATTAAGCGTGAGATTTTTCCTCTTTCTTGAGTCTAATATCACCTTGGAGCAGTTTCTTCTAGATGGGGATTTTTCTCTTTCAAAGAATTTTTTGAGCTAGAGCAAGCATACAATCAAATCCATACTCTTGTCCTACCAACTGATGCAAATTCAGAGGCACAAAATTTCATTCTCCTCAAAAAACAAGAATTACAAGAGGCCTAGGTTTGTGCCTCCACAAGTGAAGAGCCCCTGTGAGTCACTAGAACTCTAAAGCATTTTCTTCTTGATTATTTTGATTTCTAACTTGTATAGTGTTTCTAGTTTTAGATGTGCCCACACTCAAGTAAAGTTATCAGAAAGGTGTACAATACACCATGTGATGGTTGTGCAACTTTCATTTTTCTCCTTCCTTTTGGGAGTGATTCAAGAGACATGTTAACTCATTCAATATTTTCTCAAGGAGCTATATTCTCAAAAGTTTCTGCCTATTCGACACGTCATCTCTTCGCTAGGAGAAAATTTAGCTTCTTATGAAGTGATATCTTTTGGGAGTTTGTCAGAGGTTGTTGGCCCCTTTTCTTTTCTTGGTTTTCAGGATGGAAACTTTGAGTTGGTGCCCTTAGGTGATGTGATTGGTCAATTGGACCTTTTTCAAGGCTATTTTCTAGGATTTGATCATTTATAGACCTTTATCTTTGCTAAATATCTAAAGAGCATTAATGGGGTAGTTGAGAATTGATGAGAAAAGATTGCCTTTACCTAACTAAATATGTACAATCAGATCATGTGCTATTAAATGCCAACATCTAGCAGTAATTACTTTTGTGCTGTGGAGGCAATTTCCTCTTTCTATAGCTATAAAATAGAGGTGGCAATAGATGAAAGGGTTGGATTCCAAGTTTTAGTTTCCTTTGCTGTGGAAATGTTTCTTTAGTTTTCTTAGGATTATGTTTAGGAGTAAAAGTTGTAGAACTACTTTTCTCTAGAATGCTATATCTTTTAAAGCTCAAACTATTGTCGGATTGGCATTTGACCTCTCTTTTAAAGTTCATTTGATATTTGAAGCACAAATTATTGAGGATAAATGTTTGAGACTGTGCATGTATGGCCTTTATCAATCTTTCTTTCTTTATGATTTCATTCTAAATGAAACACTATGTCTTACAAGTTGAATTCGAATAGTTCAAGTGGTTGATTTCCATATTGTATGCTTGTATGGTAGAATAATAACTTGTGAAAACTGGATTATGTCAATGGAATTCTCCATTTTTTGAAGGATTGTTGTTTTGTTATATTATGCTGAATTAGGAGAGAGAGTTTATGTAATTTCAGAATGTTTTTCTGCCACCCTTAGAAATCTTTATGTTTGATCATACCTTAATGAACACTACCTAGGGGAAGATTTGAAAGTCTGCAATGTGCTTGTTGTTAGCTTTTATTTTTCATTCTTTTTCAAAAAATGAAGGGTTGTGGCATTTTGTGTCTAATTATATCACACATAGGAATTATTGGGTTTGAAATGTTGTAAAAGCATTGGCACACCACCATTTTTATGTTTTATGATTACATTTCCTTCTACCCTTTTCTCCAAAGCCCAAACAAGAGCTAACTTTCTATAAAAATCTCAGAGGTATTCAGTGAGGCACAAATCATTCCCCCACTCACTAAATTTCTTGTAAGACTATTGGAGAGGCATAAGTTTTGATGATCAACAGTAAGATAATATGAAACCTTCATGAATTTATCTCAAACAATTTGCATAGAGTCAACACACCATGCAAGAAGAATACTATATAGAAATGGTATGGGTTCCATCACCATTAAAAATAATTCTCTTATTTTACATCACATTGGGTCAATGTCTTTAATGTACAAATATGATAGGTAATTTGACTATTTTAGCACAAAATAGAATTGAAGATCTAATCCATTATTCCATCATGACACATTGTTCTATTTAAAACCTTCGTAATGAAATCTCTAGTAGTTTATTCACCTTAGACAAAATAAAAATTTGAATCAATACATGGGTAGGATCACTAGCACAATTACATCCTCAAGTTTCAAAATTGCAATTCTCGCATTTGAAGGCTAAGAATCCTAGGATCTAACTATTACATATTTGCATGAGGTGAAAATTCAAATATGTGTGTATGGTGGTGCATCAAAAAGTGTCATCCTAGTACATTTTCATATCATCAAATAATTTAAAAATAATATTTTCAAAAATTATAGCAACATTAGTCATCAAAAAAATTTCTATTGTAAGCAATATTTAATCTTTCAAGAAGAAATAAAATGGCATCCACTATCAAGGTGTGCTCCTAGTACACTATAATACAATCACTTATAAATTGGCCTCAAAAAATATTTAAATAAATCAATAGAATTTTAAACATGCATTGTAACCTTCATTATCTATTGTTATTTTTAATTGATAATTAGGTTTTAGGACTTGACTAAGGTGCAAAATATTCATGGACTTCAAACTTTGGATAGCAAAGCCCATAGCATCCCTTGTACCACCCCATTTTTCTTACCTCAAATACCATGAAGCAAACACATCTAATAGGTATTATAGACCTAATTCTTCTAGAGATAAGATCATAAAAATTGGACAAGATTGCATAGCTAGGAAGATAAGATTTTTGCAAACATTTTACCTTACACTCTTGAATTCTCAAGATTTAACAATCATCTTTATCTTTAATACAATTTTGATATATGTTAATCTTTTAATGCACTCCTCTATCATCACTCAATATAAATTAAAATTTGCAATTGTAACCCCTCTCATTTCAACATTTAATTTTAGTTTTTCATAACTAAATCCACTTCAAATATATAATATCATTTACTTTTTAATAATTTGATTCATTTATACACTTACTATTTTTTTCTTTTGCAAGGTTAAAGTTTTTATCTGTTCAATAGTATATTATTGATGTACTTACTCCCACATAGGCCAAAGTTTTTTTATTCTTTATAATTTGCTTTGACTAACAGGTGTTTGGTTTGGATTACAACAAAAGCAAAATGTTAAGACTAAAATGAAAAGGTAGAAACATTGACGTCCAATTACGTTTAAAGGGTGACCATATTTTAGTCTAACATGAACATCCTTTTCGTAAAAACTGTTAAAAATATCCATGGCAGAGCATACGAGTGCATGCTCTCTTCCAAAGAAATAAAATTTTGAGAAACTCTAAGGTCTTTTGATTTGTTTTTAGATCTAAGAAAAATGAATGTTTGATTGGCTCTATTAGATATGGATAGATTTCGTATTTTAAAATAGTTAAAGATTCACTGGAGCTTCTTTCCAAGAATTATAGTTTATAAATGATAGTAAACATATTTTAAAAAGAAAAAAACTATAAACATGAAGATATCTAAATGCATGCTCGATCTGGCAACAGCTTAAATGGGATCGTCTTTCACAGAAGCAAACTAACACGTAAAACAATAACTGTATGTAAAAATTCTTATTAAAGAGAGGCCAGACATTCCAGAAATCTAGAGTCATGTTATTAGTTGAAATATATATTGGATACTGCAGAATACATAAGTGCTAGAACAGAGGGTGTTTAGTATGGCTTTTGGCCAAAATAATTACCAGGGGGGTCATAATTACAGGTCATGAAGGTGTCACCACTGTTACAAATGACCTTCGCACACCCCACTCGTAGAGAATTCTTCCACACAATTTGAGTATAATGCCCACATTCCTCATACCCATTGCAGGAGTGAGTATGGTAGTTGAAATACTCATCCTCTCCAACCCACGAGCTAACTGCATCCTTCGGCTGCCAAGCGTTTCCACTTCCCCAGAATATGTTCTCACCATAGGGACCTGATGAATGCTTTAATGCGCAGTCACCTTGTCTTTCATGAGCATACCACTCTGCATAGCTCGCAACGTTGGCGTCCCAGACAAGAGGAGGATCACCCACCTTGGCCCGTGCTTCATTTTGTGGCACTAGGAATTCTGCTACTATATCTTCTTCAGCTTTTCTTTCATTGTACTTGTGGAGACTACGGCCCTCGGTTGAAATACTAAAGCATAACAATAACCAAAAGAACAACAGAGCTCTTTCCAATGGCCGCACCCCCATTCTTTAATTCTCTTTCTCTCAACTCTTGAATGAGCTTACGACAATCTTGATTTGAATGCAGAGAGGAAGGTTGTGGATTTATAGCTAGAAAATTAAAGCATCGGGGAAGTAGCCATGTGAAGCTACAGAGAACATCTCGTGATTCCTGTTTTTCTTTATTCTCTAAGAACATAGCTTTTCTTCAACATCGCGGGCCTACAAAACAGAAATTTATAACAGAGAAATTCGGTTATGATTTCTTTTGATAGGCTCTACTATTTTTTTGTTGTAATCACAGGAACCCATTCATATGCTTCGCTTACATTCAAAGCTTTTGGACTTTGGGCGTCCCCATGTCTGCCAGATAAACTAGTTTATGGCGTTGCTACCCCTATCTGCGCAGATAATTCAGTTATTTCACGAGTATGACGTTGGAATGCAGTTGCAATTCAATGAATGGCATGTTATATACCTTTCTTAATTGAAAATCATCACGCGGATTGACAAGCGTGCATGAAGACTTACTGTCGTCGTTAATTTTTATTTATTTAGTATTTATTTTTTCTTCACAGAAAATGACACATATACATTTTATAAATTAAACTATAATTAATTCAGTTAATTTTACCTATTCAACGTATTTTACCATTAAATTGTTCATTCAATCTATGTACTATAATAAAAAATAAAGCTATACTTTGACTTAAATGTATTTATACATTTTTATTGTCTTTTATTAGATAAGCACTTTTGACTGAAATTATGAATCTGGAGAGGGTTTTGAAATGGCCTCAAAACCTTTAACATCTAGAAGAGGCAACTATCACATGAAACAAAACACAAAACACAATCGAATAAAAAGAACTAGAAAGGCTTAAAGAAAACAAGGCCATAGCAAAGGAGCGTCACAATCTCAATCAAGCATGTTTAAAGCTGAACCTTCTAAAGAATTTTGAAGAGGATCCAAGTTCAACCAACTGGTACTTAGTCACTACATTTTGTAAGCTTGTGTTCTTAAGGGAAAAACCCTTCACTTTGTCCACCAGAATCACCCCCAAAATATCTTAAATCTTTCTTTTATTCCTTTCATTCTCAACCACAAGGGGAATTATGTTGCAATGTTTTCTAGAATTGCTCTTTAGAACCTTGACAAGAATGGGAAAACTGCCCAACTTTGTGGTAATGCATGCAAGATTGTGAGGATGACTCAGTGGAATTTTTGCTCCCTAACACCATATTCGGAATGAAGTTTTATAACTTTTGGTAACTCCCTTTTAGTTTCAAGAGAAAGACTAAATCTAGTAAAGACTGTGCATTTCATCAACTTTGTGACATTGTCAATAGATAAAAATTGACAAAAATAATTTGTGGTACCACAAAAAACCTCTTCATTCCAAAAATCCAAGGGGTGTCTTGGGAGTCTAACCCAAAAAGAGACCAACCCAAGGCTCTCCTTGGTAACATAATTTACTAGTGTAGACCATTTTTATAGGAAAATGAAACACTTAAGAAGGAAATAAGGACCACCCTACAAAATTCCCAAGTTTTCCACCAAATATTGGAAGGAAAAAAGGAAGAATTCATTTGACATGGAAACCACCTAAACAACCACAAACCATCTTTTTAGAGCCCAAATTTAAATAATTTCAATATTCTGATGATAGCCAAAAAAGTGTAAGGATTTGGTGTTGTATACCATTGCATAAAATGATTTATTATAACCTTGCAATTCAATAATTATTTAGTTGTGGTGCATCTAGGAAATGTGGAACTAGTCACACTAGGTAATTATTTGGGTCCATTTGTAAATTTTTATTGTAAGATTGGGTTAATTATTTTATATGTGGAAGACATGGGATAATTATTTAATATTTGAGGAAATATATTTAATAATTTGTAATCTTAGTACCCAATATTAAATTAGGGGTGAATGGTTTTGTGTTCTCATGGTTTTGTGGCACGTGGTCTTATCTTACCACTTGGTTGTATGTATGTGAGCTTGTGTCTATAAAATAAAATACATATTTAGTGGTCAAGGATGGCTCTATGATAGGGCTATCATTGTATATCTATGAATAAAAAAATTAGGAATACAAAATACAATGAGAAACCTTGCATATATAGGCAAGGTGGATGAAGTGAGAAGATAGGAGACAATGACTGACTACGCATCCAAAGTGCAACACTTGTTAGCTCACTTGACAAGTGTGTGAGCAAGTGTAAAGTGTGCACGCAATAGGTTTCTATAGTGATGAGGAGACATGTCTCAGCCACATGAAGTGATAAAAAACTCTAAAATTCCCTAAGTGGAGATTGAAGAAATATGAATAGGACTCTCCTAGGTAGACTAAAAGATAACTAGTTTGATAAAGTCATTATTTACACCAACACCCAACCCCTTAGGTACAACTTGGGGAGTAATGTATGCAAGATTATGAGTCTTGATAGGCAATTTTACACACTCGTGTATAAATTTATTTGAGAGTGGAGTAAAGGATAAAACCACAATGGGAAATCAAACCCCTCTCCAAAAGAGAAATGATGCAATGAAATAAAATGTACAAGTGAAGAAGATAGAAGGACTTGTGTGATGACCCTCAAAGGACTAGTTCTATCACATAAGTACAAGAAATTTTCCCTCCATAGGAGAGATAGCAAGATAATATGAAGCCCCCCATAAGATCATAGAACCTGTGGTGACATGGGTGACACTTGAAGATGAATTTAGAATGTGATCCTTGAATGTCAAACAAAATTTATTCCTTATGAAATAATATGAACTACAAATAGGTGCATTAAATCTTCCCATGTGAAA
Source organism: Sequoia sempervirens (assembly GCA_007258455.2). Lineage (NCBI taxonomy): Eukaryota > Viridiplantae > Streptophyta > Pinopsida > Cupressales > Cupressaceae > Sequoia > Sequoia sempervirens. The sequence continues at coordinate 435,683,925 of VDFB02271358.1, read as the reverse complement.
ATAATAGTAGTTTTTGACCGATGCAAAAGATCCACAGACAATGGTGAAAACTCTGAAAGCTACTCAAATGCTCCATGTGAAGACAAATGTAGAACATAAACCAGAGATCTAGATGCATTGACAACAACAATTATGTTGCTATCATCAAAAATGTCTACAAACTTTGTAAAATAGGATTCACTAAACAATTCTAATATGCCATCTAAGTAATCATCCCAATCAATAGTAGAAAAAACACAAATGTGAATATCCTTTTGTCTTGAATTATGAGAAACCAATTTGTAACTTAAGAAGAAGAATGTGAAGGAGATTTGATATCAATATAAGGTGAAGTAAACACTAGGGAGGATAGAAATCCAAGGTTTAAATAACAAATTTTTATCTCCTTTTGTATGTTGAAGGTATCAATGTCATCTATACTCAAACCATCAACAAAGTCACTAGAACCAAAGGAAGAAAATGAGTATAATCTAGAATCATGATCAACACAACCCTTGGGAATGATGTCTATACTCTAAAATTTTCTTATTATCATGGAATGTGGTGTAAACTCAACTATTTTTCCCATGTCACTTTGTGTAATCTAATAAATGGAAAGGATATTATTGAAGAAAGAAGGCACATAAAGTACACCATTGAATGTTCCTTCTCCAATTTAATAGATTATTTTCCAAGATCTGACATATAGGTTTTATTCGCCATCAATATTGGTTGGATTGAACAAATTGGATCAAATTTGGAAAATAGTTTTGTAGATACAAGCATGTTGTGTGATGCCCAAAAATCAAGAAGCCACTTATGTGATGTGTTGTTTGTAAAAGAAAAGGGTGTCATACCCTTATTCTTATCCTTTCTTGAATGTGAATATGATGTGGATGGAGAAAAATAAGAACTAGCTATCTTGGAGGTAGGCAATTGAATTTTATTTTGTTGAAGAACATGGATCAAGTCATAAATTTCCTATCTATAACATTAATATACTACATTATGCCCTAGTTTCTTACATTAAATGCATTTGGTCTTTGCTTATAAGTTTTCCCTTTTGATGAGGGAGATGAATCCAATCGAGTCACTGATTTTCATTCGTTAATTTTATCCTTAGTTTATTTCTTTCCCTCTAATGATTGAACAACTAATGCTTGTATTTTTAAAGAGGTGATAGCATCCATAAATATTAACTTGGATAGTTTTCATGTGATTCTATCATAAAATTTCTCATAAGAAGGCGTTGTAAATTTTATTCCAAGAGCATCCATTGTAGAGTAGAAAGAAGAACCAAGGATCTGATAAGGACCTTTTAGCTTTGATAGAACCAAGAAGACATATTATTTTTCAATTTTTATTTTACCACGACCCTTAATTCAAGGAAGCAAATAATTAAAATGGACCAAGAAATCTTCAAAGATGGGAATGAATTAGGAAGCAATATTATTAATTGGGCATCCAATTGTAGTATTTTGAACTCATCAAATGTACCAAAGAGAACTTTAATCTTGTCCCACATTTGCTTAGGACTTGTACATTTTGCATTATGGAATTCCAAGTTATTGGAAACATGGAGACCAATGATTCCCATTTCCTAATTTAACTTTTTCTAATAAGTAAAATATTCAAAATCCCTAGTAAACAACATTGGTTGTTCATTCATCATTTTCATAAACCCTTAGGTTGAAGAAGTTGTTGTAATTTTAATTTCTTTGTGAAAAGTGTGTGGTATTAACAAGTCAATTTTAGGATGGACTTTATGCACATACAACAAGGCACTTGAATATGCCTTATAAAACCCCCCCAAAATTGTATTATATTTGAATGTTGACCCCCTAGAAAGATGCAAGACAAGATTTGAATGTTTTTGTTAAGTTTGAGAGTCAAATCATCCATTTATAGCTAATAGATATTTTTAGAAAATATGGAAAAATATTCCTTCCAGAATTTAATTTTGAGTATGAATCTAATATCCTTGTAAAATTGTCATGGATTTCAAGAAAAAATTTCAAAATTTTAACAAACGGGGTGAAAGTTATGCCCCATCAAAATTTGCAAGTAGTATCCTAATTTTGAGAGGTTAAAAAATAGATTAAAAAAGATACAATTTTGAAATTGTCTCAATGCTAAAATGTAGACAGTGGAACCAACTTCCCGTAGACTATTTACACTTGAAATTTTGACTCTTCATTTGTATGTTATGAAAAAAAGAGAAAATCTCACTATTACAAGAAATTAATGGCTACATGACAGTCTATCCTAACTACTAGTGGTTAGAAAAAAAAATGTTAGCAATTTAAAAGTTAACTAATTACAAGTTGTTTACATAAAAATGTTTATAGTTTAGAAAACTAACAGTTAGAAAAACATGACACCAATGAAAATTTGGTGGCCAAGTGTGCCATTGACCATATATTATGGATATTTTTTCACTACTAGTGGAAATTTGACCAAGTCTTTGAGTCATTCCATAAGAGTGAATTTGTTGCCCAAATGGTGAGTTGACTATTCCATGAGAGGAAAAAGAGAGGTTTTGTAAGAGTTAAACTATAAGTGGAGTTGTTGGAGACATGAGAGGGGCTAACCTAATCCCTGTGCCACATTACAAAAGCTTTACAAATATTCCCTATAGATGGAGCCATAAATGGCTTGAAACAAGTCACATGAATGGTAGCAATAAGGTTGTGTATTGTGTGGTACTCTTCTTTGCTAAATGATACCGAATATACCTTAAAGAAAAATAATGAAGCCACCTGTTGATTATTGAGAAGCTAAGGAATGTAGATCTTGAATACCTCAACACCCAAATTTGAGTTGCTAAAGACTACAATATGTAGGAAATTGCAAAGGAACTGTGAGATATAGTAGTCCAAAATACACCTTTACAGCTTTATGTGGCTCAACCTATGACCTAAGGAAGCTATGAGACTTCATTGAAGCAAAACACTCTTTGGTCTTGGCATAAATAGGAATTTCCCAACAAAATGGGGAAAAAGGGGAAGCCAATGAGAGGGGTGTGAGGTTTGAGCTAACATGCATATCGCTAGCTTAGAAAAACTCTAATGCACATCAATATATGTCTCTTAGGTGTGGGGCCAACAAATTGAAGGAAATAATAGATCATTGAGATTATTGAGTGAGTCATGGGATTGTGCATGGTCAGTTATTTATAGAGAGGCTGGTGGAAAGAATCCATAAGCAAAATACAATGAACTAGAGAAAATTTTTCCCAACAAACAATTCAAACACTTCGTAGAGTATGGATTTTTGTAAATGACTCATAGAAACAAGGTTAAATGAGTTTTTAGAAATGGCACAAACTAGAAAAAAGGTTGAATATGCCAAATACCATGTAAAGAGGTCAGATTGACTAACAATATCACCTGCAAACATAGTCCATACCCTCCTAAGATACCAAACTTGTAAAAAAAATTCTACAAAGAACAATTTTTTGCCCAAAAATGTGAAATGGCTAGATGGGAAGATGTGGTATAACACGTCTTTAAGTAGATCTAGTGCAAATTTGAATCCATGGAAATGTAAGAAATATTGAAGGCACTAAAAGGTATGGAGACATTATGTCAATGCTATTTTGTAGATTTGAGGTTTTAGGGTTTGTATACTTGTTGGAATTAATGCAAATTTGGGATTTTAAAAATTTTGGGTAAAAAGGGTTTCTTGGAATGGGATTTATATGATGGTTTATAGGGGTTTCATAAACGATCTCTTGACATGAAACAAACATCACCATTGAATCCAAGATGGCCAATAAATGAAGATTCATATAAAATTTTCCCTATTTTGGTCACTTTGAAAAAATGCTTTTTTTTTACTACACAAACCTAGTAGTATGGTCCTTTAGGTCGATTGTATTGTCTAATATGCAAAAAATTCAATAAATTTGAATTAAATTTTAAAAAATATTACAATTAAATATTATTTGAATTTTTCTTTTAAATATTAAGGGGGTGGGGCATCTAGAGACCCCCCATCCCCCCTTACTCTTTAGCAAGTGTTGCACACATGACATGATAGTCACCTTATAGTGATATCATCCTAGAAGCTAAAACCTATAGAGCTAGAAAGAATCAAACCTTAGCTCGAGGACCCAACCCCTCTACCAGCTTTAAATTTTTAAACTATCAAATAATAAAATTAAACTATTTTAAACTCACAATCAAGTCAACTTTGTTGCAGTGCCACCTAGGCACTACTAGTGTTCGACTTCTACCATTAGGGCCACTCAAGGGCCACCTCTCTACCACTCCTAGAGGGAAGATTAGAGAACATTTTTTTAAACAAGGATAACTTTCATGCAAGATCTCATATTTTTTACTTCTAATAGTTGATGGAAAGATCTTTCTAAGCACTATGTAAAGATATAGATTATGTTCCATTTTTTTTGTGTTCATCAACTTTTGGGCACATGAAGTTAGTGTTGAAAACACAAGGTAAAAAAACTAAGAGGGGGGGTGAATCAGTTGTCACAAAAATTTAAACTTATTAAACTTATTAACCTTATTCTTAGATCTAATAAATAAACATGAAAGCATAAACCATCAACATATCAGAAACACACATAACACCAAGATTTTTTTTACATGGAAACCCTATTAGGGGAAAAACCATGGTGGAGGTTAGTCCACAAACCTATACCCTATTAAAAGTATAAAGGAATAAATGGGGAATGCACATGCATTTAGGAACACTACCTAGAGCTGACTGCTCAAATACAAAAAGGCTTTATATCCAAAGGAAGAGACACTGTCTTATAGAAAAATTCAAATTACATCCACAATATTTTGAACTGAGAAAATAGCATCTACTAATGCCTAATTACAATTCTAGTTAAACACATGAACACTTCTTCACACTCTGCTCACTCTTCTTCACACTCTACTTCTTCCTTTGAATGATTAGGACATTATTCACACATCTCATTCAATCCATGCCTTCAAATGGAATAAATAATAGCTCATATATATCCACAACTAGGAATTACATCAACTCCATGTCGGCTTTAACAAAATAATAAAATGTGTACAAGCTGTCAGCCCAAAACATAAATAATTATTAATGAAAATCAACCAATGTTGACCACAACATTTTGAAGACCCAAAACAACATCCTCGAACACAAAACACCTCAAACAATTATTCCTTGAAGATACACAACACGCTACAATCACTGTGTCGGCCATGAACATGAAAAACATGAACACACAAAAGAAAATCATCAATCGCAAGCACAAAAATCAATGCGGACATGCAACAAAGATAGAGCATGATCTAGAAAATCTAGGAGTATCATGAATCACCACAGAAGAATCCACAACAAATCAAGTTACTAGAATCACATCATCTTCTTTTAGGAACACCAACTGAAGCAACAAAAAAATTGTCAAAACACAGACACTCATAACTCAATAAAATCTTCATGTGGAACTCTAAAAATTAACATGGATAAACTAGATATACTTGAAAACAAACCCTTTCATCCAAAACCTCTGATCATCAACACACTGAGCTAGCCAACATTCTGAACTTCACTACATCACTGACAACCTAGAACTTATTTTATTACAATTTTCTCAATATCCTTGACATATAAAACCTCTAATGTCCTTAAGGCCAATAGTGTTGACATCAATGACAACCATATTTCAGAAAGTTCCAACAATCTCCCACTTTGAAATTGATGGAAACACATGATGTGAAAAACACCATCAACACAAATTTCTCTTAGCACTTTCTCCTCAGGTTTTTCCTCTTTTCTCCTCAACTCTTTGACATGAATCTTTTGTCCACAAAGTTTTTCACATGACTCTTCTCCCCCTTTGACATAAATGGAAAAGATACATTATCTTTCTCCACACAAGCTCTAAACCTCATTTCTAAACATCTAACTACTCCCCCTGAGTAGCAAACACAACATCAATCTGGATGAAGATATGATTATGAAATGCATGGAATGATGCAAGTCAATGCATCTTAGTTCTGATTAGGAGGGGTAATCACCCCTAGCTTCCCTTTGAGATACTCAAAAGTATCCTTAGTCAATGGATTGGTAAATATATCTACAATATGTTCCTTAGTAAGCACATACTCCAATCTAACTTCATTTTTACTCACCTTCTCTCTCAAAAAGTGAAACTTGATAGATATATGCTTGGTTTTTTAATGCAACACTAGATTCTTAGAAATATTAATTAAACCTAAATTATCACATAATATAGCAATAGGCTCATCATACACAACTCTAATATCTTTCAACATCTACTTCATCCACAATATTTGAGTACAATTGTTAGCAGCAACAATGTATTTTTCCTCCGTAGTGGGTATGTGCAAGATCATGATGGGCCAAAAAGTGGCAATATGATGGGTATGTGGCTGACGACTATTTTTTTACCCTAAATTGATGAAATAAAAAGGATTTTTCAAGGAGATTCTCAGCTTTCCACAAATATAAATTATTCTTTACTTTGAATTAAATAAGTACTTATTATTTTTTTCTATTTGAATTACGACTAAAGTCCTAATTGATAGGTTGCTTGAAAAACATCTATAGCTTTCAAACGGTATCACATTTTTTGAATCCAAAACATATGTCACATTCTATGCTTCACATACTATAGGATTAAAAAAAGAAATATTGAATTTCATAAATTTTTGACTTAGTTAAGGTGGTTAGACATACGATTTTTTTTATATTTTTTAAAAGTTGCAATAAAAAAATTCATAATTAATTATTTATTTAGAAAAAAATTACAAAAAAATATGCATCACATTGGGACATGAGTCCTCTACTTATATCTAAAATATTATAAGAACAAATTATCATTTTATTGTGGTTAGGGTGGTCAGACAAACACCTACTTATTTTTTCCCTCAAATTTAAGTACTACTACATTGAAATTTCAAATTTTCACTAAATAGATTTTTTTATTTTTTCAAAAAACCTAGTAGTTTAGAAACTACATTCAATTTGCTATAGATTCTATTCTTACATATTTTTGAAATAATATAGATAACTTATTCAAATTTTTACATCAAGTTGCCTAACTCTAATTTTTCTGAATTTTTTGCCACTTAAGGGCCTACTTTTTCCATGATGATCCTACACATACCCTAGTAGATAAAGAAATGACATTTTTTTTCTTACTTAACCATGAAATCAACTACTTTCCCAAGAAAAATGCACCACCACTGGTACTCTTTATGTCATTCACATCTCCTTCCCAATCAACATCAATAAAATCACTCAAAGTAAGATCATCATCTTTAAGGTACAATAGGCCAAAATCAATTGTCCTCTTCAAGTACCTGAAAAATCCTCTTCACAAAATTCATATGAGATTCCATAGGATCAACTTGAAATCTCACAACAATGCATACAACATTCATGATATCAAGTCTAGTTTGAGTCAAATAGAACAATCCACCAATCATCCATCTATATCTAGTCTAATTTTCTTTAGATGACTCATTACCTTGTGTCAACTTACATCTGGTCATCGTAGGTGTATCAACTGGATTTGAATCTTACGTACCAAAATTCTTTAGCAATTCTTTCACATACTTGGACTGAGATATAAAGATCCATTTATCTAGTTGAGTAATTTGCAATCCCAAAAAGAATTTCATCTCTCCAATAATAGACATCTCAAACTCACTCTGCATCTCATCAACAAACTTCATGCACAAACTATATCATCTCCTCCAAAAATGATATCATCAAGAAATACTTCAACAATAAAATCTTTATCATGATCAATCTTGAAATACAAATTACTATCATCAGTACCTTTATTAAATCCAAGCTTCAACAAATACTTATCCAATCTAGCATACCATGCTTTTGGGGCTTGATTGAGTCCATACAATGCTTTCATCAATTGAAAAACCATATCTCCCCAATCAATAAATTGAAATCCATTAGGTTTCCCAACATACATTTCTTCTTCTAGTTCTCCATTCAGAAATACTGACTTGACATCCATTTGGGTATGTGCAAGATCATCATGGAAAAAAAGGCCCTTAAGTGGTGAAAAATTCACAAAAATCAAAGTTAGGAAACTTGATGTAAAAATTTGGATAAGTTATCTATATTATTTCAAAATATGTAAGAATAGAATCTATAGCAAATTGAATGTAGTTTCTAAACTACTTGGTTTATTTAAAAAATAAAAAAATCTATTTGTTGAAAATTTGAAATTTCAATGTAGTAGTACTTAAGTTTCAGGGAAAAATAAGAATTAGTTGTCTGTCTGACCACCCTAACCACAATAAAATGATAATATTTTTTTATAATATTTTAGATATAAGTAGAGGACTCATGTCCCGATGTGATGCATATCTTTTTGTAATTATTTTCCAAGTAAATAATTAATTATCAATTTTTATTACAAATTTTTAAAAATATAAAAACTCGTATATTTGACCACCTTAACTTGGTCAAATCTTCATGAAATTAAACTTTTTTTTTTAATCTTATAGTATTCAAAGCATAGAATGTGATGCATGTTTTGGATTCAAAAAATGTGACACCATTTGAAAGCTATAGGTTTTTCTCAATCAACCTATCAATCAAGACTTTAGTCATAATTAAAATAGAAAATGAATAATTATTATTTATTAAATTCAAAGTAAAGTATAATTTATATTAGTGAAAAGCTGAGAATCTCCTTTAAAAAACCTTTTCGTTTCATCAATTTTGGGTTAAAAAAAAGTCATCAGCCACATACCCTACACATACCCATCATATTGCCAATTTTTGGCCCATCATGATCCTGCACATACCCATCCAAATGATAAAACTTGAAGTTTTGTAAGTAGCATAAGCAAGAAATAGTCTCACAGCTTCAATCCTAGCAATAGGGGGAAAATTTTCTTCAAAGTCAATTCCTTCCATCTAAGAATATCCTTTACACACCAGTCTTGCTTTGTTTCTAACAGCTTCACCTTTCTCATTCAATTTGTTTCAAAAGAACCATTTAGTTCCAATTACTTGTTTGTCCTTGGGTCTAGGAACAAGAATCCATGTATCATTCTTCTCAATCTACAATAGTTCTTCTTTCATTGTTTCCATCCAATGTTCATCTTTGCATTCTTCATTGACACTATTAGACACAGTCTTTGAGATCAAACAATATTCTTCTACAATTCTTCTCCTAGTTTCAACACCTTTGTTCTTATCACCAGGGTGATCCCACAATAGTGGTTTACACTTTTTGGCCTAACTGGACACTGATATTTTTTTTAACACAATCTCCACATTTGGGCACCTATAGCGATTAAACTGTAAGGAATTTGAAGATGATGTAAACTAGAGTCTTGTCATATTTTGTTTGTAGATTCTAAAACTATTTTTTTCATTTTTTTTGGAATCAGATTGCACTTCTTTTTCCATCTCCCACAAAAATTGGTTTTTTTCAAAAAATAGCATTTTTAAAAAATGACGCACACCGTATAACGCATAACTTTTTTTCCATGAAGGATAAAATTCCAAATTATTTCAAATTTAGATTTCTAACTCATATATAGTGCTTCCACTTGGTTAGATAGTTTTTATTGAATATTTTTTCTTTAATCAAGTTTCGAAGTCAACCAATGACAATTCAGACATAGCGCGATCGTATAACTATAACTTTTTTGTATGTATCGAAATTTTTTTTTTTTTGTTGGATCAAGGACTCCAATATCTGGTGCACTCATATTTTTAAATTTTTTTTTTGATAATCTTCTATTTTTCCACTTGTGCAGAATAGAGAGTTTTGTTTTCAGTGAAAAACCTATAATTAATAAAACTTAAAAAATAGATAGATAATATGATCAAAACATACTAAAATTATATTCGTTGGATAGCTCGTTTTGAGGGGAACCCGATACTAGTTGGGTTTTTGAGATCTTCTACATTTTCATTCTAAAATCGAGCTTCAAAACACAAAATTTTCAACAATCTTGGTGCCTTAGGAAGCAAGGGTAAAAAACAGGGGTTCGACCGAATATGTGTTTGGTCGAACATCTTGGAAAGGTTCGGTCGAACTAGGGTTCGGTCAAACCCTAGTTCGACCGAACCACCATTACATGCTATTAAAAAAACTCTATTAAATGGGTTTGACCAAAAATTCTTGGAATGTTCGGTCGAACACCCTATTTTTAATATTAATATACATATATTTTTAAATGAGAACTTAAATTTGATGGCCATATGACTGTATTTAAAGATTTTTGCTATAAAATACAATCAAAATTTTAAGAAGATTGTAAAAGGAGATATTTTGGATAAACTGTGAAAATTTATATAGAATTATCATTATATATATGTTTGATTTATATATAATTTTACATACACTAAGGTATATCATAATGTTTTAAGGGCAACCTTCAATAGATAACCGTAATTAAAAAATTTGTTGATAGGTAAATTCAACCATAAAATTTAATCCTTTAGAGACAGGGGGTGAGTGGGAGAGAGATAAAGGGTAGGGGGTCCTAGGGTTTAAGGGTTAAGGGTAGAGGAGCTCGAGAG
>VDFB02271358.1:435617990-435673307 GCA_007258455.2 Sequoia sempervirens | reverse complement strand
AATAAAGATTCAACATTGGTCTTCTAGATTTACATACATATTAAGAATTTACTACCATAATCCATAAGACAAAGCAACAATAACCCATATGGGTGTTTAGACTCACAAGTTAAAGTCAAAATGTTATAGCTAGCTATCCCTTCACTAAAAAATAGTAGGGTTTTTAGTTCAAACAAGGAATTACCCCATTTTATTGTATGGTTCTATATACTAAAACCCTATCTCCAATAACACACATAAAGTAAAACAAATATCTACTATGTTTGGCTTCATGAATGCAACACAAGCTTCTAAATGTCCTAGGTAGAGCAATAGATTTACATTCACATAGTAGAAATTACAAGCTAATGCTTTTTAACATGATTTCTAGAATTTCATACAAGAATAGCTTTTTCTCTTACATTACATATAAAAATACTAAAAAGAACCTTCATAAAAAATCATACCTCATTACCACCAAGTAAAAACAATAAGGTTTACATACTCGAATTTCACAAGCTTCAAAAATGTATAATTTGCACTACCTTCTTCCTCTAGCCTCTATCCTCCCCTTTTCCCTCTTTCTTTTCCTTTTAATCTTTCCTTGATTTCCACCATTTTTGCCATATTCTCTACATGTTTCCCATTTCCACTTCCTTTGCTTTTATTTCTTCCCACTTTGTGAACAATAAAGTCCCACTCTCTCTTCACTTACTCATCATTCAAGTTTCCTCGAATAGCGTACCTCAACATTAATGCTTGATACTTAATATGATGGGGCCAAAAGGTGGGGTGGCCACTTTTTGGCCCCACATCTTTTTGCACTCGCTCTAATAAGGTTTGTCCTTTTGATAATAGTAATATCCAAAGGTGGCTCTTGTTTGCATGTGGATACATTTATACCAAACATCAACTTTTAGTGATATGTGTGAAGATTTTGTAGTGGTTCTATATATTGTTCTTATTCTCTAAATATAAAGGAGGATGAATAATCAAGTCATGATGGACTAATGAAAGAAGATGAATTGAATAGTGATAGAAACGAGTCTACTATAGTTAGTGATGATGAAAATACATTATATAAAATTATGCAGGCATTCTCATATTACTTAGAATCTCTAGTGTTACAATATGAATAGTATTTTAAACACATGATAGACCTTTTTCTAGAGTGTCTCTACAAACTTGTGACCATTGAATTTGCTTGGGAGTATAGAAAATTGCATTATAATACATCAAATAATAGGGTAGAGAATGTAATTGTTAATTTTATGGTTTCCAAGACCAAACTTTGTAAATGATATTAATTGAGGGCATGAAGACACAATCAAGTCTTTGTTCTTGATGGTTTGATTTATATTTTCAATCAATGGTTCCATTTATACACACTACATGAGGAAATTGTTCAATAAGAGTAACTTATAGTTTTAGTCAATTATATTTCAATTTGTACACACTACATGAAGATATTGAACTAGCTTCATTTGTTATATGGAGATATTTTATTGTAATGTACGTAATCAATGATATGATTCTTGATTTTTTATAAGATTTAATATTATAACACCTTAACAAATCAAGCTATGACTTTCATGGTTCACTCCTACATGTATGAAATTTGCATTTTCATCTACAAGTTTGACCCTAAATTTGTAGTTTTAAAATTATTTTGTGAGCTTAACCCTACATTTCTAGTCTTTAGGAATGTATTTATCTCCATTTTTTAGACTATGTTGAGAGCTATTATAATTATGATATTGCTATCAGGATTCAACCGTGTAGTATCGAGTCAAACTCATTGACCCATGTTTCATAATTTGAATCCTGATAGCAATATCATAATTTGACTCGCTGTGGAAAAATACCTCCTACTTAGCTATTATAATGTTTTTTTGCACTAACTTTCAGAGGAAACTCGTTTTTCCTTACTCAAACCCTTGGATTATGCAAAACGGGGAAGCAAAATACTATATTAAAAATGATTTAAAAACTTTCAAACAATCAAACAAGTGCAATTTTAATTCAACAAATTTAAAAAAAATTGCATATAGGGTTTCGAAATTAAACAAATACATGCATTTTGAACTCAAAAAAAATGGAATTTTAAATACCTCGTGCTCAATAGTGGTCGATATGCAAATTGGAATGATGAAGTTTGAAGAGAGGCCCCAAAATTTTCTTTCGCCAGTGAGAAATTTTGTTGGGTCGCCATTCGGATTATGTTCGCCGCGCACAGGGACAGTGACTGGTAATTCACAGTAAAAGTGTGAAAGTGAAAGCACTTTTTTTGGTTTTGTCATATTCAAGGGGTTCGGCCGAACCCAGGTTCAGCCAAACCACCTTAAATATGACTTTTTTATTAGGCTCGGTGACTGGTTCGGCCGAACCAGTCATATGGTTCAGCCGAACCACTTTTCTATGAAGAGTGTGGAAATTTCAAAATTTCCTTCCTCCACAAAAGTGTAAACCACTTATGTGGCTTCACCCACCAATAATCTAGTCTTTTGAATGATTTAGTTTTACATACCTTAGAGTCTTAGGATGTTCTGGAACTTCAGGCTCTTGTGATCTCACTTTTGCACTTTCACTAGTTCCTTCCTCTTGATTTTTCCGAGTCACCAGAATCTTCTGAACTTGATTTGAAGATTGATGTTTCTTTCCTTTATCTAAACTATCATTCTGATCATCTGAATCATATCCATAGGTTCTAGATGGTCTAACTATGTCTTCATCAACCTTGACATTGGCACTTTCAACTACTTTCCTCAATCTCTTATTGTAGCACCAGTAGGCCTTTCTTTTAGTAGAATAATCAAAAAAGATTTTGTCATCACTCCTTGCATCAAAATTTCTTATATATATTCATCTCTTTTGATAAATCATTTACTTCCAAAGATTTTGAAGTATCCAATAGTAGGCCTATGACCATACCATAGCTCATAAGGAGTCTTACTGGTATCACCTTTGACTTGTACCTAGTTGAGAGTGTAAACAACAATACTCACAACTTCTTCAATTTTCATGTTCTTCTTCAATTTCCTTCCAGCATCATAGTCCTAGCAACTTCTTCAATTTCCATTTTCTTCCTTTCCACAACTCCATTTTGCTAAGGGGTCCATGGTGCAGATAATTGTCTCTTTATCCCATGATTTTCACAAAAAGAATTAAACTCACAGGAAGTGAATTCACCACCTCTATCTTATCTCTGATATTTAATCTTTAGACTTGTCTCTTTCTCAACCATAGCCTTAAAATTCCTAAATTTCTCTAGAGCTTTAGATATTTTCCTTAAGAAAGTAACCCACATCATTCTAGAATAATCATCAATAAGTAGCTTGAAATACTTGTAACATTGTAAACTTCTAACTCTAGAAGGAGCACACAAGTTAGTATGCACAAGATCCAACACTTTATTTGAACAATGTTGTTTGTTCTAAAATGAAACTCTAGTTTTCTTCCCTAACTGGCATTCCTTGCATATGGCATTAGTAGGTTTCATCAACTTAGGAAGATCTCTCACAGGCTAAGTAGAACTTATCTTGATAATATTATCAAAATTTACATGACACATTCTCCTATGCCACAACCAACTTTCATCAACTTGAGAAATCAGACAACTTTTACTAGCATCATTCAAGTAAAAGATATTACCTTTTGTTTTTGTACCTGATGTAATCACATTTTTGGAACTTCCAAATATTATACACTTTCCATCCTTGAATTGAAGATTGTATCCCTTGTCAAACATCTATCCAACACTTAAGATATTATGCTTCAAACCTTCCACATATAGGACATCATTAGTATTATGCTTACCATCAAGAGAAATGGATCCTTTGCCATGGATTACACCAGCTTTGTCATCACCAAAACTTACAAAACCACCATCATACCTTTCCAAGCTTACAAATTTACTTTTATCACCTATCATGTGATGAGAGCATCCACTGTCAATCACCCATTCATCTTTCTCTTCAACTCGAGAAGCTAGGGCTTTCTCCACATTTGTACATCTAGCAGATTCAGTAGGGAATGGATCATTTTCCATGATAGCAATAAATACTCATTCCTCCTCACTTGCATTCCCTTTATCAAATTCATCATCTATCACACCTTCATTAGCAGCACAATAACACTTTGTTTGTAATATAGGCTTGTTAGTTCTTGGCTTATGAACTCTTTCTAGACACTTTCAGGAAAAATGACCTATCTTATTGAAGGAAAAAAATTTAATAGGAAATTTCCCTTTATACTTACCTTCTCCTCTAGCTTCCCTCTTGACAATAAGTGATTCAAGTTCATCCCCTTCTTCAATCTCTCTCATTTCTTCCTCATACTTGAATATTTTTCTAGAAGAACTTTCTCCCGAATCATATCTTTCCTTCTCTTTTCTAGAGATAGTAGCCCTAAATGCAGATTCTATCTTAGGAAGAACATCACCAAATTCAGTTAACTCAAAAGAAATAAGCTTACCAATCAACATATCTCTTATTACATTTGCCACAATCTGGATCTCCTCAATAGTTGTAGCTTTAGCTTTGTATGCAATAGTCAAGGATCTGAGCACTTTAGCAACAAGGTATGATTCTTCTAATGTTCCACCAACACATCTGATACTACACACAAGTTCATTCACTCTCTGCATAAAAGAATTAATGTTTTCATCATCACCCATTCTCAAATTTTCATATTTCCCTTTTAGACTTTGCAGCTTAGCAATCTTCACATGTGCATCACCTTCATACAATGTTTCCAATTTTTTCCAGATCTCATAAGCATTCTTTAGATCCATCACATTTTTCATCTTCAAATCAGTCAGAGCACTCAATAATGCTTCCTTAGCCCTGATATTGTATTCGACATCCTTAATCTTAGCAGTTGTAGAAGGACCATTTTGTGGGATGATATATCTATTCTTTGTAATGTTCCATTAGTGTTCACTAATGCATCTTAGATGACACTCCATTCAAGTCTTCCACAAAGAATAATTAGCTCCATCAAATCTTGGACTATCCATCTTATATGTCACCATCTTGGATCACCTCAAGCTATTAAAATTCTTCCAAGGAACCTAATCTGATACTAATTGTTGGCAACACAAGGGCAAACCACTAAGATAGAGAGGGTGAATCAGTTATCACAAAAATTTTAACTTATTAAACTTATTAACCTTATTCTCAGATCTAATAAATAAACATGAAAGCATAAACCATCAACACATTAGAAACACAGATAACACCAAGATTTTTTTTACATGGAAATGTTATTAGGGGTAAAACCACAATGGAGGTTGGTGCAAAAGATTATAGCTTGTTAAAAGTATAAAGAAATAAATGGGGAATGCACATACTTTCGGGCACACTGCCTAGAGCTCACTACTCAAATACAACAAGGCTTACTACCCAAAGGAAGACACACTATCTTATTGAAACATTTAGATTTCATATGCAATATTTTGAACTGAGAAAATAGCATCTTCCAAACCCTGATTATAGTTCCAGTTAAGCACATGAACACTTCTTCACACTCTGCTTCTTCCTTTGAATGATTAGGACATTATTTGTACATATCATTCACACTATTCCTTCAAATGGAATAAACAATCACTCATATATATCCACAACTAGGAATTACATCAAATCCATGTTGGCTTTAACAAAATAATAAAATGTGTACAAACAGTTAGACCAAAAAATAAATAATTATGAATGCAAATCAAACAATGTCTGCCACAACATAGTGAAGACCCAAAACAACATCCTCAAACATGAAACACCTTGAACAATTATTCTGCGAAGATACACAACATGCTATAATCACCCTGTTAGCCATGAACATGAAAAACATAAACATGCAAAATAAAATCATCAATCGTGAGTACAACAATCAATGAAAACATGAAACAAAGATAGAGCATGATATAGAAACATCCACGAGTATCATGAATCACCATAGAAGCTCCAAAACAAATCAAGTTACTAGAATCGCATCATCTTCTTTTAGGAACACCAACTAAAGCAACAAAAAAACTTTCAAAACATAGACACTCATATCTCGATCAAATCTTCATGCAGATCTCTAAAACTTAATGTGGATAAACTTGATATACTTGACAACAAACCCTTTAATCTACAACCTCTGATCATCAACACACTGAGCTAGCCAACATACTGAACTTCACTACATCACTCACAACTTGCAACTTATTTTATTACAATTTTCTCAATATGCTCAATATATACAACCTCTAATGTCCTTAAGGCCAATAGTGTTGACATCAATGACAAACACATTTCAACAACTTACAATAGTTAGATATTTCTTTAGTAAATGATTATGGTCATAAATTTTATATACATAATAATATTTTTGATTTTGAGTAGGAGTTGGAGAGCATGTGTAGTTTACTATGTAGTGGATGAGGTATATTTTTAGATTGTCGTGTATAGATATTTGTACTTGGATAATCACTTGTAGGTTCTTGATATTCGAAGTGTGATTGTATGAGAATTTAAATGAGTCAAGAGGTGAAACCTTTAGGGAATATACATTTTTATGCTCAATGTTTATGATGGTACAAATGATTATCAATTTGTATTTCTTAATATAGATTTACAAGTGTTTTTTATAGTTGTAATTTTATGGTGATAGGTACACAATTTTTCTAGTAGTTTAGGAACATGGTTTAACATGTTTCAATACTTGAAGTATCATTTTGGTGAGAGTTATGTGCATGTACAATGATGGTGGTGATTATGCTTGAATGAGTATATATAGGTACATTTGAGCATTGGCATGACATATCATGTATGTGGTTGTTTGGTGGCGGTGTAGTTTGGGGTTAGGAGATTGTTCTTATCTACTAGATGCTTGTTTGGTTCCTTGACTATGGTTACTTGTTTATGGAATTATTTGGAAAATCAGGTTTGTGGTTGATTTGGTGTTTGATTATTGAGGTCTGTAATATAATCTTCTTGTATATATCATTTTTCAAATTATTAATACATGATTATGATTTTTCATGTTTTAGTGTTTGGTATCTACAATTTATGTAGGTGTATGGGTTGATCACCCATTTGGTTGTGGTGAGATGACTTTTATGTGGACTTTATATATCCACAAGATTAATTCAATTTTGATGCAAACTTTGTTAGATGGCATTCTTTGTGGTCATTTTTGCATTAGCATGTTGCTTTGAGATGAGAAGTTGAATATGTTAGAGTAAAGTAATTAATTAACTTTACTCTCCTATTAAGATTTCACTTTATGCATATATTAGTCATTTAATAATTAATATTTAATTATTAAATGGTCTCACCTTAAGGTTAGGTTTTCCTTTCGGTGTTGATCTCCTTTATAAGGATTGATCTTTTGTATTGTAAATACTTCTTGATTCATTTTTTTTCTCTAATAATAGATCTTGCACCTTGTCAGAGCCAAAACCCTTGTTCTTCATTCTCTCTCTTTCTCTATGACAGGTTTCTTGCATGCAGGTTCTTTGGGTTCTGTGGATTTGTATTTCTCAAATCCTACATGGTATCAGAGCCAGATCTGCTGTAGCTTGTTCAGTCTTTTGAAATATTTTGAGATCCAGGTTTTGGTTGCATTAGATCTACGTTTATCTTCTGTGTTTTATTTTGGAATAGGGGGTACTTTTTTTTGGTGCACTTTGAGCCCAAACGGACCTCACTGTTGAGCTCGTAGTGCTCAAAAACCCCTATTTTCATATAATATATGTCTGATTCGAACACAGTTGATCCAGAAGGAAAAAAAATTTGCTCCAAGGCTGTACAGCCCTAGGGCACACAGTTCGAGGTGAGAAAACAAAAAAAATCAAAGTTTCTTTCAAAATTTGGGCCGCCACCAGCCAGCCACTGCATGGCCACCAGGCGGCCACTCGCCCACCACTCCAGCCGCTAGAGCCACTGCCCGGCTATCACCGTCGGCAGCCCCCAGTGATTAACCACCCGCCGACAGCTACATCCCACACACCAACCGCCAGCAACCCACGCGCTGCCGGTCCGAGCGGCGCCACCAAGGCACCACCAGGCCCCTACTCATATTTTTTTTACCTCTTTCGGTAAATCAGGCATAAATTGGGCGTCTGATCTCTATTTTTTGAAAATGAATAGGCATTGGAAAGCTAGCTCTGAGCTCGTTCTGATGGTGCAAGAATTTTTTCATATTTTTCCAATTTGATTGCATTTTTTCGCAGTCAAATTCCGAGGATCCTTTTGCACTCTGAGGGGCATAACTTGCTCGTTTTTGCTCCATTTTTCAAAAGTGAATAGGCGTCAAAAAGGTGGTTCTATGCTCTTTCTAGATCTAAAGTCTATTTCATCAGTAATTTTTTTAGGTACTAAAAAATTTGTCTCAACTAGTGACTGCTCTTTCTTGCTTTCTGGCTTTCAGTATTGTACTGGGGATTGGATTTTGCATTGTGGGGGGGTGTTTTTATTTATTGCTTTCTGTTATTTACATCAGAAAAGTAGAATCTTCAAATACCAAAACAAAACAAGCAAACCCCTTTTGCATCTTTTGTCTAGTTCTAAAAGACCACTTAATAATAATTAATAAAAAAATTTAGAGCAGTTGAGGCGCAGTTCATAGGATGGTCGACAGACCTATTGAACCTCTCACACCACATAATTACCACACTTGGAAGGGTCGCATGATGACTCTTCTCCAGTCTCGAGGGTTATGGTCCTATTTGGATGAGGTTCAGCCTCAGTTGACATGTGCCTTTGAGGTTATGCAGCACAGGAACAATATGGATCAGGCTATGGGATTGATGGCTTTACACATTTCCGACAGTCTCCTATTTCATCTTGAGGGTTGTATCACTCCTCGAGCCATTTGGACCAAGTTTGATGGTCTTTTTGGTACTTTCAATGAGTTCAGAGCTTTGCAGCTTGAGGCAGAGTTAACTCCCTTGGTACCTAATTCATTTCCCTCTATAGAGGACTTTCTGATGAAGTTCAAACAACAAAGATCTATCTTGCAGGGTTGTGGTAAGACTAAGACTGATACAGAGTGCATTTTCCTGATCCTCTCCAAGCTTTGGGGTCCATTTCAGATCTTCTCTATGACCTTCTATTCCACCATGGATGCCTTGGGTGCTCACCATGTCATGCCTTCTTTTGAGGTCTTTTGTGATCGTCTGACTTGTGAGCAAGCTAAGCTTAAGCAGTTGGATTCACTTTCAGGTTCACAAAACCAAGCATTGGTAGCACAGTCCTCCAAAGGAAAACAAAAGCAAAAACTGAAGCCTAAGAAAGATTCAGGGGCTAGTGAGAATCCCTCCAAGCCACCACCTAAGTCTGATTCAAAACCACAGTCAAATTCTAAACAGGGCAAATCTTCGAAGTCTGGTGAGTCTTCCTCCAAGACTAAGAAGAAATCAAGTGATCCTTGTAGTTTTTTTGGCAAGGAAGGGCATCCCATTTCTAGGTGTTGGAAACATTTAGAGGCATTGGAGGAAGCCATGCAGTAGCATAATATCAGTGCACCTCAGCCTCCTTCACAACCCATAGGGAAAGGTCATGCTCTTTCTGCATGAGCATTGTCCTCAGAATCTACTTGGATTCTAGATTTTGGTGCCTCTCACCATATGACACACATAGAGGATTTGGTCACCGCTCTTGCCCCTATAGGCACTAGACATATTGCAGTTGGTGACTCAACACAACTTTCAGTTCAGGGTTCAGGTATTATTTAATTGGATGGTGGTTGTCTACAGGATGTGCTTTTGGTTCCTGACATTTTGACAAACCTTCTATCCATTTATTAGATTTGCCACTTTGGCTCTGGTAAAATAGATGAGTTCTCACCACATGATGTGGTTATTCGAGATCTTCATGATCCTGACTTGGTTGTGGCTACTGGGAGTGTGGATTCTACATCTCGCTTATACAAATTTGATGGCTTTGAGACTTCAGACACTGTTGGTTCCTCTCTTATAGCACATGTAGATTCAGTGAGCAGGATTTGGCATGAGCGTTTTGGCCATGTCAATTATAGATATCTACAACAAATGAGTACACAGGCACTTGTGATTGGGCTTCCACCGATTTCTTGTACTGATGGTGTATGTCGTGGTTGTGTCCTTGGAAAACATCATCAAGATCCTTTTCCTAAGGGTCAAGCCACTCGTGCTAAGGCAGCCCTAGAGTTGGTACATAGTGATCTTATGTCCTTTCTGACTCCTTTCTTAGGGGCCCACTATGTGCTCACTTTTATTGATGACTTCTCCAGACATACATGGGTTTACTTTCTTAAGTACAAGTCTGATGTCTTTGACTCATTCAGGACTTTTAAGACATTTGTGGAGAAGCAATCTAGACTTTTTATCAGGAGGATATGCATAGATAATGGGGGGAGTATGTTAATCAGGCTTTCTAAGATTTTTTCACTAAGCATGGTTTATAGTATCAGTTTACAGTTCCTTACACCCCTCAGTAGAATGGTATTGTTGAGAGAAAGAACAGAACCTTACGGGAGATGGCAAATTGTATGATACAGTCTTGAGCTATGAGTTCTTCATTTTGGGCTGAGGCAGTCAATTGTGCTAATTATATTCAGAATCAGATGCCTCATAAGGCATTGTGACATATTACTCCTGAGGAGGCTTGGACCCATGTCAATCCTAATGTTTCTATATTCTGAGTTTTTGGTAGTGAGGCTTGGGCATTTATTCCTGATGCTCAGTAGAAAGCCATGGAGAGGAAGAGCTGACCACTCATATTTGTTGGCTACTGTGAGGATTTTAAGGTGTACAGGTCATTTGATCCTGATTCCAGAGAGGTCTTGTTTCGGTGAGATGTCCAATTTGATGAGCACTATCCTCAGATGGATTCTCCATCACCAACTTCTCCCTCATTTCCTACTCCTTCCTCTTCATCTCTTGAGGATTACTTATCTCTTGAGGATGATGTAGATGATTATCCACCATCTCCACCACCACCAGTTGCTCCACCTTTTCCTAGGTGGGCCCATGTCATTGTTGATGCAGCTGGTTCTTTGGCAGGTGATCCTTCAGATACTCATCGCACTCGTGCTCAGACATCTTGTTCTAGTCTTTTGAGTCATGCCATTTCAGATGATCCTCAAAAAATTTCAGAGGCAACAGGACACCTTGAGTGGGATAGGGCTATGGATGAGGAGTATTCTTCTTTGATGAAGAATCATACTTGGGATCTTTGTCCTCTTCCTAAGGGAAGAAAGTTGGTTCGGTGCAAGTGGGTGTACCATACCAAGTATGCTGCAGATGGTTCTATTGATAAATATAAGGCATTTCTTGTTGCGAAGGGGTTTTCTCAGGTAGAGGGTATTGACTACTCTAAGACCTTTGCTCCTATCGCCAAGATGAACTCTATTCGGCTTGTACTTTCACTTGTAGCTTCATAGGGATGGACAGTGTTTCAAATGGATGTGAAGAGTGCCTTCTTGCATGGAGACCTACATGAGGAGATCTATATGGAGCAGCCTCAAGGATTTGTGTAGGACACTTCTTTGGTTTGCAAACTTCGACGTTCATTGTATGGTCTCAAACAAGCCCCTCGGGCTTGGTATGAGAAGATGGACTCTTTCTTGCTTTCCTCTCACTTCACACACTGTCATTTTGATCACACAGTGTATATTCAGTGTTAGGAGGGTGATCTTTTGATTCTTGTGCTATATGTAGATGATCTCATCCTTACAAGTAGCTCATCCTCCATGATTTAGAGTGTTTAGAGAGCTTTGATGGAGCAGTTTGAGATGACAGATCTTTGTCTCTTGCACTTATTTTTGGGTCTTTAGGTTATTCAGTCTTTGGATGGGATTTCCATATTTCAGGAGAAGTATGCTCTTGATATGCTTCAGCGATTTAGCATGCTTGATTGCAAGTCTATCCCCACTCCATTTCAGTCAGGTGTTGTTTTGTCTTCCACTTGCTCTACTCCTTCAGTACACCCCACTTTATACAGGCAGTTGGTTGGTAGTTTATTGTACCTGACACATTCTTGTCCTGATCTTTCCTTTGCGGTTGGCCTTGTCTCTCGGTTCTCCCGTGATCCTCATGAGAGCCATTGGCAAGCAGCCAAACGTGTTTTGAGGTATATTCGGGGCACCACTCATTATGGCATTCACTACACTTCAGGATCCCCTCACATCATTGGCTTCACTGACTCTAATTGGGCTGGTGATGTCAATGATCGGAAGTCTACTTTTGGCTTTTTTTTTTGCCTTGGTTCTGGTCCTATCACATGGTCTTGCAAAAAGCAGTCTACTATTGCATTATCATCTATAGAGGTTGAGTACCATGTAGCAATGTTAGCCAGTCAGGAGGTTTTATGGCTTCGGAAGTGATGACAAAGTTTGGGTTTCCTCCAGATTGCCCCACTATTCTTTGGTGTGACAATCAAAGTGCCATTCACATTTCTCACAACCCAGTGGAGCATCAGCGGACAAAGCACATTGAAATCCACATGCACTTCATTAGGTAGTTGATTCAGGATGGTTCTCTCATCTTGGATTACATTCCTACAGAGGAGCAGGTTGCAGACATCTTCACTAAACCTTTGGCATCTCCGTGCTATCTTCAGTTGTGCTCCATGCTTGGGGTGAAGGAAGTTGTCCTTGGGGGGTCTCAGTGAGGCCTTCCTTCCTTCATGTTTTCTTTTCAGCATGTTTCTTTATATCTCTTTTTTGGAGAGGAGGTTTTTCCCACTGGGTTTTCTCCTTTACTCCACTTTATAGAGATTTTCTTGTATTCAGGTACCTGATCAGGCCATGTTGTCGGGACCCTCTATTGCATTGTAGTTCCTTTGCTTTCTTATGCATTTTTTGTAGCTGCATTGTAGCTCATCTTAAGGGGGGGTGTTAGAGTTAAGTAATCAATTAACTTTACTCTCCTCTTAATATTTCACTTTATGCATATATTAGTCATTTAATAATTAATATTTAATTATTAAATGCTCTCACCTTAGGGTTAGGTTTTCCTTTCAGTGTTGATCTCCTTTATAAGGATTGATCTTTTGTATTGTAAATACTTCTTGATTCATTTTTTTTTCTCTGATAATAGATCTTGCACCTTGTCAGAGCTAAAACCCTTGTTCTTCATTCTCTCTCTTTCTCTGTGACAGGTTTCTTGCATGTAGGTTCTTTGGGTTCTGTGGATTTGTATTTCTCAAATCCTACAGAATAGTTATAGTTCTTAGATAGTTAATTGTTTTGAATTTAAGAATTTTTTTATCATGATATCATGAAAGCTAGGTTGCATTTCATTGGTTACACATTTTAATGGGAGCCTTTGACAATGATGATTTAGTAGTGTAGGATTGATTCTTGATGTTTTGATGCAAATTATATCTTCTAGTCTTGGAGATATTGGTTTACTTGTTCTCTTAAGTTTTTGGATATTGTTATTGAGTGTGTGTGGACCATGGGTGATTTATATTTAGGATATGGTTACAAGATAATATGAGATGGTGAAATTAGAACTATTGCTAATGCTAATATAAATCATGCATTCCACCATCAACATTGCGAGACACAAAACTAACCAAGAGAAATGATTTGGATGTTTTCATCAAGGGATAGCCTAAATAGTTGGTTAGGGATTTGGTCCCCCCTTTTTGGGATTGATGAGATTTGGATGTGATGATTGACACTGCAAAACTAGATAAAATAAGACTAAAGAGATAAATTGTCAAATAATCTATAAAATATAGAACCAAAGTGTAGAAATAGAAAGAAAAGCTTAAGAGAGTAGACAAAAGAGAACTTGGCATAAAAAATTTATGCAAAATTGGTTGGATAGAATCGAGGATTCCCTAGTTTAGAAATGGCACTTTTTAGTATTTCAGAACTTGTACTAGTGCATTGTAGTTTGGATGTCTTTTCCTACCAAGATCTTATTCTAAAGTTTGATAGTTTATGAGAGAGTGGACTTGAATTCTTGTCTTAGGGTTTTTAATTCTTGAGATCTCCAATCTACTTGAATCCACTTCAGACTTGTAACTTGCAAGAAGGAAAATAGGAGAAGTGTTGTGTCATATAGGATATTTCCTAATTTACACCCCATTTTGGTATTTCCACACCCACAAATAACTATGATTCAATAATATGAATTGCATGCTCTATGGAGAGAAAATAAAAGTGGATAAAAATTATGGATAAATGACAATAGTGTAACTTACCACTCAAATCTATGTTCCTTGTTGGACTAAAAACATTTGGCTCATCACATACAAGGATAAATTGAAGGTCTCTTGAAGATATTGCAAGTGTTTTTTCTCATAATCATAAATAAAGATAATCATAAACATCTTATAATGCATTTAAACATAGATTTTTTGAAGTGTCAAGTAGACATGAATTTTGCTAAAAGAGTGTTGTGGATATGGTAAGTATTTTGCTCTTGAAATTTCTTTAATTATACTTTTTATTTTTCTTAAGTTATTAAAATTTCATTAGGTGTTCAAATGGAGAGAAAGACATATTTATATGAGTTTCAACATATCTTGCATTAACATTTTTGATAAGCCAACAAATGATCAGATTCATAAATATATTATGGACATCAATAAATATTGATATTTAGGGCATGGCTAGGAGGGACATGGGTGAGGGCACCCTACTTTAGCCATATTTTTATTTTTAGACACTTTTTAGATAAATATTTAATTTAACTTGTTATATTTAATTGTTTCTCAAAAATGGCAATGAAAAAAATAATTAATCAACATAATTAGGAAAATGTACTTAGTAGGGGGCCAAAAATATTGTGAAATTTTCAAGGGTGACAATTTACAAGACTATATTTAGCCATTTATTTTTTGTATCATTGTATAATGGGAGTTGTTGGTATTTTTATGGATTCGTCATTTTGTAGTTGATGATATTATTTAGTTTTTTTTTATGTCCTGGATGATCTCTTAGATTCTATTACTAAAAAATATTTCTTTCACATTTGTAGGTTTATTGTTGGTAGGTTGTTATCTTCACACAATTAGAGATAAAGATTCTCAATTTAGAGTGGTTTTGGTATTGTATCTTGTTATAATATGGATACTAGTTTGAGTGTTGGCATGATACAAATTCTCTTGAGACCAACCTGTGTGCATTGGTCCATGTGATCTCCTATGAGGAGATGATAGACGATGATTTCATGTTTGGGTTCATGAAAAAAATTACAACTTTTCTCCCATATTCTAGATTTTTATAAATAAATAAGTGAAAGGTACGATAGGTTAAAAAAATTCCAACACATGAATTCTTTGTTGAGTTGTACATAAAACTACAAAAATAATAGGGTGTACAAAATACCTAAATTAGTTTGTAGGTTGAACTAGAGTTCCAAAAAATCAACTTAGAGAATAAGAATTGAACCAAGTACATACTAAAGCCCATCTATAAATAATAAAATATAATTTAAAAATAATAAAATGTATTGTGCAAATCATTAATGAAAAGAGTTACTAATAATCTAGTTAGCTTTTAGCATCTCTAGGAGAGCCATATTTGCACTAGTTAGTTTTTTTTTTTGTTACAAAAATATTTTTGGTTTTATAATGCATTAAGAAAATAAAAATTCATATATTTAGCATTTCCACTTTTTGGGACAAGACTATTTTTGGTTCCTTTAGGGTCCATCCATGTTGTCCATACAAAAATATATACCATTTGTATGAGAAAATGATCATCGTACAATTGTTGTACTACAAGACCATCCCTTTGTGTTAAAAGTTGCCTCAATTTGCATTGTAGAGAATATCCCTAGGTAGGTGTATAGCTAAGGAGTTTTATTTTATTTTTTTCTATTTTTTTAGGTACAAAGTATGTAGGCATAGCATTATCCTGCATAAGTCTCACACCCACACAGTACCTCACCAACACTAAATGGAATATCTATCTATACACACCTAAATTTGACCACTCCCATATGGTCAAATTCACCCTCACATTCCTCTATCCTACATCCATAAGCCATATTAATTAAATAATTTATTATTTGTTTAATATTTCAACTTAGCCTAATTTCCCCTAAGAAATTTAATTAATCAATTAAATACCTTACCCCATTCATCTCTAAATTAAATAAACACCCAATCTATTTAATTTAGTCACTTTAACCAAGTGAATTAAATTAATTTTTAATTCATCTTCTTCTCTCCTCATATCAACATCCTCTACAATCCTCTTTAATCAATATTAATCTAATTAATCTTTGATTAGTATATGTGTGGACACCGGAAATGGATGCTTCACTACCTTGTCCACACTAAATGGAATTAGGAGGAAGGGATTTAATTTCACAATGTTCACATTCAAGACTACCTTAGATATCTCAACCCAATGAAGCATGTGAGATACATCTCACTATAAAATATCCTTGGAGATGAATGAGACAAGAAAGGGGTTCACCACCAAGTGTAAACTTGGAAAATGCAAAATGTTTGAAAACATAGTGTGATATGCATAAAGACCTAGAAATATAAATTGAATGCAAATAAAATAAAATAGGAAAGCCAAATAGAAAGAGTACATCTAGAAACTTGTAGAGATTGGAGTGAAGACTAGAAATTATTATCAAATTCTAAAAATTCTAACATTTTGGCATGTTGAGACTCATTCGCCAACTTGGGAAAATCAATCCCAAATAAGGGTTTATGCCCAGAAAGTTGTTTTGGAGAAAAGGTTATTAGAATCTGTAAAAAAATCTAAAAGAAACCTTCAGTGGGAATCATTTTCCATTAATATAAAATTAGTAATGTTCTAATTTTTTGGAAATTGGAAACTCCGATTTGCACTCCAATACTTGCACTTTCCTTCTAAACTAGATTCTAGATCCAAATCTAAGAAAATACCTACAAAATAGAATATAACTTGATTTGATAATGGTGGGTTTCCTCAGTCAAACCCCTAGTTTCGTAATTAAACCTTGAAGGGAATAATGAAATGTGTATACAAACCCTAGCCTTAACTATGTCTAAGACTAAGAAATCTGACACATGATAGAATCCTATTCTATGGTGCAAGAAAAAAATGCATGAAAGAACTTGAATGATGTAGGATTCACCTTAGGATATTTTCAATCACCCCAAATGAACCACAATGTTGTGTAAACTTTCCTTAGGTCAAAGATAGAGTGAATATGGAAGATGGAATCACTTAGAAAACAAGTCCTTAGGTTTGGCTTGATGGCTAGTTGCATGTCCCCAACCTATAATTCTTCATGATTCACCATAGGCATCCATGATCAACCCTTAACAATGCTTTATCTTGAATTAAAGTGAGCTTGAAGACCTAAAAATAATGGTTGAATGTTTTTGAAAGAGGAAAGAGTGGGTTTTATAGGACCCAAAACCACAAAGTTTACAAACAAAAGATAAGATTGTCAAAGACCCCATTAATAGGGAGGCTACAAAGAAGAAAAAAAAATGAAAAATTCACAACCACCAAAAAATCCAGCAAAGCCCATAGAAAAGACCCAAAAAGACCAAAGAAAATGCTAGCAACAACTAAACTTGGTACTTTAATGTTTTTGTAGTCGTAGCTTCCAAGTCGTTCATTTCCTAAACCCCCTCTTTAAGATCTGTACCATCTGAGAAGTACATGAGGCACTTTCCTCTTAAGGTTGGCATAGGTCCTTTTCAATATGCCTTGGTCCTCGTTCTTGCTTTTATCCTTGTCCTCTTCCAAATCAACAACCAGTGAGCCATGTTGCAATTTTTCCAACTTTTTAGACATTGTCTTGATGATAATGGCATTGTGCCTAGCCATTTTATGGTTTTGTTCAACAGTTTTCACATGTGTTATTTTTTATTTTAACAATTTTAGTTTTCAAAGTCTTATACTTGTACTCGATGCCATCTTCTCCTATTCTAGTATTGTTCTTTTTTTGTTTTACTTTTTCATTGCTAAGAGCAGACAACTTCAATCCTAGTTCCTCCAACTTGCTATTTAGAACCCTATTTTTGAGATTAAGATCATTAATTTCTTGATAGGCCCATTTCATAACCCTAAAAATGTCACCAACACCACTTCTAGCTTCAACTTTGTTGCTAATAGACTTATGAATGCTCTTTTGAAAGATCCTCAACACTTGACTCTTGAGTTTCCTTGCACAAAAGGCTTAGAATTATGCTTGGATTGACTAGATGTGTTGAAAATTATTTAGAAACTTGTATTTATATGCATTGACACCTAATTAACTATTATTTAGACTTCAAAGGCTGACATCCATAAAAAATTTGAATTAAATTGGTTAATTTCCTGCTCAAACTTAAAAAATTATCCAAAAGGGACTCATTCTCCATCCTTGGAAAATGGGTCCCACCAAAGGGGACTCATTCACCCAAGGTGGTGAATGAGTCTTGCCTAAGGATTCTGAGGCTAGTTTTCAATATTTGAATGTCTAAAATGGTTTTTGTCAATATTTTATATGATTTTTGAGTGGAATATGCCTCACGGTCTAAAATAGTTGGTCATAGGGGCCTATGAAAGTTGATTTAAAGCATAATTAATGCAAGGGTTCCCAAGATAGGTCCAAATTAGGAAAAGGATTATACTATTTTAGTGTCCACATTTATCCCCCACTTTAGCATCCATATGACTCTGTGAATATGCAAGCTAAAGGACTCTAAACAATGCACTTTTATCTCATAAAAGGATACTCAATCAAAATATGGGAGAATGAAGCCCCCAGTGTAGTTATCTACAAAACCACAACATTAGGAACTGCATCCTGCAACACAAATTTGTTAGTTGTCCAAAAAACATCTTATCTAGGTTTTTGAAATCAAATTCAAGGTTAGATGTATTCCCCCCTTGATTTTGCTTGCTTTATGGAGGTGGAATCAAGGTAGTAATCTAGTCACATCTAATACGGTAAGTCATATCAGAGGGAATTTCCAAGTACCATGCCACATAATGATAGATGATTGATGATTTCAGGAGTGGAATCACAATTCTAATGCAACAAACAATGTTGAAAGTGGAGCTCTCTAGCACCTATTATGTTAACTTGAATGAAGAAGCGCTTCTTAACCCTTACTATAATAAAAACCCTAGTTTTAACATACATAAGAGCAAAAAGTGAAGTAAATTCTTACTTTGTCTTTTACCTTTTTGTAGCTTGAGATCAATTGAAGAATGATGAAAGTTGTTGAGCAGACAAGACTATAGGCTCACAAGACTAGGCGTGTTGTAGGACCAGGTGGCATGCGTCAAACTCCATCATGAGGTGAGTCAATTATTTTTCCTTCGCTTTGTCTTTGCACAATTATTTTATGAATTTTTTACATTTCTAGGTTAATTTAGGGCCTTGGAAAAAAAGTTCACAGAGTGTCCCCTTTTTTCGCGAAGTGTCCCAAAAGGGGTCTAAAGTATTTATAGCCTTTAGGAAAGCACACTAGAGTAACTTTAGTACACTTTTATGATGATTGATATAGAAATTAAAGATTTTAAACTACTTATAGGACATTTTTTGATTTATTGAAAGGTACCCACCCATTCACATCAACATCTGGGTGGCAGAAAACCTAGTTTTCTTAGAGACTTAACCCTGACACTTTCAGTGGAGGACACAAAGCTACTACAAGATATAGGGATATATTGGTTGTACCTCATGCCCCCATGAGGTACCACGATACGATGTCGATGGCTCTAGTCGAGCACTTGGATTCTGACACATGTATATTCCACCTTCCTACTAGTGTGATGACAATCACCTTAGAAGACATCGACCTCATAATCTAATTTCCTATTTGAGGTGATCATGTAAAATTCAAAGGAGATCGGTCATTTCATGAGAAGAAGGTCGACAGGTAGTATTGCCTAAATGGGCCAGTGCATGATGACTGAGTGAGGGCACAGATTGATCTACCAATGCTACTATATTCCTGAGCCCCACTGGCTATATGGATTATGAAGCACATAGTTGCACTACTCATCCCTAACAGGAAGGAAACACACCTAGAGGGAGGACTGGTACACCTGATACAATGGATAGAAAAGTACAGGACAATATACACCTAGGGGTATTGTATCCTAGCACACTTATACTATGATCTTGGATGGTTTTTCCTTTAGGAGGTGGACAACATGGTACACTTTATGCTTCTAAGGGTTTGTTTCCTTAAGCATATTGCATGTACTAGACCTATTGGCTTCCCATGCCCAATAGTGGTGGGGTACCCTCGAGCCTTTAGCTATCCTCTATGACAATTCTAGTAGTATGGTGATTTACACTTTTCAAGAGAATAGTTTGATTGACTAGAGGAGGATGAGATCCTTTGTAGACCATATCAACTTACACTTCAGTGGCTAGATCACACTCACCAGATGAAGAGATTACAACTAGATAGATTTTTGATTGGCTGACATGATTATGCAATATGTCCTTTCTACTATGATCAGGTTGTGTGGTAGTTTGGGCAGGTACATACACCACCTAGGGCATGACCCTTCTTCACGAGGTCAATGTAGAGTGCCCAAAGACCAAGTGATACAGTATGGTTCACTACAGAGAATGTTGTCTACAACGACTTTGAGTACTCAAATCATGACATGCCTCCAATCTCCAACACTAATGATGTCAATGCCACAAATGACTATGAGGAATGGTGGATAGTATCATGACTAGCTCATATATTTCCCATGGATGAGGCTATAGGAGATGCAGGACCAATGCTAGATGAGGAAGATGAGGTAGAGGACAAGGACGAGCAAATACAATACAAGGCTGCAGACATATTTACAAATTTCATAGATGAAGAGTATGATGAGGATGTAGATCTTGACTATGACAACTAGGATTGAGGAGATGAGGATGGTAACAATGAGGATGAGGAGGCATAGCCCATTAGTGGGAGTGATGAGGTAGTAGCTGAGGATCGATCATGACATGGGTGGGGAGATCCCTCACCCATTCATATGACTAGATCACAAGCAAAGGCCATAGTAGGAATTAGTACCCATGATCATGGAGGAGCTAGCACATCTTCCATGCCTCCTACACAAGATGAGGCTGATGTTTCATATCCTATGAGAAATATTGGTGATGGTATTTTATTTATCCATGTACTTTTTGTTTATGAGCTTATGATTTATATATATATATATCATGATGTGTACTAATTATTTATGGTTCCTATCTTGTAGGAGTTGTGAGATATTTACAAGATCTCTATTTATAGGAAACTACAAAGATAGTGCTTGCATCAGTTGATGAGGATTCCAAAGACTCAAACTATGTTCCCCCACCTATTATGGATCAGGACACAAAGTCACTTAGGTCATTCATGAGACTACTGGCTACATATGAGAGTTTGAGGAGGTGATTCTATCAATCCAATGTCGCACTAGAGGCATAGTCATCTCAAATCCCATTTGAGTTCGAGAGACTAGAGTTAGAGGTAGCCAGGATACAGGAAGAGAGAGATTAGATAGAAGGAGCAAATCGAGAGGCCCTAGGATAGATATAGGGCTTAGAGTTTTCTCTTAGATTCAGTGGATCATGATCATGATCGCACCCCACCATCTCCTGACGTACCACCACTGGAGCAATACGAGTACCAAATCCCAAGGGATCTGGTAGCCATAGACCTCATTTAATTTTGTATATATGGATGACATGTACATAAAACTGTGATATATATATATATATATATATATATATATATATATATATATATATATATATATATATATATATATATATATGAGCATATGATGTTTTATTAGTTATTTTTATGTGTTTAATGTTAAATGGAAATGTGATTAATTAAATAACCTTTGTAATATTATTTAATGAATATCTTCATGATTTAACATATTGCAATAGATCTAATTAAAACTTAATATAGTTTCTGTTAGATGCAACATTTTAATTAAATATACTATGCTAAATTAAATGCACCAATGATCTAACTGAAGAACATTAAATGCATATAAGGATCTAATCTAACATAACACACAAGATGAAATTGAATAGCATGAAACCTAAAGTAATTATATAAAAATGACTTATATAATCGCCTTAATGTTCAAGACATACATCTGAGTGTTTTTCAGGAATGAAGCAATGCAAAAGCATATGGAATATAATATAGTAGCTCTAACAACATTGCTTTATCATTCATACTATTCAAGGGATTAGACATAATATTAGTGCAGATGCATGACATTGATAGGTTCTTTGAGATGTGTGCCATCTAGTTTTTTTAATACCTATGCACCAGACCCAAAAAATTTGTCAATTTTGTATGATCCTAACCAATTAGGACTAAATTTTCCTCTTTCATTTGGGTCAGCATTGAAGTTGCATTTATTTTCATATGGGTTTAAATCACCTTTGTTCAATGTGTGAGGGATGACATTGAGATTGTAATATCATTGTTTCCTTTTTCAATAATCCTAAATATGTTCAAGAGTGTTGATGTGTTGTTCATCAAGAATTTCAAGCTAATGTAATGGGTATGTGTAGGATCATCATGGAAAAAATAGGCCCTTAAGTGGAAAAAATTTAAAAAAAATTTGAGTTAGGAAAATTGACGTAAAATTCTGAATAAGTTGGCTATATTATTTCAAAAATATGTAAGAATAGAATTTTTAGAAAATCGAATGTAGTTTCTAAACTACTAGGTATACTTAAAAGAAAAAAAATCTATTTGGTGAAAATTTAAAATTTCAATGTAGTACTTAAATTTTAGGGGAAAAATAAGAAGTAGGTGTCTGTCTGACCACCCTAACCATAATAAAATGATAATTATTTTTATAAAATTTTATATATAAGTAGAGGACTCATGTCTTGATGTGATGCATATTTTTTTGTAATTTTTTTCCAAGTAAATAATTAATTATTATTTTTTGATCACAACTTTTAAAAAATATAAAAACTCATATGTCTGATCACCTTAACTTGGTCAAAACTTCATGAAATTCAATTTTATTTTTTTTAATCCTATAGTATGTGAAGCATAGAATGTGACACATGTTTCACATTCAAAAAATGTGATATTGTTTGAAAGCTATAGATTTTTTTCAATCATCCTATCAATCAAGACTTTTGTCGTAATTCCAATAGAAAATGAATAATAATTATTTATTAAATTCAAAGTAAAGCATAATTTATATTGGTGGAAATCTAAGAATATCCTTTAAAAACCCTTTTCATTTTATCAATTTTGAGTAAAAAAAAGGTTGTCAGCTACATACCCTACACATACCTATCATATCGCCACTTTTTGGCCCATCATGACCCTACACATACCCTAATATTTTCCCTTTATAGTTGTACTATAGAAAAATGACCCCTTGTCATTTTCATGGTCTTTTAGGCCTTTCACCGTGATGCTTGGTCCACTTTTCTTTGATTTAATGTTGCAATGTGGCTTAAACATTCATATTAGGTCCATAAAATTCAAATTATGGCATCTTGTAAAGGTGTAGTTAAGTTTTGTAAAGCATTTCTACAATTTTCTAGACTCTATTCATTACAATTCACCTAAAAATCACCTTTTCTTCACTTATCAAGTCCTATTCTAAAGTTTTGTAACAAGATTTCACGGTTTTCTAGGCTTAATTTCACTATTTACACCTTTCTTATGCTTTATTTGACACCTTTATGCCCAAGTTATAAGGCCTAATTAAGTGTGTTTTTTAATGTAAACCTGACAAATAAAATTAAATGTGACTTAATTCCTGACACTCACTTTCAAGACCAAGGTGTGACCTATTCGCCATGGGTGGCGAATGAGTCCATCATGGCTCAAAATTCAAAATATTTCAAATTTTCTTTCATGTTTTTATTTAAAATCACCTTATGTTAGCCTGTGATGACATATCTTCAGGTTACTAAGGCACAAGTATGTATAAATAAGTTTTTTTCTTCTCATTTTGACCCCCATTCATCAAGTTCACTTACTCACACATTCATTCAAGCATTCAAGCACTTTGCTCCATTGATTCAACTATTAATCAAGTATTTTGGTGCAACCATTGTTATATCTTCAAATTTCTTCAATAGGGGTTTGGTAAGTTGATAGCATTTGCATGTTATTTTTTATCATTCTCTTCCATTCCATTTCTTCATTAATGGTTTGATTACCAAAGTGGGATTTAACTAGGGAAAATCCCTATAACCTAACCCTTATCCATTTTCTCCCTTTTTGCATGTGTGTTTGTAGACTTGTGTATGTAGATTTGACAAGTTATTAGGTGCTGAAAAGTGGACGTGAATTCAACAAAGTGTTTCAAGTCAACTAAAACCTATTTCAAGCTTGGAGAAGACATTATTTCCATTTTCTGTAGATTTGACTTCATCAACCCGACAAGCAAACAACCTCAAATCTGGTGCTACAGGATTGGTCCTTGATTTCACAAATTTTTGGGAGTGGACCGATTTGCTGTCAGTACTGAATGAGTTCCACCTTAAGGGTGGAAATCTAAAAAAAAATTAGATTCTAGATCCTGAGACACAAAAATAAGTTCTTAGAAGTTTTCATTAGAAGTAGGACTTATTCGCCATTAGTGGCAAATGAGTCCCACTAGTGATTTTCAATGATCTCTTCCAGCATTCAAGACACTCTAGATTCTCCATTCTCTACCCAGGTGCACTTTGATTCAGCCTTCTTTTTTGTTCTGCATTTGTTGATACTTTAGTTCATGTTTGCATATTACATTATGTTTTACAACATTACATAATTCTTAATTTTTGCATTCATAATCAGTCAAATAGGTCATTTAATTGCACTTAGATCATTCCATTTAGTCTAAATAACATCATATACATCTTAATTTGAGTGAACCAACTAGAATTTTGAGTGGGGTTTATCTCCTTTTAGGTGAAACATTCCTAAGAGTGTAAGAGTATCCTATAAATCCTACCCAAAAATCTACAGTTCAATAGTTTCTATCATCAATAACTCCTTGAAGAGCGATTCTTAACATAGCTATCTCTAACTCCAAGGGAATTATTGCCTCACTGTCATAGACAAGATTGTAAGGTGTAGTCCTTGTAGAGTATTTAAAACTTGTGTGATAAGCCCATAACGCTTATTGTAATTATGTATGCCAATCCTTATGATGCTTGTTAATAGTTTTCTTCAAGATTTGTGCAAGAACTTTCTTAGTTGATTCAACTTGACCATTAGATTATGGGTAATAGGGTGTCAAAAAGTGATGATGTATGTTAAATGTCTCCAAGAATTTCTTCACATCATTATTCTTAAATGGTGTACCATTATCAGAGACACAGAAAAGGAAGTCCAAAGTGGGCAATAAGGTGTTCCAATATGAAATGACATATTACCTAAGTTGTTGTGGATCAAAGGGGAATGGCCTCTATGCATTTTGTGAAGTAATTGGTTGTAAGGATGTTAAATGTATGTTTAGCAGAAGAAGGAGGTGATATCTTTCCTATAATGTCTAATCCCCAAACCGTAAATGGCCATATCAGAACTTTAGCTTGAATTTCATAAGCAGGAGCATGGGTTATATTGCTATTCTTTTGACATTTGCGACATTTTCTAATGTAATCAAAGCAATCATGTTCCATGTTTCTCCAATAGTACCCAATGCAAATAAGTTTTTGAAAAAAAAAATTTCCTCCAAAATGGCCACCACAAGCACATGCATGGGCTTGTTCAAGTGTTATAAGCATCTCAAATTATTTTTAGGCATCTAAGTAAGAGACCATGGAACTATCTCTGATATAGCACATCGATGAGTATTATATACTTAGATGCGAGTTTGTGCAAGCAGGCTTGGAGGCTTTTGGTTGCCAGGTCAAGAAAGGTACCATTTTCAAATAATTAAATATTGTATCATACCATTCACTCGAGCCTTCCTTAGTTTTTGTTAGCATGTATTCCAGTTTATCATTGATCAAAGGTTCCATTATGGGATGAAAAGTGAATGTGAAATATTTTGAAGGATCTTGAGGTGATATAAGAGAGGTTGCACTCACCATTGCATCTATATGTTGATTATCCTTTTGTGGGATGTTATCAATGGTAAATGACTCAAACTTCTCTAACAAGTACATTGTAAGATCCTTTTATTTTAATAATTTTTCATGCTTTTCTTGATATGTTCCATTTATTTTTTTGATTACTATTTGTGAGCCACCAAATATTTTAATGTCTTTTACACCCAAGATCAAAGCAGCACGTAATCTAGCAAGCAAAGCTTCATACTCAACAATACTATTTGTACATAGGAAGTTTAACTGATATGACAAGGGAATACGCTTACCTATAGGTGGGATTAGTATAACGCTAGTGCCAGAGCAATTTCTACACTTAGATCCATCAAATTATAACTCTCATGTATTAAGTTTAATTTTCAACACATTATTGTTGAGGAAAGTGTGAATGCTAGGTAATGCTAGAGGAGAAGGAGTGTTAGCCAAGTGCTTGGCTAAGGCTTGGCCTTTAATTTCTTTTTGTGAAACAAATGTAAGGTCAAACTCACTCAACAACATTACCCACTTAGCTAGGTGTCCCAATAAATCTATTTTATAAAAAGGATGTTTAAGAGGGTCAAATTTTTTCATCACTTGTATTTCCACATTCTATAAAGAATGTCACAACTTACTGGTAATGAATACAAGGACCAAACATTATTTTTAAATTATTTTGTACCACTTCTCATAATCTATCAAAGTTTATCTAATGGAATAAATAGGATGTTCTTTACCATGTTCGTCTTGTTGAGCCAAAATTGTTGCAAGAGCATTAGCTGATGTAACAATGTAAAGTATAAAAGGTTTGTTTGGCATGGCAGGTTGTAAAATGGGTGGAGTTGCAAGGTATTCTTTCAAACTCTCAAAAGCATGTTTGTAATCTTCATTCAAATTGAAGCGAACATCCTTTTTAAGGTGTGTGAATGGTAATGTTCGGTCAACTAAAAATGCTACAAAACAACAGATGGCTTGGATTCTTCCTTGTAACGTGCACAATTGATAAATTTTTTTAGGAGGTGGCATGTTGATTATGGCATCAATTTTCTTTGTGTCCACCTCTATGCCTCTATGAGATATGATAAACCCTAAAAAATTTCCACTATCTACACCAAAGACACACTTTTTTGGATTCAATCTCATGTTATATTTTTGCATCCACTCAAAGATATTTCTAAGGACACTCACATTGTCTAGTCTTTTCAAAGATTTATCTAGGATGTAATCAACATAATCTTCCAAAATCTTATGTATGTAGCTATGGAATATCAGTTTCATAGCTCTTTGATATGTTGTGCTTGCATTCTTTAATCCAAAGGGCATCATAACCAAACAAAATGTTCCCCAAATTGTAGTGAATTTTGTCTTATATTGATCTTGAGGATTGATAAAGATTTGATTATATCTAGAAAATCCATCCATGAATGACAACACAACATGACCCATAGTTGATTCAACTACCATGTCAATATTAGGAAGGGGAAAATCATCTTTTAAAGATTCTTTACTTAGATCACAAAAATTCGTACACATCCTAATATGTTTGTTAGGTTTTGCAACTACAACAATGTTTGAGATCCAAGAGGTATAATCTATAGGTCGTATGAAACCAGTGTCAAGAAGTTTTTCAAATTCACCCTTAACAACCAAAGCTATTTTAGGATTCACCTTTTGTATCTTTTGTCAAATTGGTTTAGCATTTTTAGAAGGACAATGTTATGTGTTACTATCTTTGGATCTATTCCCAACATATCTAAATATTTCCAAGAAAAAAGTTCAAGAAAGTCATGAAGTAATGTTGTAGTCTCCTCTTGTTTTTCATCATCAAGGAACTTCCCCATCTTAATAACTTTCCTTTTATCACATATATCCATTGGTATATCAATTGTGTCTCCTAAAGGGAGTGAATTCAACTTTGGAATTTCAGGTTCATATTGCTTCATACTTATGTCCTTGTCATGACTTTTTCTTTCCAGATATTTTTGTTTAGTACTAATCATAGCACATGTAACCTTTTTGTTTGGAGGAGAAGAAGATGACTTATTATAAACTCCTAAAAAAAATTTCAAGGCTTCATCACTTTCAAAGTACTCCCATGATGGTGGGTAAGTCATGTCAAGCAATTCAGGATGTTTCATAGTAATATTAGTTTGTGGCTTGCACATGATAGTGTTGATGTTTAATGATGGTCTCTTGGTTGCTTTCATTGTCTTAGAAAACAACTACCCTGAACTAGTTTTTGTCTCTTGCATGTTAGGTTCAATAAGAACTCAAATTCCTTGTTCTTTCTTTTTATATCCTTTATATTTGTATCCCAATTATTTCACAAGTTCATAAACTCTCCCATAATTTTTTTCAATTTCTTTCGGCTTCGGTGGATGTTCATAATCTATCTCATCAAAATTAGTTGTGTAACTTGTATTTTCTTCCAAAGTAGGTGAGGATGATATGTGTGAAGGATTTTTTGAATTTTGAATTGACATAATTGTTCCTATTTTTCATCCTCCATTCTTATGATTATATACTTTCCCATAAATGAAGGTGTGAACTCCAAGGAACCCCAATCATCTCCAAATAATTTGGACATTGTTTCTTCTTTTTTGTCAACTTCTATAAGTTCTATGTGGGATGTTGGAATTAATGTACTCAGAGGACTTGTTGTTCCCTTTTCGAGTTGCAAGTAACTTTTAGGCTTGGGATCTATTTCAACTTGGTATACCTTGTTATAGATGTATTTCATGATATGATGGAGGGTCGAAGGCACCACATGCATCTCATGAATCCATGGCCTTCCCAAAAGAATATTGTATGAAATATCATGAGGCATGACATGAATAGGAGTTTGTAGGGTATCCTTTCCAACTATAATAGGTAGGCTAATCACACTAAGCGGTTGCTTGCTGACATTGTAAAATCCTCTAATTGATAAGGAGTCAAAATCAATTTTGGATTTTTCTACACGCAATCTATCTAGGAGTTTCACACTGCACACATTAAGGGTTGATCCATTGTCAATAAGGGTCCTTTTGGTACCTATTCTATTAAATTGAGCTATTATCATAAAGGCATCTTTTTTCTTTCTCAATTCCAAGGGAGGGAGCTCATGTTGGTGAAAGTTAATGTATACATTAACTATATTCATTCCTTGTATTAGAGCTGCCACATCATTTGCATTTGTACTAGGAGGAACCACTACTTGTTGTAAGGTTGTTTGAAGCATAGTGTGATAGTTTGGTGAATACTGAATAAGATCCCAAAGCGATATTTTTGCAAGAGTATTCTTAAGTTTTTCAACAAGATCATACTCCTTCCCACTATTTGAAGGAATGCGAGGAGCACTAGGCAATATGGGATTAGGCTAAGGTAAGGTTTTAAGGGTGGTTTGTTGTGGTTGCATATTGTTTCTAGTATTATTTGTGTGAGCAATGGTATCTTGACTCAGTTACTACAAAACATTATTCTTAGGTGGATAAAAGATGGACTTAGGTTTAGTTTTAGAGGTTTGTGCAAAGGTGGGTAAAGGATAATTTGAGGTTGAATCACATTGAATTCTTTTGTTTTTTGTTTCTCACTACAAGCCTTAGTGGATGGGTTTTATGAGATGAAGCCTACAATGGATTCATCTAGCATGTCAAATTTATCAGTACTAAAAGGCTTGAGGGTTAAGTTAACTTCAATTGGTTTTGGTTTTTCATGACAAGCCTTAATGGATGATCTTAGTGAGAGGAATTCTTCAAGGGCTTCATCTAACATGTCTAAATCATCACTACTAAAAGGCTTGGATGATATATTTTTTCTTAATTGAAGCATTTTTTGAATTTTTTCTTTTGATTTTTTTAGTTTTTAGTTTTTTTTGTTGATGAATTTATTCTAAATGGACTAGGGACTAATGCTAAAAATGAAAGTTGCAAGAATCTAATGCTATCCATAATTTCCATGAATGTAAATAATGTTATTTTTAATGAGTAATATGTAATAGAGAGAAACTAAACTAAAACAAAAAAGTAACAAAGGCAAACATAAACTTAAAAACTAGAAATGTAATTCTGAAAACAACAGTGCCAAACCTGCATTACGACTTATTTGCCCAAGTTGGTGAATGAGTCCCAGGAGGAATTTTTCGTTCTATATTTTTCTGATTTTTTTGGTTGATTTTTATGTTATGTGTGTTGTATGATGCAAACCTAAAATTAAAATACAAAATTTCAATGATTTTACCTAGATTTAAATGCAATAATGCAAGCTATATGAACCTTTCACTAATGCAAATTATGAAACCCTAGAATGAAAATTGACTAATGCAAAATGAAATGCAATTTTAATGCAAGCTAAATATAGGATGTAAATTCACTCCAAATTAGAATTATGATATTCAATTCAGGTTCACAAAAATGTGGACACTAGAAATGGATGCTTGACTTCCTTGTCCACACTAAATGAAATTAGGAGGAAGGGATCCAATTTCACACATTCAAGAATACCTTAGAGATCTCAACCCAATGAAGGATGTGAGAGATCTGACTATGAGATATCCTTGGAGATGAATGAGACAAGAAAGGGGTTCACCACCAAGTGTAAACTTGGAAAATGCAATTTTTTTGAAAACATAGTGTGATATGCTAAAAGACCTAGAAAGATAAATTGAATACAAATAAAATAAAATAGGAAAGTGAAACAGAAAGAGTGCACCTAGAAACTTGTAGAGATTGGATTGAAGACTGGAAATTATTTTGAAATTCTAAAAAATCTAACTTTTTGGCCTACTGAGACTAATTCGCCAACTTGGGCAAATTAATCCTAGATTTGGGTTTCTACACAAAAAGTTGTTTTGGTGAAAAGGGTATTGGAATCTATGAAAAAAATTGATAGGAACCTTTAGTGGGACTCATTTTCTATTAATGGCGAATCAATGCCATTCCATTTTTTTAGAAATTGGAAACTCTGATCTGCACTCCAACACCTGCACTTTCCTTCTAAACTAGATTCTAGATCTGAATCTATGAAAATACTTACAAAACATAATATAACTTGATTTTCTAACGGGGGGTTTTGCTTGATCAAACCCCAAGTTTGGTAATTAAAATTTGAAGGGAATAATGAAATGCACATACAAACCCTAGCCTTAAGTGGGTCTAAGACTACGAAATTTGAAACATAATATTATAATCCTATTCTAATGTGCAAGAACAAGATGCATGAAAGAACTTGAATGATGTAGGATTCACCTTAGGATATCTTCAATAATCCCAAATGAACCAAAATGATGTGTAAACCTTCCTTAGGCTGAAGATAGAGTGATAAAAAAAGATGGAATCACTTAGGAAACAAGTCCTTAGGTTTGGCTTGATTGCTAGTTGCATCTCCTAAACCCATAATTCATGATTCACCATAGGCATCCATGATCAACCCTTAACAATACTCAATATTGAATAAAAGTGATCTTCAAGACCTACAAAAAATGCTTGAATGCTACTCCAAAGCTTCAACTTTGCTGCTAATAGACTTGTGAATGCTCTTGTGAAAGATCCTCAACACTTGACTCTC
The DNA here is from genome assembly GCA_007258455.2 of Sequoia sempervirens. Classification (NCBI taxonomy): domain Eukaryota; kingdom Viridiplantae; phylum Streptophyta; class Pinopsida; order Cupressales; family Cupressaceae; genus Sequoia; species Sequoia sempervirens. The sequence continues at coordinate 435,641,836 of VDFB02271358.1, read as the reverse complement.
GAATTTGCTTGCTCAAAAGGCTTAGAATTATGCTTGGATTGCTTAGATTTGTTGAAAATGATTTATAAACTTTTTTATAGGTATCGACACCTAATTGACCATTATTTAGACCTCAAAGGCCAAGATCCACCAGAAATTTGAATTAAATTGGTGAATTTCAAACTCAAACTTGAAAAATTCCACAAAAGGGACTCATTTGTCACCCTTGGAGAATGGGTCCCACCAAAGGGGACTCATTCACCCAAGGTGGAGAATGAGTCACACTTAAGGTTTTTGAGGTGGGTTTTTATGATTTGGATATCTAAAATGCTTTTTGTCAAGATTTTATATGATTTTTGAGTGGAATAATTCTCAAGGTCTGAAATAATGGGTCATAGGGGCCTATAAATGCTGATTTAAAGGGTAATTAATGTAAGGGTTCCTAGGATAGGTCCAAATTAGGTGAAGAATTGTACTATCTCTAAGAAGGGAGTACAATTTCATTGTCCATAGGATGTGTGCATCCCTAATCATCATTAGGGTCACATCCTCCATAATCTCCCACCTTCCGCTAATCCTTCATTAGCCTATCTTATCATGCATTTGCACAACCTTAATCACTAATTAAGCCTTGTGTATGTTAAATATGTGTATCAAAATGAAAACAATAAAACACACAAAATGAAACTTTAAACTGAAGAAAACTATGTAAATTGAATTCAAAGAAACAAATGAAGCTTCTTCAGAGCCATTCCATCTTCCTCTATCTCCAGGGATTTGTTTGAAGTTGATGCTCTTAAATTGTGTAAGCAAAGCTTCTTCGAATGGCAACCTGTAGAATGAGTATGCAAAGGAAGGAGCTTCTCTATCCTATATGCTGGTGGAGTGAAAATACTGATATAGATATGGACAGGGGCTGTGGATTATACACAGGGGCTGTGAATTGCAGATGCTATGAAACGAAGTGGATATACCATGATATGAAATACTACTATGCTATGCTATGATACTAAAATGCTTATGAATGCTAAAAGCTATGCTATTGCAAATTTAGCATAGCTTTCCTTTTGAAAACTTCTCTGTGATTTTAAAGACTCAACAGTCCCTTTTATAGTTTTTTTTGCAAGCAAAATCCTGGCTGGCAAGGATCAACGGCTATGAGGTTGTCTGGTAAGTTTGAATGGTGAGAGATGAAGAGGTTGAGAGGAAGATGGCAGATGTTGGGAGGTTGGAGAGAAGAATGGAAGCCTGTCTTCAACCCACATGAACAAGCTTGCATAGGAACAAAGGAATTAATTTTTCTGTTTTGGTAGTTTGTTTCACGGTTGTTGAAGATAATGCAAATTAAATAAATAAATAAATTTAACTTTGTGTGAGTTTTGAGGAAATTAAATATTTTTGAAATATTTAATTTTAGAACTATAGAAAACTCAATTAAATATTTTGAAATATTTCATTGTGATGTGACTTTAGAAGAATTAATTAAATATCTTGGAATATTTAATTGCAAATGGAATTTAGAAGATTTAATTAAATATTTTGGAATATTTAATTGTGATGAAATTTAGAAGAATTTTGAGATATTCAATTGTGAATGGATATTAGAGGAATTTTGAGATATTTGGAATCGAATTAGAGGAATTAATTAAATATTTGGAATATTTAATTGTGAATGGTATTTTGAATGAATGTTAAGGATTTTTAGAAGAAAAGAATATATGATCTAAATTTGAATAAAATATTCAAGTCAAGATTATATGATAATTAATATAAATAAATCGTAATGTTTATTTAATTAATTAGGAAATGGATAAGAAAAGTGATTAAATAAACTTATTTATTTAATTGAGATGAAAGAATGAATAATGTAGATCGAATTCAGAGATTTAATATTTAATTAATTACCAGACCGTGTGATGTGACCATTTTTAGGTGTATACATTTTGCCCCTCTTTGAAGTGATATGTTTTATGCATTGCTTCAAAGAATTTTGAAATTTTCCCTAGATGTTGATTGTCAAATGTTGACAGGTATATGCACCCTCGGATGATGAATCGATAAGATTTTGAATTTTGTGAATTTTTTGAATTTTTAGACTTTGAATTTTTTTGGATATTTATGATTTTTGAAGATGTTGATTCATCATTCGAAAATAATGATGTGAAGAAACTGACTCAAAGAGATGTGAAATGAAAAATTGACGACCAAAATTGCCCTTGCCATGATAAAATTTGCAAAATGCCCCAATTTTGCCATTAAATAGGTTAAAAATGTCATTTTCCATGTCATTTTCCATTTAAACCTAGTAAAAATTATAAATTTTGAGCTTTGGAGAGATAATTATGGCACTTCCAATTCACCAGCACCGTTTCAAGTGCATTCAATGACATCAGCAGCCAGCGCACTATGGACCTTCGGTATGTACCCCGTAAACTTTTTGTTCTTGAAAATTTTCCGTTCGTTGCATGTTTATCGATGTTTTGATTGTGAAAGTTTGTATTTTAGCGCCCTTAAGTATTTTCATAGCGCCCTTGATAATTTTCATAGCGCATTTGATGCTGTAACACCTATGATGCTTTCTGTAGTGCCCTTAATGATTTTTGTAGCGCCAATAATTTGGTAGCGCCCATGATGAATGTTGTAGCACCCTTAATGATTTCTGTAGTGCCCATGACTTTTTTCATAGCGCTTATGACTGTTTTCTATTGTTTTTGATAAATTTGTTCCCAAAGTTGCTGGAAAACAAATAATAGCTGATAAATTTGTTTTTAAAGTTGTTAATAACAAATAAGGTTGATAAGTTTGTTTCTAAAGTTGTTAAAAACAAATAGGATTTTGATTATTTGCTTTCATGAAAATGAAAAACAAATAGTTGATTGATATGTTTGCTTCTAAGGTTGTTGAAAACAAACATGATTGTGATATATTTGCATTCCATGATGATGAAAAACAAATAGTGTGATTGATATGTTTGCTTCTAAAGTTGTTAAAAACAAACATGATTGTGATATATTTGCATTCCAAGATGAGTCGTGATGATTTGATATTGATTTTGTTTTGATGATGTTTCAATGGGAGAGATTGGGTGTTTTGCAGTTACGGGAGACATTCCAGAGTACATGGACATTGATTCCATAGTTGTTACAGTCAGATCGAGATGTGATCGAGGCATGTGGATTGACTTCGTTGCTTGACATGCTTGAGGTGCACCTCAACAGAGCTTTATTGATAGCACTCACAGAGCAATGGCATAGTGATACCAACACATTTCATTTATCGACCGGAGAGATTACAGTGATGCCAGAGGATGTGTACCGTATCTTGAGGATCCCAGTGATGGGTGAGATAGTGGTCTTTGATAGCCGAGAGGCTAGAGGCACTGATGCTTTGAAGAGGATTTTCAGAGATGATTAGATTGTTGGATACTTCATCCCATGGGGTGAGATGACAGATTCATATCCACCCTTACCGTCTATACTTGCAAGTTTCATTGGAGGTGTTTTGTGCCCTGACCATAGGTCGAAGGGGTTTGTAGTCAGGTGGGGTCAGGTTCTGGAGAGTATGGTGATGCAGGGTACACGGTATGCATGGGGGTCATGCATGCCTGCTCATTTGTATGATGAGTTACATCATATTGTATACGGTAGAGGCCAGAGTTTTCCTGTTGGTTGTTCATTACTACAGATATGGACATGGGAGCATTTTGCCATTTTGTGACCGTTGACTCGTGGACGACGACCTATCGGTCAATCATACAGATGGGGATATAGTGATATTATTACTCAGCCAAGACTGGGAAAACTGGATCATTGGAAGCGTCTCTTAGATGATCTTGATACAGTATGCTGGCGACCATATGTAGATTGTGAGGGATGGCTAGAGGATGCGAGGGAGATGCCCTGTGTCTGTTCAGCCAGATACCTTATTGGCCGTACTTCCTGGATTATTGAGAGATTTCTTATTGGATGAGTATGTCAGTAGTTCACTGGGATTCAGGGTATGCCTATGGGTTCTGCTATTTATGCACGATGACAACCAAAGCTTACAGTATGGGGTCCACAGATTTCTTATGAGGCAGCGGTGGTAGAGTTCACCAGTTTAGGAGTAGTGATGTGGGACTATCGAGTTGATGTCCTTGATGCAGGTATGACACCGGAGTATAGTCAGTATGTGTTAGAGCATCCTGCACCATGTATTTTTTATCCTGATGAGCCTATTGCACTACTTGCTAAACAGAGACCACAGAGAGGTGGTCAGAGATAACAGAGAGAGGCAGCTTCAGAGGGAGATGATGATGATGAGGAGAGTGGAGGAGATGATGATGGTGGGAGAGGTGGTAGAGGTGGTGATAGGGGAGTTGATAGAGGTGTTAGGAGAGGTGATAGGAGAGGTGGTAGAGGTGGACCACGGATGAGACATATAGATCCATCACCTTTAGTAGATCCAGTGGTGTCAAGTCAGATATCCTCTTTACAGAGTATAGTGCATAACTTACAGAGTCAGCTAGCACAGGCATAGACCTTGATTACACAACTTCAGGGACAGTTGAGGATAGTTACTATTGAGAGAGATACAGCTAGACAGTGGGGAGAGCAGGCCATCACTCTAGCTGATAGCTTATAGAGGGTAGAAGCGAGTACCTTGCCTAGTGACATGATGAGAGAGGTGACCAAAGCCACCCGGGAGGCTAAGTTTTATAGGACCAGATATCATGATGCAATTCCACCTTAGCAGAGTGAGAGTTATGCACAGTCTTGGTCTACCCATAGGTTCTCTCAGACTACTAGAAGGGGTGTGACACAGCCATTACCTCCAGGAGGGCCATCAGGTATAGGTGGAGTAGGTCCATCAGGTGCAGGTGGGACAAGTCCTAGACTAGCACCATCAGAGGATAGCACTGCCTAGTGCATTGTACATGATATTTTTGTGATACTCTGTTTAGACATTTGTATACACCCTAAGATGATCTCATTTTTGATGATGTTATATCATGTGTAGTTGACATATTTGTACATTTTGACATTCATTTTTGAGATATATGAAATGTAGTGATGATTTATGATGAGATAAATGCATCTATTTTCTATATGCATGATGTTTTAGAATATGATGGTTTCTCAATTTTATGCTTATGATGTATATGTATGCATGATTTATGAGATGAGTGAAATCTATTTATTAATGATTGTATAAATATGATGAATGGTACAATTTATGAATGTCTATGAATGTTTTGATTATGATGTACACTTTATTTTTATGATTTTCTAATGCAAATATATATGAAAAATTTATGAAATGATGTTTTTGTGAATTTCAAAATGTGCTCAATCATTTTATTGGAAAGACATGAAACATTTGAAACTTTTACAGCTTTTGGGAAAATCTATAAATGTAAAATGCAGATTCTAACATGAATGCAATCTATACTTACCATGCAGGATATTCATACAATATTGCCATTTGGAGAGCATTTTTATGCTTTTTGTATCATCATAGAGCATTGAAAATTTGAAAGTTAATACAAGCATCAAAGGGAATGTTAGCACCAGTGATGATCTGAGTATTGCTTTCATGATTTTTGATATAGCAAGTTAATACAAGCATCTAGGTATAATTGAACTGAGATGACCTAAGTATTGCTTGCATAAACAGATAAGAGTTAACATGTTTCCCATGCAAATTTTGAAATGTCATCAATGATACTTAGTAGAGAATGTCTCGTGACCAATTTGCATAGTACTAATGATTTCCTCGCAAACAACAGACAAAGAAAAATCATACTCCTTCTTTGCTTTTCTAGTTCAGTATATCATCAAATTGCTCTAGAGATATGATATAAAATCAATCAACCATTCAAATTTTGCTTAAAGTATTTCAAACATGATTCAGATTAAGATGATCCAACTTTGGTTATCAACATTGATGTTTGTGTTTTGATGTACATTGTTGTTTTGACCATGTTGTTTGATTGCATTGGGATTGAGTGATAATGTTGGTGTTGTAGTTGATTTGATGTGTCAATGTTTATTTTGACAAACCATCTTTTTTCTGTTTATGAGGTTCGAAAAGCTCATTTCCCCTCTCTTTTTCAGTCTATATTGCTGCCCCCAATGTAAACACAACCTAAAGATTATGGATATGTACAAATTTCATGAAGCCATGATGAAACATTAGGATTCCCATTGCATGAGATGGATATGAAAGATATGTACAAATGATAGATATGGATGGATGATGCCGAAATTAAATGCAAGACATAAGCTAATAGATGGAGGAGTCTATTTAGATCACAAGTAGTGCCTATTTTCCAAATTTTCACCACTTGTTTTTATTCCACTTTTTCAAGATTTTTTTTATTTTTTTGATTTTTTTAGGACTTTTTTCTAACTTTTATCATTTTTTTAGGAATTTTTTCAAACGTAGAACTTCTTCAAATGAATGTTGTTGATTGGCTCTTCAAACAGGTCCCCTTCTAATGTAGATAACTGATATGCACTAGAACCATATGCTACAATGATGACAAATTGACCAAGCCAGTTTGGTTCAAATTTTCCTTTCTTTTCCCTATCTTGCTGATTACGTGGATTTTCTTTCAAGACTAAGTCACCTACTTTAAATGTTCATGGTTTAACTCTGTGATTATAGCTACAAGACATAACTTGTTGATAACCCTTCAAATGGTCAGCTACATGTTGACATCTTTCATCTAATAGTTCTAACTCTTGTAGGTGAGATACTCTGTAGTCTTCATCATTTATCAGTCCTTTGAGTGAGACCCGAAGCAAAGGTATTTCAACCTCTAATGGTAAGATTGCTTCTACTCCATAGACCAAGGCATATGGGGTGGCTCCTGTTGGAGTGTGAATACTAGTTCTATATGCCCACAAAGCTAGATTTAATTGGACATGCCAATCACAACCTGCATCATTCACTGTCTTCTTTAAGATCTTCAAGATTGTTTTATTTGAAGCTTCCGCTTGATCATTACCTTGTGGATAGTAAGGTGTAGAGAACCTGTGTTGAATGTGAAATCTCTCACAAAGTTGGTCAACATCCTAATTCTTGAAAAGCCTCCCATTATCAGTAATGATAGAATTAGGAATTCCATATCTACAAATGATGTAATTCAGAATGAATGAAGAGATTTGTTTACCAGTCATGGTCGTCAAAGGAACAACTTCAATCCATTTTGTAAAATACTCCGTAGCTATGATAATGAATTTATTCCCATTTGATGATGAAGGATGAATTTTTCCAACAAGATCTAGTCCCCACTGTGAAAAAGGCCATGTCAGAGTGAAAGGTTGTAGTTCTTGTGCAGGTGCATGAATAAGATTCCCATGGATCTGACATTTAGAACACTTCTTGAAAAAAGTAAAACAATCTTTCTCCATGGTAGGCCAATAATATCCCATTCTGACAAGTTTCTTGGCTAAGGTTAAACCACTTGAATGAGTTCCACAAATACCACCATGAACCTCTTGTAAGGCTTTTTCAGATTCGTCACGTTCAAGACATCGAAGGAGTGTACCATCAAGACCACATCGGTAAAGAATGTCGACAATCAAGGTATAACAGGATGATTGGCAGATAAAATTCCTTTTTTGGTTTTGAGATAAGTCCAGAGGTAAAATGTTGTCTTTCAGGTAGGTATAAGTCTTTCCATATAAAGGGGAATCAGAACTAGTTAAATGATATATGACTTGAGTCTCAAGATTATCATAGGCGGGAGAAAACAATTGTTCCACCAAGAATTCGTACTGTTTTTTATCTTCTGACAATTGTAACAAGGAAGCAATTGTAGCCATTGCATCTACAGCTTTATTATCAATCCTTGAGATTTGTGAAAACTTGATTGACACAAAATACTTTTTGAAATCATCCACCATGTTCTTATAAGGTAGTAACTTATCATCTTTAGTTTGATAATCATCATTGATTTGATTAATGACAAGTTGTGAATCACCATAGACTTGTAGCTCTGTAATTTTCCATTCCAAGGCTATCTTTATCCCTATAAGCAATGCCTCATATTCAGCTATATTATTTGTGCAAGGAAACATCAACCGATATGATTTTAGAATTTTATCTCCTTCAGGTGTGATAAAAATAATTCCTACCCCCAAGCCTTGTTGTGTATAGGATCCATCAAAGTACATGTCCATGATTTATGAATTGTTGCTGTGAAGACATCTGCATCAGGAAACTCAATGTGAATTGGATTTTCTTCTTGTAAAGGTGTTTTGGATAACTGATCTGTGATGACCTGTCCTTTAATAGCTTTTCAATCTACATAGTGAATGTCAAACTCACTCAAGATCATTACCCATTTTGCAAGTCTTCCTGTTAATGTAGCTCTTCTTAAAAGGTATTTTAATAGATCAATTTTGGTTATCAGCTTAACTGTATGAGCCAACATATAGTGTTGCAACTTTTGAGAAGCAAACACCACTGCGAGGCAAGCTTTTTCAATGAAAGTATAGTTTAATTCATGACTTGTTAAATTTCTGTTGATATAGTATATGGCCCTTTATTTTCCTGTAGAATCCTCTTGTGCTAATAATGCTCCCAAGGATACTTCTATTGCTGAAATATAGAGTATGAATGGCTTTCTTGGAATGGGTGGAATTAAAACTGGTGGGTGCATAAGATATTGCTTGATTTGATTGAATGTTGCTTCACATTTTTCTTCACATTTGAATGGGACATTTTTATGCAATAAATGTGTAAATGGTAAGCTTTTGTCTGCCAGTTGAGCTATAAACCTTCTAATGAACTATAGTCGTCCTTGCAATGATCAAAGCTGACTGATATTTCATGGTGGCGGTATGTCCATTATAGCTTGTACTTTTTCTGGATCAACCTCTATGCCCTTTTTTTGAAACAATGTATCCCAGGAGTTTACTAGATGTAACGCTGAAGACACATTTCTTTGGATTGAGTCAAACATTGAACTTCTCCATTCTGATAAAGATTTTTGACAAAATTTCTAGATGTCCTTCTTGGGTGTGAGATTTGGCAAGTAAATCATCAACATAATCTTCCATGAATGTATGCATCATATCATGAAAAATTGTTGTCATTGCTCTCTAATAAGTGGCTCCCGCATTCTTTAACCCAAATGGCATTACATTCCAGCAATGGGTACCCAAGAGCATGAGAACATTGTTTTATCTTGATCCTCTGGTGCAATCTTTATCTGGTTGTATCCTAAAAATCCATCCATTAATGAAAACATTGCATGGCCAGCAGTTAAATCAACAATCATATCTATGTTGGGCAAAGGAAAGTCATCTTTGGCACAAGCTTTGTTCAAATCTCTGAAATCTGTACAAACTCTAATCCTTCCATCTGGCTTTGAAACAGGTACAATATTAGAAATCCATTCTGCATAATCAATAGTCCAAATGAATCCAACATCTAAAAGCCTTTTTAATTCCTCTTTGACCAATAATGCAACATGTGGATGCATTTTCCTAAGTTTTTGATTCATATATTTTTCCCCTGCGTTTATAGATAAATGATGCATTATCAGATTAGGATCTAACCTTGGCATATCAGCATACGGCCAAGCAAAGTTGATTTGATTCTCCTTCAAGAACTCCATGAATTTCAATACTTCTTCAATTGTTAATGACGCTGCAAGTTGCAAGATTTTTGGCTGCTCTATTGTACTTATGTTGATTGATTATGTTGGTTCGATCAAAATAGAAGATCTTTCATGATAATGCTTGGGAAGAGTGTCAAGTTTCTCATCCTTTAGTGCCTCAGAAAGGTTTTCACTGTCAGATTCTCTCTTTATTTTTCTCTTGTTGTGATCTACCACTACCATTTTTTGGTTTTCACTGATAGATCCATCTTTTATTTCATTTATTTTGTAGCTAAGAAACTTGACACCCTCCTTATCAAAATATCGAGTATGACATTCTTGGATGAAATAATTGTTTTCCTCATTAGAGGAACAAAGGAAATTTATAATGTCCTCATCATCATGAAATGTAGGGATGTGTATAGGTGCATCATTGTCCCAATCAATAAGTTTTGGATAAACTAAAGGCATGGGATCATTAGGTTGGGTAAGGTCTTGGGCCGTCAAATTCATGATGTGGTTGTCATCTTCATGGTAGACAAGTTCTATGATGGTATTCTCCTGTTGATTGTCAATCTTGTTAAAATATGAATCATCCTCACTTGAGTCATGATCATTTTGTAAAACATAATCAAGTGGAGGGCTTGAACCTTCTCCTTGTATGAGAACAAGTGCATATTTGTGTATGGTATCAACTTGTTTGTCTCTCCAAAATTCATCATTATAAATGGTGTCCCATTCATATTCATTAAAATCAGTATCTAAACCATTCTGTAATTGGAAAACTGATTCATAAGATTTTTGTAAGGTGACATCTGCATGGTGTTTATCTGAAATTGATTCTCCTTGTTGTGCTTGTTGTAAAACTAACTCTTCTTCATTCTTACCATATCCCAATCCTATTTTATCATTTGGATGTATTGAAATAGGTTGAATTGGCTCCATGATTCCTTCTCTTCTTTTTCCTATAGGACCATTTCCTTCATAGCCCATTTTTTGCATGATAGCATACCCCTTACCATATTGTTTTGTAGGTAACTTAATGTGCAAGAGAGAGTCATCTTCATCTTTGTATAGCCAACTTAGGATGTCCCTATCTTCAACTTCTTCCTTAGTGGTGTTGGCTTTAATGAATTTTCCATCAAACTTTGTGATTGGCATAGAAGCTTGGGATGTAGAGGTTGTTGCAATCTTTTGATTTGATAAGGTTGGTTGACCATGTGACCTTAAAGAAGGAGGTAAGCTAGAAAGAGATAGTGAATATTCGCCTACTCCTTTGTCTTTAAATTTTAGCTTAGTGTCAAGATTTTTTGTCAATTCTTGCAACTGGCCTTGTAGATTAGAAGAAGAAACACAAGAGCCTCCCTATTATGTGGCACAAAGGTGTCTTGAGTTGCTCAAAGATTTGAACAAGTTTGGGTGCTATTGTAATCAACTTGTATAGTTATTTCTTGTCCATCATACGGAAACTTGAGGCATTGATGAAATGTTGATGGTACTACTTGCATATCATGAATCCATGGATGACCCAAAAGTATGTTATAGGAAAGATCCCGGTTTAGAACCTGACAAAATGTATTTTTCACAATAGGTCCCACTCTGATAGGTAGCATTATTAGTCCTTTAGAAGCTCTTTCTTCATCATCATATGCCTTGATAGTTATTTTCCTTCGTGGATCAATTTCATTTTCTGATATTCCCAAGGCATGTATTAGCTTTAAGGTACAAATGTTTAAGCTGGCTCCTCCATCTATTAAGACATGTATGATTCGGTGTTTATGGATCATGACTTCAAGATAGAGTGATGAATTATGTGGATGTGTCATGGAAGCATCATCTTTTTTGGAAAATGAAAGACAAGTGGTGGAAGAAAAATGTCCCACCATGGTTTGAACTTTGGTTACATCCAGATTAGTGTCGACAGTTGTGTTTACAAGAGCTTCTTCTAAGATATTCTTGTGTATGGGGGATATTTTAAGAAGTTCAAGAATGGAGATTTGAGTTGATGTTTTTCTCAATTGATCAACTAGATTATAATGACTTGGAGAAGAAATAGTTGCCTTAGATGAACTTCCTTTTAAAACAACTTTTTCTTGTCCTCTCGTAGTCACATTAACTTATTGATATTCTTGTTTTCCCTTGATTTTGATAACATTAACCTGTTGATCATCAACATAGATGTGATGGATTATATTGTCTTCAACATTATGTATGCTTTTGGCTTTTGCATTTGATGTTTCCCCCTTTTGATAGTTTGGTAAAGGATCTTTGAATGCTTGATGATCATCATTGGTATGATGTCCTTCAATTGTAATGATGCCATTGTCAATTAAATCTTGTACTAGATTTCGCAAAGCTTGACAATTATTCATTCTATGACCTTTACATCGATGATAATTGCAATAATATGAGTCATTCCATGATGGTGGTTTGACTCATGGCTCATAATTTCTTTGTGGTGGTAACGTGATAACCTTATTATCAAGAAGCTCCTTGAGAGCAGACTAAAGAGATTGACCCAAAGTGGTAAAATTCCGTTGATTTGAAAAGAATGGAGGTCTAGACAGATTTGATAGTTGGGTATTTCCAAGATTGTTATTGAAATTACCAGGATTTTGATTAGTATTTTGATTGGTCATGCTTTCCTGCTTGGAGTTTTGTCCTTGTTGATTGTTGTTTCCTTGTTGGTTGATATTTCCTTGTTGATTGTTATTTGCTTGTTGATTGTTTCATGGAGCACTTGATAGATTAAAGATAGATTGTCTTTTTTATAGGTTATTTGCATCCACTATACCATCATTGACAACATTTTTATTTTTGTTCCAAAACCTTGTTTTATCGTTGTTGTTTTGGTTGGATGTACTTGGATTATCAAGTTTTATCACTCCTTGCTTAACCAAGGCCCCTTCAATGGTAATTGTGTTTTCAATCAATTTTTCAAAGTTATGGGGACAATGAAGGTTAAGCCTATAGCTTAATTCTAGATATAAGATATTGATGAAGATATCCATCTTTTCATTTTCAAGAATAGGACAGGAATATTGTGCAAACAACCTTCTCCACCTTTGCAAAAACGTAGTGAAGGATTCTCCTACTTTTTGTTTCACTTTACAAAGATCAAGCAGTGTTATCTGGTGTTGGATGTTGTAGGAGTATTGTGATATAAACTAGTTTATTAACTCCTCAAAGGTTTTGATGGGGGGAGTGATCTTAGAAAGCCACTCCATGGATTGTGCACCTAGACTTCATGGAAATAATTGCATTAAATAGGTATCGTCATAGGCGAATTCTAGACTCATATTTTGAAAATCCCTCACATGTTCAATGGGATCAGTTTTTCCATTGTACCTATCAAATTTAGGGATTTTGCAATGTTTTGGAAAAGGGATCATTTGAAGACTCCTATCGAATGGATAAGGAGATATGTCTTCCAAAACATACTTCTTTGTTGTGCCCCCTTGCATCTCCTTTATTTTCCCTTGTAATTCTTGTATCTGTTGAGTAAGGGAACTAAAGTTAGTAGGAGTTTTGGGATTTTGTTTAATCCCTTCTATATCAAAATTGTAAGGTAACTTAGCTCCTTGATTAGCTAATGAAAAAAAATATCTTTCTTTGTTTCGTTCTAAAATCCTTTCCATAAGAGTATGGAATTGGGGATCTTGCTTTGCTTCTTGAAGCTTTTCTTCTATTAATTATTCAACATTAAATGTATCTTCTTCTTTCTCATTATGGTCTCCCATTTTGCTTGTACTGGTTTCTCCTTCATCTCTTTCCATGTGTTTTCGAGATCTCGTGAAAACAGGCATGAGCTTTGTTCCAAATTCTACTCACTTTTGATCAAAAGAATGAAATAGTGTAACTTGTGATGGATATGAAAGTTAGGATAGAATGAAGATTCTATGACTTACAAAGGTTTCTAATCTTTATCTTGTATTGTTCCGTAATTGAAAGGATGAAAATCCTGTTGAGGGGAATGTTTAAGAAAAAGATCGAGAAAAGGATGATTTTTCACTTTATGAAGTTTGATCCTAGTTTCATAAAAGGATGGATTTGTGATAAATGCCTAATATTATTGAGTTCTCTATTGCAAAATTTGATTTGGACGAGTAGAATATTCAATTGCAGGTTGGGGAATATAAGAAAAATGAATATGTTGACTATGGTTGTGCCTTTGAGAAAGGGCTCTTCATTGAAAGAAAGCTTGTGAGTACAATGGTTCTATAGCATAATCATCAGTAAAACCTCTAACACAGTCATGATATCAATGAAGAAAGGTTCTATATTTGAGTGAAACCTTTTGAATTTGGTACAAGAATCTTCTTTTCTTCAATAGTTTCTTGTAGCTAAGGGGTTTCTTTGGCTTTTTGATCCTTTTGAGAATGGACTTTTTAACAAAGGTTGTGGATTTCCAATCTCTTAACATGAGAGTAATCAATACGATCATGAATTTTGGATGATCTTTACTGAATTAATGTATTGAAAACACATCAAGAAATTTGTAGAATATTTATTTAAATTACTATGCTAAACATCAAGTGTATGACCAAAATATTTTTCAAAAATTGTTTTAACATGTTTTTCACATGATAAACATTTCAAACAGACTCACTCTTAGTACTCAGATAGGTCATTTCTGTTGTTATTACACAAATTTGTATCAGAGCCAAAGGGTGAATGGCATTTAAATTTGGACTAAGTTATTAGTGCAAATTTTCCCTGTTTATCTTCTGTCTCCTTTGTCTCTTTGCCTTTGTTATTTATGAACACAATGCCTAACATTGAAATGAAAATCCAGGATACATATTCAAGTATTTATTGTTCATCTGGTTTTTGAATCTTTGTCAAAATAGTCTGTGTTATAATTGTTATAGTCTTGGTCATGGTCTAGACTTTGGAAAAAATCTTGCATCATTAAGTTCTATTAGTCATTTGATGGAAACTTTGGTTCTGAACGAAATTAGTTGTCTCAAGTAGATGTGGACCCGCAATAAGACCGTAAATCCCATGTTGAAGCCAAAGGATAGGCATGTGAAGGGTGAGTAGTAAGACGGAAAATGTAGCAGCCAAAGGAATAGCGAAATCAAGTAAGTTCTCATTTCTCCATCATGGCTAGTCAGTGCTCAATGCATGCAAGCAGTTCTCTTTCTTTTGTTATCCATAATCACTTCCAAGATAAAGAAGAAATCGTAGAAGAATATGGTAATTTTAAGTTTCCAGATGTTAAGATATCTAATTTATATCCTAAGAAAGGCATAAAGGAAAAAATGATGAATTATGTGTGACAATCAGAGATAAATCTTAGGGTTTCTAGTGTTGGTATCTGTCCAGTCTATTTGCCATTTTTACTTCTTGAAGACATCAAGCGATGGAAAGGAAAGGGTTTTTTCCATGTGCATTTTTCTTTAGTTGACATTATTCTACATCCTCATTTCAACTATGATATAGGTGTTGAATACTTTGCCAGCCTAATAGACACTCAATGTAGAATCTGGGATCAAGCTGTTATAGGACAATTTCGAGGTCACCTTGTTAAATCTTCTAATGAATCAAAAGGTGGAGATGCGTGCATGTCTGTTAGACCAAACTTTACCATAAATCTTGATTATAAATATGTCCAATCTGCATTTTTCCTCCTATTACAAGTCAAAGGAATCATTTTACAACCATATTTTGTGTATGCTACCATAGGTGGTAGGTGTGTTTATAGATTATTGAATATTGTTTTTCCTCCTTCAAAATTTTCAGCTAGGGTAAGTTACACGGAAGCCAATACAAATGTAGATCACTTTGGTCGACACATTGATTCAATTGGGTTTGATATAGGGTTCCCTGTCATTGAAAAGCTTATAAACCAGTCACAACCCCAGTTCCAAGAACTTTCGACCCCTTCTAAAAATTTGTTCTTTGAAAAACCCCAAACACAAAGTCATAGGCTTGCTAGCATTGATCTCCAGGCTTTACCTGATGAAACATTGTTTACATAGCCTAAAGCCTCAACTAGTGAACGACCCAGTATGTTCACCCAATCTTATTCCATGTCACAAAATTTTCCAAGCACATCCAATAAGCCCTATCTTGACTACAATCCTGAAGAGTCAATAGGATCTAGTCAATTCCCCATATACAAATAGCCATCTATAAATCCATATCCTTCCTGATCATCTCTAGCAACACTCTCTGATCTTAGTAGTAACGCTGAACTTATGGATAGGTTAGCCTAGTAGGTCAATCAAAAGTTTGCCCTGACTCCAAAAATAGAACAAAAACATGACCAAAAAGGAAAAGGCATTAAAATTACAAAAATGGGTGAGAAGAGTTGTATGATGAAAGAAAAGATGCCGAAGACAAAACTCCCAAGGGCTAGATCTGAGAAAAAGAGTATATATAAGATGGAATTAAACAATTAGGAATAGGAGATCATAGGATATTAACCAGGCAGATGGCCTACTACTAAAATGTTTACAGTTATCAATCCTGACCAAAGATTGTGGGGAAAATATGAAGCACGACTTCATACAGAATTGGGAAAGAAACAAAAGAATTTTGAAGCCTAGAGAAATTGGATGGCACAATGGATGATCTCTGCACAAGAAAACATAGATGAAATGGTTGTAGATATTAGATTTAGTAGTGGCCAAGCCTTAGAAGCTGTAAATAAAATTGAAATTATTTCTAAAGATCAACAAAAAAAATTCACCTCTATCAAGAATGTTGAACATTATTGTTCTACTCTGCCTAATGACATTACAAGTGTCAGTTATGATGTCATTCAAGTTCATAATAGTGTGAAAACTGTTATTTCTATAGAATAGGATCAAGATAACTACCTTACCCATATTTATGATGATCAGCAGACACATGAAAATTCTAGAAAGGTTGTTGACTTAGAAAACAAGAATCTCTTAGACTCTGTTGCTAAGAAATTAGAAAAGGTAAGGATGCTCACAAAAAAATAAGAGTATCCCAAACTGGTAAGGATAGTTCAGAAGAAGAAGGTAGAGACAAAAAAGGAAAAATTGTAGAACCTCCCAAACCAAAGAAGGTTTTGATCCAAAGAAGAAAACCCCTGCATAGTGAGGAAGATAAAGCCTCAACTTCCAAACGGCTTTCTCATAAGCCAACTCCACATGTTCCCATGCCAAAAGTCAAAGAACATACTTTGGCCAATAAAGAAGAACCACTTAAAAATTGGCTTGCAGAATTGGGAGTGGATCAAGAACAAGAAGAACCACTCTACATGGATGAACCTAGTTATGCAAATAAAGAATCTGATGTTGAATCTTCTGATGTAGATACTTTAATTGTTTCTGACAGTCCTAGTGACTCTGATTCCTCTGTAAATAATGACTTTGAGGAAAAAAATTAGATTTTTCTGAATATAAGAAAATAGAAGAAAAAGAACCATGGTAATCATTGAAGAAGTTAACCATGGATATTGAAATGCAAGAACCAGTCATGGAGAACCTCAAGCCTGAGAAGATGTGACCTTATGCATCCAGTGGTTATATTTTAAACATTGATAAATTGGTTAACCCATATGAAGCAATCTGTACCTAGACTAATACATTAGAAAATTTATTTAAAACAAGTGGTTCATGGACAGAACCCGCAAAAGTTCTTTATGTTGTAAGACTTATTTCTGGAAAATTGAGAAATTGGTGGAACAATCTGCTAGATCAAGGCCCAATGCCTAAAACCATTCCTGCTCAATCAACAAATCCAATTCTAGTGGATCCTAAAAATTTGGAAAAAGATGATATATTTCAAGCTGGATTTGATGAATTCAAATGGTTATTAACAGATCTTTTCTATGATGATATCTCTAATCAAGCCCTAGAAGCCAATAAGATTCTGCAATCCATGAAGCTAAAGAATTTAGCTAAATTTGATGAATACAACTACATGTTTCAATCTTATATGGTTGCAGCAAATAAAATGCATGACCTAACTACAAAGTAGTATTATTTGAATTCTCTTCCCTATGGCTTAGGTGCATGGGCACAAGATTATATAACCAGAAAGGAGCACAAACAGCTTGATGATGTGAGTTTCCCTACAATAAAAAGGTTGATCAAATATAAGCTGGAAAAGCAATGTTTGTTGGGTGCTCTGCAACTCAATAAGGAATAATACAACTACACATGTAATTTGAAAGAATTTTGTGATCTTCCTCTAATTAATCAACTCAAAGATTTCCAACAACTCAAACAGTTTAAGAAAAGGGGTTGTGGTAGGAAATGCAGATGTAAAAGGTGTTCTCAGAAAAAACATCATGAAGGAGAATACACTTTTAGATGCAGCAAGCATGGTAAATATGGACACAAAAAGAAATATAGAGCAGTTCCCTATAAATGAAGAAAATTCCATAAAATGCCTCCATATTTGCTAAGAAAAAGAACTAATAAGGTCCCCAATGGAATTAAGTGCTTTATTTGTAAAGAACCTCATTATGCTACTAACTATCCTAAGAAATTAAATCTTGGCACAAAGATTTATGCAATGTTTGAACAAGATAACCCAGGATGGGAAGTTGTTGATAGTAGCAATATTACAGAATTACAAGATCTGTATGAATTAGTTGAAGTTGTTCCTGATTCTAGTTTTATGCTAAAATTCAAAGATGTAAAGGATCAGATAAGTTATCACTTGTATAAGTTTTGATCATGATAATTTTGAAGAATATGTTGATATTGTTGGTGCCAGATTCAATCCTGATATGGAGGAATTCTTGAATCTATTATACCCACAATTGAGAAGTACAATATATGATTGTATGATTCAATACTTGGTGCATTATCCAAGAACAGCATATCATTTCCCTAGGATTGAATTATATCCTCTTGAAGCTAGATGGAGACCAGAAGTAAAAATTGAAGATATGGAAATCAATCTCAAACCAGCACTCCTTTCCAGATGAGTAGAATTAGACCAGGCCTATTCTCAAGATTATGTGGTTCAAATTGATTATGCTTTTAACCCCAGAACTGAAGATTGGGTCCGAGCATACCATGAGTTACTAGATCAATTATTAGATCCGATACCATTCTGATGGCTAGCACATGGGCTTGTCAGTGTTGTGATGTCACCCACGTTAAGATGTGACAATAGGATGCAACCCTATCTTAAAAAGCAAGATCCCTGTAGCCACTTACGGGTATTAAGTGGGCCCTTCTCACTCACGGGTGTCCTAAAAGTGACTTTCTTTTCCCTCCACTATGTCAGTGTTTATGGCAGAATGCTTAACAACTGTCTACTCCATGGTATGGTAGGTTAGAGGGACACGTGTCAAAAACGTATGGACGGATTCCAAATTAATTGTAATATGCCATGAGGTTGGAAGCTCAGCCTCTCCTTTAAATTGTTGAAGACACCTCATTCTCAACATCAGTTGTCTAGGATTGGAGTCTATTGTTTAGGAAAAGTCCTTAGTTTGCATTTCAGACTTATGCTCTCTCCTATGCCTAGTGTGATCTGGATGATCAGAATCTGAATGCTTGTTGAATGTAACTTGCATATGATATAATAGAAATCTTTGTCATTTATGTTGTTATTCTGCAAATTGGTGTCAAAGCCTAAGGGTGAATGGCATTTAAATTTTCCCAGTTTATCTTTTGTCTCCTTTGTCTCTTTGCCTTTGTTATTTATGAATACAATGCCTAACATTGAAATGGAAATCCAGGTTACATATTCAAGTATTTATTGTTCATCTGGTTTCAGAATCTTTATCAAAATAGTCTATGTTATAATCTTTATAGTCTTGGTCGTGGTCTGGACTTTGGAAATTTTTTTGCCTCATTAAGTTCTATCAGTCATTTGATGGAAACTCTAGTTCTGAACGAAATTAGCTGTCTCAAGTAGCTGTGGACCCGCAGTAAGACCGTAAATCCCGTGTTGAAGCCAAAGGACAGGCGTGTGAAGGGTGAGCAGTAAGACGGAAAACGTAGCAGCCAAAGGAATAGCGAAATCAAGTAAGTTCTCATTTCTCCATCATGGCTAATCAGCGCTCAATGCATGCAAGCAGTTCTCTTTCTTCTGTTATCCATAATCACTTCCAAGATAAAGAAGAACTCGTAGACGAATATGGTAATTTTAAGTTTCCAGATGTTAAGATATCTGATTTATATCCTGAGAAAGGCATAAAGGAAAAAATGATGAATTTTGTGCGACAATCAGAGATAAATCTTAGGGTTTCTGGTGTTGGTATTTGTCTAGTCTATTTGCCATTTTACTTCCTGAAGACATCAAGCGATGGAAAGGAAAGGGTTTCTTCCATGTGCATTTTTCTTTAGTTGACATTATTCTACATCCTCATTTCAACTATGATATAGGCGCTGAATACTTTGCTAGCCTAATAGACACTCGATGTAGAATCTGGGATCAAGCTGTCATAGGACAATTCCGAGGTCGCCTTGTTAAATCTTCTGATGAATCAAAAGGTGGAGATGCTCGCATGTCTGTTAGACCAAACTTCACCATCAATCTTGATGATAAATATGTCCAATCTGCATTTTGCCTCCTATTACAAGTCAAAGGCGTCATTTTACAACCAGATTCTGTGTATGCTACCGTAGGTGGTAGGTGTGTTTATAGATTATTGAATACTGTTTTTCCTCCTTCAAAATTTTCAGCCGGGGTAAGTTACACGGAAGCCAATACAAATGTGGATGACTTTGGTCGACACATTGATTCAACTGGGTTTGATATAGGGTTCCCTGTCATTGAAAAGCTTATAAACCAGTCACAACCCAAGTTCCAAGAACTTCTGACCCCTTCAAAAAATTTGTTCTCTAAAAAACCCCGAACACAAAGTCATAGGCTTGCTAGCATTGATCTCCAGGATTTACCTGATGAAACATTGTTTACATAGCCTGAAGCCTCGACTAGTGAACGACCCAGTATGTTCACCCGATCTTATTCCATGTCACAAAATTTCCCAAGCACATCCCATAAGCCCTATCTTGACTACAATCTTGAAGAGTCAATAGGATCTAGTCAATTCCCCATATACAAACAGCCATCTATAAATCCATATCCTTCCCGAGCATCTCTAGCAACTCTCTCTAATCTTAGCAGTAACCCTGAAATTATAGATAGGTTAGCTTGACAGGTCAGTCAAAAGCTTGCCCTGACTCCAAAAACAGAACAAAAACATGACCAGAAAGGAAAAGGCATTAAAATCACAAAAATGGGTGAGAAGAGTTGTATGATGAAAGAAAAGATGCCGAAGACAAAACTCCCAAGGGCTGGATCTGAGAAAAAGAGTATATATAAGATGGAATTAAACAATCAGGAACAGGAGATCATAGGATATGAACCAGGTAGATGGCCTACTCCTAAAACGTTTACAGTTATCAATCCTGACCGAAGATTGTGGGGAAAATATGAAGCATGACTTCATACAGAATTGGGAAAGAAACAAAAGAATTATGAAGCCCAGAGAAATTGGATGGCACAATGGATGATCTCTGCACAAGAAAACATAGATGACATGGCTGTAGATATTAGATTTAGTAGTGGCCAAGCCTTAGAAGCTGTAAATAAAATTGAAATTATTTCTGAAGATCAACAAAAGATTTTCACCTCTGTCAAGAATGCTGAACATTATTGTTCTACTCTACCTAATGACATTACAAGTGTTAGTAATGATGTCATTCAAGTTCATAACAGTGTGAAAATTGTTATTTCTACACAACAACATCAAGATAACTACCTTACCCATATTTATGATGATCAACAAACACACGAAAATTCCATAAAGGTTGCTGACTTAGAAAACAAGAATCTCTTAGACTCTGTTGCTAAGAAATTAGAAAAGGTAAGGATGCTCACAAAAAAAATAAGAGTATCCCAAACTGGTAAGGATAGTTTAGAAGAAGAAGGCAGAGACAAAAATTGAAAAACTATAGAACCTCCCAAACCAAAGAAGGTTTTGATCCAAAGAAGAAAACCCCTGCATAGTGAGGAAGATAAAGCCTCAACTTCCAAACGGCTTTCTCATAAGCCAACTCCACACGTTCCCATGCCAAAAGTCAAAGAACATACTTTGGCCAATAAAGAAGAACCACTTAAAAATTGGCTTGCAGAATTGGGAGTGGATCAAGAACAAGAAGAACCAGTCTACATGGATGAACCTGGTTATGCAAATAAAGAATCTGATGTTGAATCTTCTGATGTAGATACTTTAATTGTTTCTGACAGTCCTAGTGACTCTGATTCCTCTGTAAATAATGACTTTGAGGAAATTGTTTTAGATTTCTCTGAATATAAGCAAATAGAAGAAAAAGAACCATGGGAATCATTGAAGAAGTTAACCATGGATATTGAAATGCAAGAACCAGTCACGGAGAACCTCAAGCCTGAGCAGATGCGACCTTATGCATCCAGTGGTTATATTTTAAACATTGATAAATTGGTTAACCCATATGAAGCAATCTGTACCTGGACTGATACATTAGAAAATTTATTTGAAAGAAGTGGTTCATGGACAGAACCCGCAAAAGTTCTTTATGCTGTAAGACTTATGTCTGGAAAATTGAGAAATTGGTGGAACAATCTGCCAGATCAAGGCCCAATGCCTAAAACCATTCCTGCTCAATCAACAGATCCAATTCTGGTGGATCCTAAAAATCTGGGAAAAGATGATATATTTCAAGTTGGATTTGATGAATTCAAATGGTTATTAATAGATATTTTTTGTGATGATATCTCTAATCAAGCCCTAGAAGCCAATAAGATTCTGCAATCCATGAAGCTAAAGAATTTAGCTAAATTTGATGAATACAACTGCATGTTTGAATCTTATATGGTTGCAGCAAATAAAATGCATGACCTAACTACAAAGAAGTATTATTTGAATTCTCTTCCCTGTGGCTTAGGTGCATGGGCACAAGACTATATAATCAGAAAAGAACATAAACAGCTTGATGATGTAAGTTTCCCTACAATAAAAAGATTGATTAGGTACAAGCTGGAAAAGCAATGTCTATTGGGTGCTCTCCAACTCAATAAGGAAGAATATAACTACACATGTAATTTAAAAGAATTTTGTGATCTTCCTCCCATCAATCAGCTCAGGGATTTCTAGCAATTAAAACAGTTCAAAAAAGGAGGTTGTGGTAGAAAATGTAAATGCAGAAGGTGTTCTCGAAACAAATATCATGAAGGAGAATACACCTTCAGACGCAGCAAGCATGGTAAGTATGGATCCAAGAAGAAATATAGGGCAGTCCCCTACAAGAGAAGAAAGTTTCATAGAACACCCCCATACTTGTTGAGGAAAAGAAATAATAAGGCCCCAAAAGGAATTAAATGCTTTATTTGTAAAGGACCTCATTATGCTACTAACTGTCCTAAGAAATTAAATCCTGGCACAAAGATTTATGCAATGTTTGAACAAGATAACCCAGGATGGGAAGTTGTTGATAGTAGCAATATTACAGAATTACAAGATCTCTATGAATTAGTTGAAGTTGTTCCTGATTCTAGTTTCATGTTAAAATTCAAAGATGTAAAGGATCATCATAGACATATGCAAAATTTGTCTAACCCTGAATCAGAGAGCTCAGGCCCAGATGAGGATTTTCTAACCTCACTTCTTAAGAACACTTTGCAGGATCTAAAAGTCAAAATACAGATTGAAAAATCAAAAGATCCTTACAAAATGGCAGGAACAAAGGACGAAAGAAAGAAAGCTGTCCACCACCACCTGACAAAATTAAAGAGCTTAGAATTAGATAAAGCTGAGGTGGAAAAACAACTCAGATTACAGAAAAAACCCCCAAAAGGGGTTGAAAAGGAAATGGACCATGGATACAGGATCCCTCCATGGCAGAGAAAAGGAAAAGAAAAAGTCTCTTCTTCCAAATCCAAATTTTTTGATGTTGATACTGATGTTATTGCAATCCTTAAGAAATTTGATCTACTAATGGATGATGTTGTAGATTTAAAGCGATTGCTTAAAACTCGGCAAAAAGAAATTCAGAATCTCTCTGCAGAAGTGGGAGAAATCAAAGATATTCTATTCAAAGCAGAAGAGTCTGAAAAAGAAGCAACACAAGAAGAAGAATCAGAAGCTAGCAGCACCAACAATAGTCTTATTGAAAGAACAAATGACAAATCTTGCTCTCTATTGCTTGCAAACAATGGTAACTATATCAGAATTAATTTATGTTTTCACGGATATAAGAAAATTCCATTGGATGCATTTGTGGATACAGGTTCCTCTAGATCATTGGCAAAAACCAATGCTATTCCTACAGAATTCTGGAAAGAACGA
>VDFB02271358.1:435544226-435617890 GCA_007258455.2 Sequoia sempervirens | reverse complement strand
GCTCAATGCATGCAAGCAGTTCTCTTTCTTTTGTTATCCATAATCACTTCCAAGATAAAGAAGAAATCGTAGAAGAATATGGTAATTTTAAGTTTCCAGATGTTAAGATATCTAATTTATATCCTAAGAAAGGCATAAAGGAAAAAATGATGAATTATGTGTGACAATCAGAGATAAATCTTAGGGTTTCTAGTGTTGGTATCTGTCCAGTCTATTTGCCATTTTTACTTCTTGAAGACATCAAGCGATGGAAAGGAAAGGGTTTTTTCCATGTGCATTTTTCTTTAGTTGACATTATTCTACATCCTCATTTCAACTATGATATAGGTGTTGAATACTTTGCCAGCCTAATAGACACTCAATGTAGAATCTGGGATCAAGCTGTTATAGGACAATTTCGAGGTCACCTTGTTAAATCTTCTAATGAATCAAAAGGTGGAGATGCGTGCATGTCTGTTAGACCAAACTTTACCATAAATCTTGATTATAAATATGTCCAATCTGCATTTTTCCTCCTATTACAAGTCAAAGGAATCATTTTACAACCATATTTTGTGTATGCTACCATAGGTGGTAGGTGTGTTTATAGATTATTGAATATTGTTTTTCCTCCTTCAAAATTTTCAGCTAGGGTAAGTTACACGGAAGCCAATACAAATGTAGATCACTTTGGTCGACACATTGATTCAATTGGGTTTGATATAGGGTTCCCTGTCATTGAAAAGCTTATAAACCAGTCACAACCCCAGTTCCAAGAACTTTCGACCCCTTCTAAAAATTTGTTCTTTGAAAAACCCCAAACACAAAGTCATAGGCTTGCTAGCATTGATCTCCAGGCTTTACCTGATGAAACATTGTTTACATAGCCTAAAGCCTCAACTAGTGAACGACCCAGTATGTTCACCCAATCTTATTCCATGTCACAAAATTTTCCAAGCACATCCAATAAGCCCTATCTTGACTACAATCCTGAAGAGTCAATAGGATCTAGTCAATTCCCCATATACAAATAGCCATCTATAAATCCATATCCTTCCTGATCATCTCTAGCAACACTCTCTGATCTTAGTAGTAACGCTGAACTTATGGATAGGTTAGCCTAGTAGGTCAATCAAAAGTTTGCCCTGACTCCAAAAATAGAACAAAAACATGACCAAAAAGGAAAAGGCATTAAAATTACAAAAATGGGTGAGAAGAGTTGTATGATGAAAGAAAAGATGCCGAAGACAAAACTCCCAAGGGCTAGATCTGAGAAAAAGAGTATATATAAGATGGAATTAAACAATTAGGAATAGGAGATCATAGGATATTAACCAGGCAGATGGCCTACTACTAAAATGTTTACAGTTATCAATCCTGACCAAAGATTGTGGGGAAAATATGAAGCACGACTTCATACAGAATTGGGAAAGAAACAAAAGAATTTTGAAGCCTAGAGAAATTGGATGGCACAATGGATGATCTCTGCACAAGAAAACATAGATGAAATGGTTGTAGATATTAGATTTAGTAGTGGCCAAGCCTTAGAAGCTGTAAATAAAATTGAAATTATTTCTAAAGATCAACAAAAAAAATTCACCTCTATCAAGAATGTTGAACATTATTGTTCTACTCTGCCTAATGACATTACAAGTGTCAGTTATGATGTCATTCAAGTTCATAATAGTGTGAAAACTGTTATTTCTATAGAATAGGATCAAGATAACTACCTTACCCATATTTATGATGATCAGCAGACACATGAAAATTCTAGAAAGGTTGTTGACTTAGAAAACAAGAATCTCTTAGACTCTGTTGCTAAGAAATTAGAAAAGGTAAGGATGCTCACAAAAAAATAAGAGTATCCCAAACTGGTAAGGATAGTTCAGAAGAAGAAGGTAGAGACAAAAAAGGAAAAATTGTAGAACCTCCCAAACCAAAGAAGGTTTTGATCCAAAGAAGAAAACCCCTGCATAGTGAGGAAGATAAAGCCTCAACTTCCAAACGGCTTTCTCATAAGCCAACTCCACATGTTCCCATGCCAAAAGTCAAAGAACATACTTTGGCCAATAAAGAAGAACCACTTAAAAATTGGCTTGCAGAATTGGGAGTGGATCAAGAACAAGAAGAACCACTCTACATGGATGAACCTAGTTATGCAAATAAAGAATCTGATGTTGAATCTTCTGATGTAGATACTTTAATTGTTTCTGACAGTCCTAGTGACTCTGATTCCTCTGTAAATAATGACTTTGAGGAAAAAAATTAGATTTTTCTGAATATAAGAAAATAGAAGAAAAAGAACCATGGTAATCATTGAAGAAGTTAACCATGGATATTGAAATGCAAGAACCAGTCATGGAGAACCTCAAGCCTGAGAAGATGTGACCTTATGCATCCAGTGGTTATATTTTAAACATTGATAAATTGGTTAACCCATATGAAGCAATCTGTACCTAGACTAATACATTAGAAAATTTATTTAAAACAAGTGGTTCATGGACAGAACCCGCAAAAGTTCTTTATGTTGTAAGACTTATTTCTGGAAAATTGAGAAATTGGTGGAACAATCTGCTAGATCAAGGCCCAATGCCTAAAACCATTCCTGCTCAATCAACAAATCCAATTCTAGTGGATCCTAAAAATTTGGAAAAAGATGATATATTTCAAGCTGGATTTGATGAATTCAAATGGTTATTAACAGATCTTTTCTATGATGATATCTCTAATCAAGCCCTAGAAGCCAATAAGATTCTGCAATCCATGAAGCTAAAGAATTTAGCTAAATTTGATGAATACAACTACATGTTTCAATCTTATATGGTTGCAGCAAATAAAATGCATGACCTAACTACAAAGTAGTATTATTTGAATTCTCTTCCCTATGGCTTAGGTGCATGGGCACAAGACTATATAATCAGAAAAGAACACAAACAACTTGATAATGTAAGTTTCCCTACAATAAAAAGATTGATTAGGTACAAGCTAAAAAAGCAATGTATGTTGGGTGCTCTCCAACTCAATAAGGAAGAATATAACTACACATGTAATTTAAGAGAATTTTGTGATCTTCCTCCCATCAATTAGCTCAGGGATTTCCAGCAATTAAAATAGTTCAAAAAAGGAGGTTGTGGTAGAAAATGTAAATGCAAAAGGTGTTCTCGAAACAAATATCATGAAGGAGAATACACCTTCAGACACAGCAAGCATAGTAAGTATGGATCCAAGAAGAAATATAGGGCAGTCTCCTACAAGAGAAGAAAGTCTCATAGAACACCCCCATACTTGTTGAGGAAAATAAATAATAAGGCCCCAAAAGGAATTAAATGTTTTATTTGTAAAGGACCTCATTATGCTACTAACTGTCCGAAGAAATTAAATCCTAGCACAAAGATTTATGCAATGTTTGAACAAGATAACCCAGGATGGGAAGTTGTTGATAGTAGCAATATTACAGAATTACAAGATCTATATGAATTGGTTGAAATTGTTCTTGATTCTAGTTTCATGTTAAAATTCAAAGATGTAATGGATCATCATAAACATATGCAAAAAATTTCTAACCCTAAATCAGAGAGCTCAGACCTAGATGAGGATTTTCTAACCTCGCTTCTTAAGAGCACTTTGCAAGCTCTAAAAGTCAAAATACAGATTGAAAAATCAAAAGATCCTTATAAAATGGTAGGAACAAAGGACAAAAGAAAGAAAGTTGTCCACCACCACCTAGAAAAATTAAAGAGCTTAGAATCAGATAAAGCTAAGGTGGAAAAACAACTCAGATTACAGAAAAAAACCCCAAAAGGGGTTGAAAAGGAAATGGACCATGGATACAGGATCCCTCCATGGAAGAGAAAAGGAAAAGAAAAAGTCTCTTCTTCCAAATCCAAAATTTCTGATGTTGATACTGATATTATTGCAATCCTTATGAAATTTGATCTACTAATGGAAGATGTTGCAGATTTAAAGCAATTGCTTAAAACTCAGCAAAAAGAAATTGGAATCTCTCTGCAGAAGTGGGAGAAATCAAAGATATTCTATTCAAAGCAAAAGAGTCTGAAAAAGAAGCAACACAAGAAGAAGAATCAGAAGCTAGTAGCACTAGCAATAGTCTTATTGAAAGAACAAATGACAAATCTTGCTCTCTATTGCTTGCAAACAATGGTAACTATATCAGAATTAATTTCTATTTTCACGGATATAAGAAAATTACATTGGATGCATTTGTGGATATAGGTTCCTCTAGATCATTGGAAAAAACCAATGCTATTCCTATAGAATTCTGGAAAGAACGACCTTATCTTCCACATAGTTAAGCAATTAATGGAGAAAGGATTCAGATGGGCAGGTATGCACAAGATGTCCACATAGAAATTATGGGTAAAATTTTCATCACTGATTTCATTGAGTATAATGATCTAGAAGATGATGTTCTATTGGGATTTTTGTTTCTAACAAAATATGAGCCACTCTAGTTTTGGAAACATAAGATTTCTTTAAGACACAAAGATGGACAGATTGAGATTCCTGCACTTAAAATTGTGAACCATAAGTTTGAACATAGAGGGAAAAAGAGATTTTGCATCAATTATAAGCCTCTTAATGACATTATCCTTCCATTTAACTATCCCATACCATTTAGCATTGATTTAATTAGAAGAGCTACCACTAAAAAGGTTTTTTCAAAGTTTGACTATAAATCAGGATTTTGGCAAATTAAGGTAAAAGAATCAGACAAATATAAGAAAGCATTCTCAGTCCCACAAGGATTGTACGAATGGAATGTCATGCATTTCGGCTTGTGCACAACTCCTACATATTTCCAAAGATGCATGGATCAGGCACTAAGGCATCTGAAAGACTTTTGTGTTGTTTATATTGATGATATTCTTATCTTCTCTAATTTAGTTACTGACCATTTGTAGCATCTTGAAGAACTCTATGCAGCCATTAGAAAACATGGGATATGTTTAACAACTAAAAAGATGGTGATTGGACAAAGCCAAATTGATTTTCTTGGCTTACACCTGAGTAATTTCCAAGTTCAACTTCAGCCACATATCTTATAGTGAATTCAAGAATTCCCAAACTTTCTTCAAGATAAAAAGAAAATTCAAAGATTTTTGGGATGTCTGAATTATGTTTCCCCTTTCTATAAAGGCTTAGCTGAAGATCACCGAATCATTCAATCTCATCTAAAAGAAAAGAAAGAAGGATGGTCTTTAGAAGCAACAGAAGCAGTTCAAAGAATTAAAGCAAAATGTCAACATTTACCTGCTCTAAAGATTCTTGCTTCTAACTTACCTTTATTTTTGTACACTGATGCTTCTAATAACACCTGGTCTGTTATGCTAATGCAGGAAGAAGGAAATGGAAAGCAACATATTTGTGGATATCATTCTGGTACTTTCACAGATATAGAAAGTAGATATCATATTTATGAGAAAGAAATACTGGCAGTCAAAAAAGGAATAGAAAAGTTGAAGATCTTCCTGAAGCCAGTAAAATTCACTGTGAAAACTGATAGTCAAGCCATGAGAAGCCTACTCAAGAAGAATCCGAACAAAGATATTGCTCAAGGTCAAATTTCTAGATGGTATTTCAAATCCTCAACTATGATTTTGACATTGAATGGATAAAAGGAGAGAATAATCCACTAGCTGACACCCTAACTAGAGAACTTGCAGGTTCCATATATACTAATCTTGAGTTTAATTCTCCAAATTGGTATAGACCAGATGGTGTTGCCATGTATATGGTAAATTATGGTAATGGAAACATAATCACTCTACCTACTCTTCCCAAAGAAATAATTATTATTTTGTTGGAATCATATTTCTTGAATAAATGGCTTCAAAATATGCAAAATTTAATTCACTATCATCATGACCAAGGATTAATAGATTCAGATGAAGAAGAAGAATTCAAAGAATCCTTTGGTTTAGCAAGAGCTCCAATCAAGTATTGGTGTGGAAACAATTCTATCCATATCCACATCAAAGGGTTGTTTGGTATGAACTAGTCAAAACAAAGTAAGATGAATTTATTAAAAGGACTAAAATTTGGTTTCATCACTCATATAAGTTTTGTTCCAGATACTTTTGAAGAATATGTTGATATTGTTGGCACCAGATTCAATCCTAATATGGAGGAATTCCTGAATCTATTATACCCACAATTGAGAAGTACAATATATGATTGTATGATTCAATACTTGGTGCATTATCCAAGAATAGGATATCATTTCCCTAGGATTGAATTATATCCTCTTGAAGCCAAATGGAGACAAGAAGTAAAAATTGAAAATATGGAAATCAATCTCAAACCAACACTCCTTGCCAGAAGAGTGGAATTAGACCAGGCCTATTCTCAAAATTATGTGGTTCAAATTGATTATGCTTTTAACCCCAAAATTGAAGATTGGGTCTAAACATACCATGAGTTACTAGATCAATTGTTAGATCTGATACCATTCTGATGGCTAGCACATTGGCTTATCAGTGTCGTGATGTCACCGAATCTCACCCATGTTAAGATGTGACAATAGGATGCAACCCTATCTTAAAAAGAAAGATCCCTGTAGCCACTTACGGGTATTAAGTGGGCCCTTCTCACTCACGGGTATCATAAAAGTGACTTTCTTTTCCCTCCACTATGTCAGTGTTTATGGCAAAATGCTTAACAGCTGTCTACTCCATAGTGTGGTAGGTTAGTGGGACGCGTGTCAAAAACGTATGGACGGATTCCAAATTAATTGTAATATGCCATGAGGTTAGAAGCTTGGCCTCTTCTTTAAATTTTGGAGGATGCCTCATTCTTGACATCAGTGGTCTAGGATTGGAGTCTATTGTTTAGGAAAAGTCCTTAGTTTTCATTTTAGACTTATGCTCTCTCCTACGCCTAGTGCGATCTGGATGATCAGAATCTGAATGCTTGTTGGATGTAACTTGCACATGATATAATAGAAATCTTTGTCATTTTTTTTGTTAAGGTGATAACCTTATTATCAAGAAGCTCCTTGAGAGCAGACTAAAGAGATTGACCCAAAGATTTAAAATTCTGTCGATTTGACAAGAATGGAGGTCTAGACGGATTTGATAGTTGGGTATTGCCAAGATTGTTATTGAAATTACCAGGATTTTGATTGGTATTTTGATTGGTCATGCTTCCTTTCTTGGAGTTTTGTCCTTGTTGATTGTTGTTTCCTTGTTGGTTGATATTTCCTTGTTGATTTTTATTTTCTTATTAATTGTTTCATGGAGCACTTGATAGATTAAAGATAGATGGTCTTGTTTGTAGGTTATTTGCATCCACTATACCATCATTGACAACATTTTTATTTCTATTCCAAAACCTTGTTTTATTGTTGTTGTTTTGGTTGGATGTAGTTGGATTATCAAGTTTTATCACTCCTCATTTAACCAAGGCCCCTTCAATGGTAATTGCATTTTCAATCAATTTTTCAAACTTATGAGGACAATGAAGGTTAAGCCTATAGCTTAATTCTTGATCTAAGATATTGATGAAGATATCCATCTTTTCCTTTTCAGGAATAGGACAGGAATATGGTGCAAACAACCTTCTCCACCATTGCAAAAATGTAGTGAAGGATTCTCCTACTTTTTGTTTCACTTTACAAAGATCAAGCATTATTATCTGGTGTCGGATGTTGTAGGAGTATTGTGATATAAACTGTTTTATTAACTCCTCAAAGGTTTTGATGAGGGGAGTGATCTTAGAAAGCCACTCAATGGATTGTGCACCTAGACTTCATGGAAATAATCACATTAAATAGGTATCGTCATAGGTGAATTCTAGACTCATATTTCAAAAATCCCTCGCATGTTCAATGGGATCAGTTTTTCCATTGTACCTATCAAATTTAGGGATTTTGCAATGTTTTAGAAAAGGGATCATTTGAAGACTCCTATCGAATGGATAAGGAGATATTCCTTCCAAAACATACTTCTTTGTTGTGCCCCCTTGCATCTCCTTTATTTTCCCTTGTAATTCTTTTATCTGTTGAGTAACGGCACTAAAGTCAGTAGGAGGAGTTTTAGGATTCTCTTTAATCCCTTCTATATCAAAATTGTAAGGTAACTTAGCTCCTTGATTAGCTAATGAAAGAAAATATCTTTCTTTGTTTCGTTCTAAAATCCTTTCCATAAGAGTATGGAATTGGGGATCTTGCTCTACTTCTTGAAGCTTTTCTTCTATTAATTTGTCAACATTAAATGTATCTTCTTCTTTCTCATTATGGTCTCCCATTTTGCTTGTACTGGTTTCTCCTTCGTCTTTTTCCATGTGTTTTCGAGATCTCGTGAAGACATGCATAATCTTTGTTCCAAATTATACTCACTTTTGATCAAAAGAATGAAATAGTGTAACTTGTGATGGATATGAAAGTCGGGATAGAATGAAGATTCTATGACTTGCGAAGGTTTCTAATCTTTAGCTTGTATTGTTCCCTAATTGAAAGGATGAAAATCCTGTTGAGGGGAATGTTTAATCAAAAGATCGAGAAAAGGATGATTTTACACTTTATGAAGTTTGATCCTAGTTTCATAAAAGGATGGATTTGTGATAAATGCCTAATATGATTGAGTTCTCTATTGCAAAATTTGATTTGGATGAGTAGAATATTCAATTGTAGGTTGGGGAATATAAGAAAAACGAATACGTTGACTATGGTTGTGCCTTTGAGAAAGGGCTCTTCTTTGAAAGAAATCTTGTGAGTACAATGGTTCCATAGCATAATCATCAGTAAAACCTCTAACACAGTCATGATATCGATGAAGAAAGGTTCTATATTTGAGTAAAACCTTTCAAATTTGGTACAAGAATCTTCTTTTCCTCAATAGTTTCTTATAGCTAAGGGGTTTCTTTGGCTTTTTGATCCTTTTGAGAACAGAATTTTTAACAAATGTTGTGGATTTCCAATCTCTTAACATGAGAGTAATCAATACGATGGTGAATTGTTGATGATCTTTACTAAATTAATGTATTGAAAACACATCAAGCAATTTGTAGAATAGTTGTTTAAAGTACTATGCTAAACATCAAGTGTATGACCAAAATGTTTTTCAAAAATTGTGTTAACAGGTTTTTCACATGATAAACATTTCAAACAGACTCACTCTTAGTGCTCAGATAGGTCATCATACTAATCAACAGCCCACATCTTAGAACTGTGTCGACTCACATTGTTGTGTCACCCCCGAAAGGGTGCCTGTGTTTTTGTCTTTTCTAGGTGCATACTCAGAGTGACAGAAGTGGATACCAAATCCCCTAAGCAAATAGTCCTTGGCAGTTATATGGTGAGTATCTTGGGGGTAGATTCTTCCCTCCCCTGCACTGTGATTAATATGATGTTCAAAAATTGACTTCACTTGGATACTACACTAAGTTCGTAATAAGGGTTTCCATTCGGTGCGAAAAATGATATACTCCCTTGAGAGACCTCCCTACCTTTAGAACAAAGGCTTTGGGGATGGTTATCAATGCACACTACCGTCAAAAGAGGGTTTCCCCAATTTTGCTTTAATTTTTATAAGGGTGTGGAATAGCCTAGCTTTGGCTTGAACCCACTTGAGTCGTTCCTCTTGGGTGATTACTTTTTCCCACATGAGGAGGCTCTCTAAAAGGTTTTAATAAAGCTAGAAATTGCATAAAGGGAAATAGATGAGTTTGGCATTTTGATCACCCAGTTAAGGGGAGAGCATAGGCCTATCACTGTTTAAGCAAAGCAATCAAAGATTCAGTTTTAAGCCCAAAATAAAAATTTGCTATGCTAGGTGAAGATGTTGCTTCACAAAAACATGAAATTATTTTTAGCCCAAAATTAAAAGTGAAGTGACTATCCTAGGATTGCTTGATTTTAATTTATGTGACTACCCTAGGATTGCTTAATTCCATTTATGTGACTACCCTAGGATTGCTTAATTCCATTTAAAGTTTGTTACTGTCCGCAATCACGTAGGATTCAGTCAAGCTATATTCAAATTACAATTTACAGTTAGTAGGTTTTTCAAAAATGCGCTACAACAGACATTATGGGCACTGCAAGAATATTTAAGGGCACTACAGTAATCTTTAAAGGTGCTACAGGATGCTTTAATAGCGCTACAGGAATCTTCAAGGGCGCTGCAGGATACCTTAAGGGCACTGCAAGAATCTTCAAGGGCGCTGCAAGAATCTTCAAGGGAGCTGCAGGAATCTTCAAGAGTGCTGTGGGATAGCTCAAGGGCACTGAAATGGGTATGAATATTGTTGAAGTGTGTTTCTTGCGCTAATTTGTTGTTTTTGGCCATAACCTATCAGGAAATCTATAATAAGATGTTAAAATTGGGGCAAGAGCCCCACGATGGGAACCAAAAATGTGTATGTTAAATATGTGTATCAAAATGAAACTTTAAACTAAAGAAATCTAAGTAAATTGAATTCAAAGAAACAAATGAAGCTTCTTCAGAGCCGTTCCATCTTCCTCTATCTCCAGGGATTTGTTTGAAGCTGATGCTCTCAGATTGTGTAAGAAAGGTTTCTCTAAATGGCAACCTATAGAATGAGTATGCAAAGGAAGGACCTTCTCTATCCTATATGCTGGTGGAGTGAAAATACTGATACAGATATGGACAGGGGCTATCGATTATACACAGGGGCTGTGAATTGTGGATGCTATGAAATGAAGTGCATATGCCATGATATGAAATACTACTATGCTATGCTATGATACTAAAATGCTTATGAATGTTAAAAGCTATGCTATTGCAAATCTAGTATAGTTTTCCTATTGAAAACTTCTATGTGATTTCAAAGACCCAGCAATCCCTTTTATAGTTTTTTTTGTAGGCAAAATCTTGGCTGGCAAGGATCAACGGTTGTGAGGTTGTCTAGTAAGTTTGAATGGTGAGAGATGAAGAGGTTGAGAGAAAGATGGAACATGGAAGATGTTGGGAGGTTGGAGAGAAGAATGGAAGCATGTCTTCAACCCATGGGAACAAGCTTGCACAGGAACAGAGGAATTAATTTTTCTGTTTTGGCAGTTTGTTTCACGGTTGTTGAAGATAATGCAAATTAAATAAATAAATAAATAAATAAATTTAAATTTGTGTGAGTTTTGAGGAAATTAAATATTTTTGAAATATTTAATTTTAGAACTATAGAAAACTCAATTAAATATTTTGAAATATTTCATTGTGATGTGACTTTAGAAGAATTAATTAAATATCTTGGAATATTTAATTGCAAATGGAATTTAGAAGATTTAATTAAATATTTTGGAATATTTAATTGTGATGAAATTTAGAAGAATTTTGAGATATTCAATTGTGAATGGATATTAGAGGAATTTTGAGATATTTGGAATCGAATTAGAGGAATTAATTAAATATTTGGAATATTTAATTGTGAATGGTATTTTGAATGAATGTTAA
This sequence comes from Sequoia sempervirens, assembly GCA_007258455.2. Classification (NCBI taxonomy): domain Eukaryota; kingdom Viridiplantae; phylum Streptophyta; class Pinopsida; order Cupressales; family Cupressaceae; genus Sequoia; species Sequoia sempervirens. Next base: position 435,606,482 of record VDFB02271358.1, on the reverse strand, counting down.
GGATTTTTAGAAGAAAAGAATATATGATCTAAATTTGAATAAAATATTCAAGTCAAGATTATATGATAATTAATATAAATAAATCGTAATGTTTATTTAATTAATTAGTAAATGGATAAGAAAAGTGATTAAATAAACTTATTTATTTAATCAAGATGAAAGAATGAATAATGTAGATCGAATTCAGAGATTTAATTAAATACTAAAAATATTTAATTAATTACTAGACTATGTGATGTGATCATTTTTAGGTGTATACAAGCCTAACCTTATCCTCATGTCATTTATGGAATTTGTCCTTAGTCAACTTTCATTAAATGTTTTCTTCATTTGGAGAAGTCATCTCCACCTTCTAAGGAATTTAAAATTCCTTTTATTCCCCCTATGCATCCTAGATGGAATTTTTAATTCTCCTTTATTTCTCCAACACTTGGGAAGAATAAAGGACCAATTTAAAATTCCTTCTCAATCCCATTATTGTAGCATCTTAGAGCCATTATATTGCATCCAATCTAATACCCACATCCACCATTGCAATCTCCATCTCATTGGCTTCATTTTGAGCACACTTGCATACCATTTTATCAAAGAAGGAGCACACAAATCAATCATAAAAAGGGCCAACCAACTCATCAATTCAAGCAAGGTAATAACTTGTCATTTTCTTGTATTTCATTTGAATTCAACTTGGAACAATCTTGAAGTGATTTTTAGTGTTTTTCTTGCTTGTATTTCCATTTGTTTTGCATCTTTAGGCTAGAATTCACTTGAACACATTTTTTGGCACAACCGATGGGACCCATGTCATGGGTCTACTTTTATGTTTTTTTTTCGTTTGAATTTTTGCAAGCTTGGGTTGGATTTTCCCATCAAATATATCCTCGATGAGAAAATCCACTTGATGTAGGGGAAAACCTAATTTAAAGATAGGTGAACTCATAGAAACCTTTCCTTCAAAGAGGTGGACTTGCTATCACCAACCTAGATCAAAACTTTCAGAGGCATATGTGCTCGAAGTGACTTCGATGAGTGAGCCTACTAGAAGAAGTGGAAATCTTGACCTAATCAAAAATGCAGATAGATTCCCACCTATCCACTCAACACACGACTTCCCTACCACCCCTTCCATTAAGAAAGGGTGATCCTGAGATCAAACAAAGGTGAATTCATTCTACATAGGGGAAAATTTGAGGTAATCTAGAGCCTTAAATTTTCTAATTTGAGACTTCATTTGATTTTGATTTTGGGTACTATTCCTCTCACATGTTTTTCTATGATTTTGAGATTTCACTAACAATTTGTGCAGCTTGTCCCACATTTGATGAAGACCAGAGGTGAAACTGCTAATGTGTTTGTTGTAGTACAATTGATCGAAGACACCTAGATTAGATTATGTGTTTTTTTATATTAATTTAGGCACATGTACATTTAATTAAATGGTTAATTAACTCGTTTTCTATGTTGAGAGTAGGTTCTTAATGTATGCATTCCCCTTCCACTGTACAATGATCCTGGGTGACCAGAAATCACAACTCATTCTAGTCTAGTGTCATGCCCATAATTTTTCGTTAGAAAAACCCAACCATTTTTTTTATTTATTTATTTATTTATTTATTTATTTTTAGAACCCATTAATTAATTAATTAACGTTCGATGTGTTTAAGATGAAATACCAACCATCCCAACTTGAATGTTATAGTGTGCAAGATAATGGATCTTAAAAAAAAGGAATGTGATGTTGTTTACTTTGCTACCAATTAGATCTTTATAAAATGACCCGGTGTGTTTACCAAGGTTGTTATTACTCCAAAATGTGAACTCTCCAATTGTTAGATTAACTTTTGTTTCAACCATCCAATCCTTGTAACCCTAATATTCTCAAAACTTCATTTAGCATTATTGAAACAAAATAGAGAAACAATGTTGTGTCCCTTCTTATGATAACAATGTTTTTATCCCTTATTACTCCATACATATATGTATCCAAATATGCATAATATTATTATTAACAATACCCTAAACATTGATAAGTATACTATTGCTCATATTATCTCTAGCCCTACAATAAATTTTTCCCTAAGATCATTGTTCATTTATTCATTTATTTATCAATTTATTCAATTTGTCGCTTTAATAAACCTAACATTGTTTTTGTAACTCCCTTCCATGCTACATTTACCATTAATGGCATTAGGGTTAAATTTAACTATGAGAATTATCACCCAAGGATCATATAAATTACCAACTTGTCCGAATGCCAATCCCCATGTAAAAAAAAATACATATAATTCTAGGAACAATTAAAAACATGCTTTTATTGCTTTGGTAATTGAATCTGCTTCATCTATTGGTTTGACCTTTAAACTTTCCCCATTGCTTATTGTTATTTCCAATGCTGGTATATCTTATGAGTTCTATCCAAATAATATGATATGGTTGTGATATTTGAAACGAGTAGAAATAATCTGATCATTGCTATCCTAACAACGCTTGCATGATTTGACTTATGACATGGTTAATGATGTTGTTTTCATATAAGGTCTGTATGGTTATTTTTTCAGTGCCACTTCACAAACACAAAAGATTTATCACAACGAAAGATAAATAGCGACCATCGAACCACACTTGTACATATATGATTAAATATAAATTTTAGTTTGGAATTGCAAGGTATAGAGCCATTACTGTAAATATGAGCTTAGATACAAATATAGATAATTCATAATAGATTAATAGACTTAGGCTACAACACCAATTATTCAGTCAGAAATCTGGTAATGCTAAATGTCAGATAGAGTATATCGACCAACGACAAGAGCACACAGACAGAATCATTGATAAATATGAGTGTAGATGTAAATATAATGATTTTGTTGATTAGATGAAGTTAAAGGATTCTGCTATTATAAAATCAATTGCATGCAAAAAGGGTATAGCACTCATAATTATCCTCAGAGTGGTTGCCTCGAATGACTATCACGTGGAAATCAAAAACAATACCCCCACTGAGAGTTGACGCCTAGAGTGAAGTCGTCTATGGCCCAAATCTGTACAGCAACTCAATGCCCAGAAGTTGGACTGTAGCGACTTTCAGATGTCATACAGTGCCTAAGAGTGGCACCTCAATGACCAGCTATTGGTTGCCCAATGGTCTGCATGTGACAGAGTGAGGAGTATAGATCGTATATTTCAGAGGGAATGATGAATACATTGAAATACGTCAATCTGCCCGATGGACATTAGACTATAAGCTGCACGACCACCATTAAGCGTGGAAAAAGAAAATAGATCCTAAATGTGTAACGCATGGGAAATAACACTACTCTCTCTATCTATTCCACAAGGTCATCCTGAGTTACTTTCCCATATGTACTAACTCAGTTCACCTTATTCGCGTTACCATTGTGATATCAAGTCCATGGATATATAATTATCAGTATCCTATTTCAACATAGTTACAAAAGTTATACTTATCCTACATACAATCCCTACACCCTAGACCTATTTCACGTCCATTCTTTCCTCGCTTGCTGTGTATCTAATTGGATTACCTCGATATTAGCTAGCTAGGAACCCTCCAATACAACTCCCTCCTATTAAAACTGTGATCAAGACTTGTGCTAACATCCAGGTAGTGTTCAAACATTATTGGTTGCAGCTGTCTATTGCCAGAACTTTCCTCGCCGACGCCTGATCACTGTACATCTTCCACCAGTCAGATTATTAAGGGATCTAAACTAACACGAGAGTGTCCTAGATGACTGCGAACAAGGACAAGGTGATATGAGTCTTCGACGGATTCCTGCTAACTTCAAACAGAGTGGTCATTCCAGACTAAAATTTACGCATCAGAATATAAGCAATTGAGAAGACAATCCTATGATATTACTTACATGACAAGGGAGTATGTTGGTCTGCTTTAATTGTAGATCTTCAGATTCTGCCCCAAGTTAGACTATATGCCCATACTTTATTGATGAGGCATTGGAGATAGGACCACACCCATCTTTAGGTAGGTTACAGGGTTGTGCCATTATAAGGTACACTCCCACCAAACCACACAGAAGTATCTACAACAAACAGGCTCTATTACTGCGCGCCTTGCTCTCTAATTGACTTTCAAAAGTAGGGAATCATTGTTACCAAAGTGGAGCAGAATTCAGAAAGGCTGGTTTGTATGTTACTCAGGTCATCATCGAAGATGGAAGAGAATAGGAGGAATAAAGGAGAAAGCATCGGTCGCCCTCCAACACTCTCAAGAGAGCCCGTGACCACCTCTGCAGCCTGTAGCCTGCAAGAGGCCACAGCCTCCTGGGTCTGAGCCCTCTCAAGGCATAGTCCGCACGCCAGCGGAGGCCATTAGACATCATTCTGTTTTAAATTTTTTGTACTTCCTTTCATAGTATTTTTGTAGTTTGTAAGTTCAATTAAAATACTATTATCTTGTACAATTAGAGGTAATCATATTACTTCAGCTTATATGATTTGAGCAATACACATATGTGTGCCTGGTAACAATATGCCTTGTAGATCTATGCATAGGTATGAATCTATTTATTTATTTATTTTAATAATCCTTTTTACATGCAATATATATATATATAAATGCACACAGTTACACTAAATCAATGCTATCGGATATGGTCTCAAGTGTGGAAATAGTCGCTTAATGTGTTTTTTTTTTTAGTATTGTAAGTTATAAATGATGGCCCCCTCATGCATAATAACTATGGAGAAATGTAGTTTTCTTTTAAGCCTTACACTCTCATTGATGAGTGTGGTTATTTTAAAAAAAAAAAATCAATGAAGTATAATAAATAATGTGACTCGGAATTGTTATAGCCTATAGGCATTATAAAGAATAATACCTAAGATAGTTATAAATTCCCTCATGATTATCTACTCTTGCAATTGTGGCTGAAAATACAATTCATCCTTACACTTATGCTATTATTATTATTGAATTCATATTATAGGATTTGTATAACCTTAACAATGAAATGTTTGACCCTATATAAACTCTTAGCACATTGTCAAGGAAAACGTTACTTAAACATAGCAACTTGCTACTTTGATTTATAACATTATATATAATCAAGCTTATGATGCCTCTAGAGTAAGGGTTTATTATGTGACTCACTAGTTATTCTTTTTCTTTTTATGGGAGGAAGTTTTTGATATAAAAGGCATATGTAGTTATAGTACAACACTCATAATCTCTATCATAGCATACTATAAACTTTTGTTTTAAATATGGAATCAATCTTATCCCAGTAAAATAGATGGTGCTTAAGCCCACTTTCCTTCTCAAGACTGAGATTATTATTATTATCATTATTTTGGGACGTATGGGTAAATGGTAAAATTTTAGCCTTCATTGAGATATAAATAAATCACTCTTTTATTACACTTAAAAGATACATAAACCATACCGTAATCCTTCCCTTTCCTTTTTATTTAATCACAACTTGAAAGGGTATAATAGTACATCCTTAATAACAAAAGAAATAAAATGAGAGATCTAACCTTAAATTTCTATTTCAAGAACACAAATGCCTCAAAGGAACTTTCTTGGCTCCCATGTTTCTTCAAGAATATTACAAGAAAATTTTTATAATACAAGCCTTATGGAAGAATAATATCGTTATCTTAATGTACAAGATTCATCATGCATTTACTTAAACTCTATTTATTCCACATTATGTAGAAATGAGGTAAACAACAACTAATGCACCAAGCCTTTCTCTCCACCCTACCATAATGGCGTCATGGAGCCTCGTGGGCTTTGGCCATACCCCCGAGCAAGAAATCTATTAACCCCAAGATGATAGATGGATTTTTCTCAATCTTACCAAAAAGACCAAAATAATATGACATCAATTTTCACACATCTAGGCTCTCCACTCACCATATTCAACAAGATCTACACAACATTTTACTCTCCTACAACAAAATGGACAAAGATGATGAAGATGAGGAAACTTATCTTTTTGTTTAGATGAGGGGATTTAGATCTTCCATCCTCCACTCCTCTCCAAGCCAATCTATCTTGAGTCCATCTCCTAAGAGGGAGACTTCTCTCCTCCTCACCTCTTCTCTTCAATTTACACAAAAGTTCTCCAAAAGGAGAAGTGGGTAGTACCCCAAATCTTCCACCTTCTTAAGATTTTATATAGATCTTCCAACCCTACACTTTTTCCCACAAGTGCTCACACATGTGTGAGTCTTGTGCCAATTCCAAGAGCTTTTGGGGAGTAGAAGGTTGAGAGTGACAATTCACTCTTCCCAAGCCCCAACACTTTTGAGTTGTCACATTCATGAATGTGGACTTTTGAGGGATCTTTTCACACTCCAAGGACAAGTTCACATGACAAAAAGGTTCCAAACCCATAGGTATAGGTCCTAGGGTCTATTCTTATTCAAAAACCAAGGAAATTGACTCAATAATCCCTTTTTAAAACCCACAAAAGAATCCATACGAATTTTGATCTTGGGCAAGGGTTCCAACCCCATCCAAACTCACTTCACATGACCTACAATTGGATTCTACCCAAATATGATCACCCAATCAATAATCAAACCTCAAACCCTTCTAAGTCAAATAGGGCTACACTTAGAACCTCCCAACGATGTATTTATCTTTCCTCCTATCTGCATATTTGATCCCTGCACATTACCAAGGTCAGCATGATTAGATCATACATCTCTTCATCCAATTCACATAATTTTCACTCATGAACTACTTACTCATTAATACATCGAATGAACCTAATGATTCAATTTTCATTATAATAAAAGGAAATGCACACTTACTCCAATACAGAATTTAGTCAATGAAATAGTCACTCCATCATTTTGTTTACCACCTTAGTAATTCATTTTAAACTCCTATTACCTTAACGATGAATCTTTTACCAAAATTTCATATGCCAAATATCCAACACTTTCAAGTTATATCCAACAATTCACATGTCCGTCTATCAAGGTTAATGCCCAAGAATCCTACAAATATTTTTATCATTCATTTCATTATAATTATCATTTAACTACTTGTTCGCTTGAAATAAAATGGGAAATACAAAATGGGGTCTTACATTCATGGTAGCATAAGCAAGAATATTATAAAAAAAAATCACACTATTTGTCATCCATAATACATCTTACCATCTATTTAGGATCACAAAAGAATATTAGGGCTTTACTATTCCCATGCAAGATGGGGCCTTACATCTCCCTCCCCTTAGCTTAGACTTCCTCCTGGAAGTCGTTAAGGTTTGATAACATAATCTCCATATAAGAACAAGCATAAATATATCAAACATACTAATTACTTTTACTTTCTCGATGGAAGAATCGAGACATTTAGCTATAAGCGCATATTAGAGGCAAATGTCTTCCATGAATTAAATATTTAAATACTTAGAACAAAATTCCTCATACTGGAACATTTATTTGATATATGGTTAATTTAACAAATGCTAACTACAATCCATGTAGCTCCAATTTATTAACAATGTAATCGACTTCAATTAAATTATGCAAAACTATATCTAAATGAATTCATAACCTTTTATACACCTCAAAATTTCTTTGCGTCATAAACATCTCCCATGATGTTAGAAAATATTTTTGTTTCATTGACCAATCATGTCTCATAATTGTTAGCTTCACATTTTGTCAAAATATATGCTTAAGAGAACATTTTACCTTATAATTATGGAACTCATACCATGTCTCAAATAATATTAACTTTGCATCACACGTTGCTATTTTTCTCACATAGCTCACAGGTATGCCACATCACATTTATTTGTAATTTCACATGTACACATAACAATAGCAAGGATGCTCTTCCCAATTGGGTGCACCTACCCTCATATAAAGGGTGCTCTTCCCAATGGGTGTGCCTGTCCTCATACAGTCACATAATTTACAACACAAGGCTCACATAATGGGGTTTACAAGGATGGATATTCTTGGATACCACTCGAGGCCCTTCTCTAAGGACTCTATATAGATAAGAATAATCATAGAATGAGGGAAGAATGGATTAATGACTGTCCCATACCGGTCCCATTCACAACCCCTTTCAAAATAATTCCCCAACACATCTACTCCCCTATACGACCTGCCAGGGAACCCCCCCAGGATATGGCAGTTTACAAATTCCACATTACACCACACATGCCAGCAAATTTGCAACCAAGGAGAAAGCCTCAAACTGAATAACACAAGATCATAAACCAAAGTTTCAATAAAACTCCCAAGAGGGAACTATAAATTCAATAGAAACAAAATAAAGATAAATTGTAGCTACATTGCAACATTCCAATCATAATTCAAAGGCGAAATTAAACAAGTCCTTGAGGAAAATCGGACTATATAACAACTTCCAAATGGCTAAATATCCTAAGTACATAAATGTAAAATTACACATTGCTGGTGCATAATAAAATTAAACATCAATCAAGAATTATAAATAATTCATATTTCAACAATAAAATTTGCACATTACAAACACCACGTGACTTGATAAGCCACCTAAGGGGAGGAGGGGAATGGTGGTTCTCTAACCACATCATAAGTATTATAGCATGCAATAACTGGTGGTCCCTAACCACATAAATATGAATAGCAGGTGGTCCCTGACCACATTAATATACATCACCGATGGTCCCTGACCACATAAACATGAAGCACTGGTGGTCCCTGACCACATAAACATGAAGCACTAGTGGTCCCTGACCACATGAATATGAGTATTGGTGGTCCCTAACCACATAAAAATGAAGCACTGGTGGTCCCTGACCACATGAATATGAGTATTGGTGGTCCCTGACCACATAAGTATGAATCACTAGTAGTCCATGCTATTCCATCCTTTACCCATGGGTTATAAACATCAAGGAATAGGTTTGCACTATGAACCAACAAGTGTGGCTCTCATATGTGGGGGAGTAGGCCACGGTCAACGTCCATGGGAAGATTACAATGACTTGACATAGATCCTTTATTAGGATTAGGGACAACACCCTGAGCTCATAATCTCCTGATGGTAGACCATGTGCCTCTCAACCCCTATTTACACTAGCTGGCATCACACTCCCATTAAGGGGGAACCAAACACTAGGGGTACACATTTAACATAGAAATAAAACTAACACAAAGGAGCACATCACATTTCATTTAATAGACACACGTATGCACTTAACACATTTATTTTAACTCACAACTAGCTAGCTTACATAAAGGCCATCACAAAGGGTACATATAGGGGATCATACTAGATGTCCACCACCCTTATCCCAAGTCAGATACCCTGTATCTCATACTTGAGGCACAACACATTTACTGGTTTTCACTTCACATGTCATAACATAATACACTTTATGAAATTCACCATATTGTAGAACAAATTTTTTTTTTTTAGAAAAGGTGCAATGCACCCATAATATTAGGGGTAAACGCTTTTTTTGACCGGAGCTATGAACCGGATACAACAAACCACAAGAAACAACCAAACCCGCGAGCACAAAGGCCCAGCGAAGGCACAAGGCCTGCGAGCACTTTGGCCCAGCGAAGGTTTGAACCCTAGTGGCCGTCACTACAACCAAGCGACTTGACCACTGAACCACGCCCTTATCGGCATATTGTAGAAAAAATTCAATTCACTTACATACACTTATTTTTTTTTCTTTAACATTATTCACTTTTCTTCTTAATTTTGTACATATCTACTCACTTTACATAGTTAAAAGGAATCACTAGTTGATGCACAAATGTATATTACTCCATTTTTCTAGAATTTAACAATACATGGTACACCACACTTCCCATCTTACTAAGTGTTTGACATCACATATATGATCAAGATTGGTTTTCTATATTTATCCACACCATTATTCTTCTTTCATTCAACTATTTTTATTATGTTCATTAACATATCAATATGGATGATTCCACTATAATTTTCACAATGTGCTAAAGAAAGTTTCCTACTTAATAAGGGAGACCCAATACTTAACATGCAATATGAAAAACATAGTCCAATTTTATTAGTACCATAACAAAACATTATTTCCACTCAACCTCCACTAAATCACCCATTTAACAATTTCATCTCAATTGAGTCGACAATTATATGGCTTTCTATGACTAATAATGCAATTGGGGACCTTAAGTCTCACCAATGTAATGTTGTTATGACACACCTGCCATTCTATATCCCAAACATGCCATGAAATGAAAGACAAGTTTTAATTCAAAAATTTAGCAATGCAAAGTTTACTACTACATTCATTCCCTCTCCATCATTATTATTTATTTGCTATGCATATTATTCCACGATTCCCTTTTTACCTTAATTATTAGTTGATTACACACAAGTTTATGCATATATCCTAAGGTGATATTGCAATTTTGGGACAAAGACATTTTTCCCAACATTCATATTTCCTCCATATCTACAAGATAGCTTTACATACAATATGCACTTTTAGGGAGTACTTCATTTATCCACACACAAGAAAGGAATCATGTTTTCAAATCAATCCAAGCACCTAGGTTTCGAAATAAGGGTTATAGTGTCTTACACTTAGTCATTCACTTGCATTATGAAGTTAAAAGATGTTCACTTAAGTAAAGTTGCATTGTCTACTCAATATTCATGTTTTAAGGATCTTCCTTCATCTCCATAAGGTTCATGGTTATAGGATAGCATAAGGGTAAACTTTATAATAATAATAATAATAATAATCATTGAACGCACTACTATATTTTTAATCCTTCATTTGTTTTTTTTTTTTTTTAAATTCTATTTTATTATGGATTGACTTGGTTTTCACAAGGATAGTTCACTATGACATGATAACCAATATGAATGGAGCATACAATTGACACATTTAGTTTGTTTAATCTAAGTCATCCTAAACATTTATGAGCCCTAAGGAAGGGTATATAGGTGCATTTATATTTAGATTTTCCCAAATCAAAATCTCTAAACTCAGTTGTTTACCCCCATCATAGCCAAATGCATCATCCACATGTTGTTACATAATACTCTATAACTTAACAACATAGAGAAGGGTCTCACATCTCAAACAAAGCTTAATCACTACTTTTTCTATCTAGATTTTATAGATTAGATTATATGATTCCTTAAGAGGCATTAGTACTTCACTACTCTTTATCCTATATAAAGCATGTGAACATAGCATTATTGGTTTCACAATCCATTGTGTCATTCACAATGGCGGTGCGTAGTACTTGATAAGATCTAACAACCATTATCAAGAGTAAAGAAAGGAAGGAAAAAATAAGTCCATTCTATCCATCCCTCACAACGAGATCATAGCCTGGTCATGGTTAAATCACTACTTTTCTATCCAATTTTTAGAGAAAACGTTATATAATTCCTTTAAGAAGCATTACTATCTCACTATCATTTTCCACATAAAGTTTATGAGCCTAGTATCATTTATTTCGTAATCCCTTACGTCATTCACATTAAGGTATGTAATACTCAATCAAGCTAACAACAATTACTAAAGGATAAGAGAAGAAAAGATGGCATAGGGTCATTTCAAACATTAGTCACAACAAGGAGCTAAGCACACGAGGGAGCTTCACGCAAGCAACACTCATAGGGCCACAATACTATCCAAAGATCCCAGCGCTGCAACCTGGCTCTGATACCAAGTGTCATGCCCATAATTTTTTGTTAGAAAAAAACCCAACCATTTTTTTTATTTTTTTAATTTATTTATTAATTTATTTTTACTTTTAGAACCCATTAATTAATTAATTAATGTTCAATGTGTTTAAGATGAAATACCAACCATCCCAACTTGAATGTTATAGTGTGGAAGATAATGGATCTTAAAAAAAAGGTATGTGATGTTGTTTACTTTGCTACCAATTAGATCTTTATAAAATGACCCAGTGTGTTTACCAAGGTTGTTATTACTCCAAAATGTGAACTCTCCAATTGTTAGATTAAATTTTCTTTCAACCATCCAATCCTTGTAACCCTAATATTCTCAAAACTTCATTTAGCATTATTGAAACAAAATAGAGCAACAATGTTGTGTCCCTTCTTATGATAACAATATTTTTATCCCTTATTACTCTATACATATATGTATCCAAATATGCATAATATTATTATTAACAATACCCTAAACATTGGTAAGGATACTATTGCTCATATTATCTCTAGCCCTACAATAAATTTTTCCCTAAGGATCATTGTTCATTTGTTCGTTGTTTATCAGAATTTCAATTAATTGGCACACAAATGGCCTAACATTGTTTTGTAACTCCCTTCCATGCTACATTTACCATTCTTTGGCATTAAAATTTAAATTTAACTATGAGGGAATTATCACCCGGGATCCATATGAAATTACCCGCTTGTTTGAATCTGCGTCCCATGTAAAAAAATCCATATAGTTCTAGGAACAATTAAAAACATGCTTTTATTGCTTTGGTAATTGAATCTGTTTCATCTATTGGTTTGACCTTTAAACTTTCCCCATTACTTATTGTTATTTCTAATGCTGGTATATCTTATGAGGTCTATCCAAATAATACAATATGGTTATGCTATTTGAAACAAGTAGAAATAATCTCATCATCGCCATCCTAAAACGCTTGCATGATTTGACTTATGACCGCGGATTCGTGATGTTTGTTTTCATATAAGGTGCATGGTTATTGCCGAACTTTAGGTGCCCGCTTCCACCAAAGAAACACCAAAAGATTTATCACATAGAAGATAGTAGCGACCATCCAGACCACCGCTGGCCATATATGATTAAGCATCGCCAATTTTTGGTTTGGAATTTTTAAAGGTATAGAGCCATTCTTTGTAGTATCAGGCTTAGATACAAATATAAGCTAATTCATAATAAGATTAATAGACTTAGGCTCCAACACCAATTATTCAGTCATAAATCTGGTAATGCTAAATGTCAGGTAGAGTATGTCGACCAACGACAAGAGTGCACAGACAAAATCATTGATAAATATGAGTGTAGATGTAAATATAATGATTTTGTTGATCAGATGAAGTTAAAGGATTGCTAACTGTAAAATCAATTGCATGAAAAAGGGTACTTAATCCATAATTATCCTGGTGGTTGCCTCGGTGTATGGTGTGAAATCAGAAGCAATACTGGCGAGTTGGCCCTAGGTGGAAATTAAATGCTGTTGGTGTCTCGCGACAACTCAATGCCCATAATTTGAATTTGTAGTGACTCAAATGTCGTCGATCCACAGAGTGAAAGCCTCAATGACAGCTGTATTGGTGGCCCATTGATTACTGCGTCTTATTGAGTGAGTCTGGATGTTATGTTGAGGGAACAATGAATACATTGAAATACCTCGATGCTAGATGGACATTAGACTATAAGGCTGCATGGCCACCCTTAAAGCGGAAAAAAGAAAATGGATAAAGTAAAGAAATGTGCAACTTGTGGAAATATACTACTCTCTTTAATACTGCAAAGGTGCATCTGGGGTTGCCTTCATGCTAGCTTCAGTTCACTTGTTCGCGTTGCCATTTGGCGATATCAAGTCCGGATATATGGTAAAAATAGGTGCATCACAAAACAGCATGGACCACAAAGTTATAAGCTATACCATACAATCCCACCACCTAGACCTGTTTTGCGTAAGTTTCTTTTCCATAAAGAAACTGGCGTGTATCCACCATTCGGATTACATAATGCCAACTAACAAGGGCCTCCATTTTGGCTCCCTCCTACTATTAATTTGTAGTCAAGACTTGTGTACTTCCATGCGTCCGGGGGTAAGTGAATTTCGAGCAATTTATTGATTCTGCATTTGTGGTAGAACTTTCCTCGCCGATGCCTGATCACTGTACATCTTCCACCAGTCAGATTATTAAGGGATCTAAACTAACACGAGAGTGTCCTAGATGACTGCGAACAAGGACAAGGTGATATGAGTCTTCGACGGATTCCTACTGACTTCAAACGGAGTGGTCATTCCAGACTGAAATTTACGCATCAGAATATAAGCAATTGAGAAGACAATCCTACGATATTACTTACGTGACAAGGGAGTATGCTGGTCTGCTTTAATTGAAAATCTTCAGATTCTGCCCCAAGTTAGACTATATGCCCATACTTTATTGATGAGGCATTGGAAACCGGACCACACCCATCTTTAGGTAGGTTACAGGGTTGTGCCATTATAAGTTACACTCCCACCAAACCATGCAGAAGTATCTACAACAAACAGGCTCTATTACTGCGCGCCTTGCTCTCTAATCGACTTTCAAAAGTAGGGAATCATTGTTACCAAAGTCGAGCAGAATTCAGAAAGGCTGGTTTGTATGTTACTCAGGTCATCATCAAAGATGGAAGAAAACAGGAGGAATAAAGGAGAAAGCATCGGTCGCCCTCCAACACTCTCAAGAGAGCCCGTGACCACCTCTGCAGCCTGCAGCTTGCAAGAGGCCGCGCCCTCCTGGGTCTGAGCCCTCTCAAGGCATAGTCTGCACGCCAGCGGAGGCCATTAGACATCATTCTGTTTTAAATTTTTTGTACTTCCTTTCATAGTATTTTTGTAGTTTGTAAGTTAAATTAAAATACTATTATCTTGTACAATTAGAGGTAATCATATTACTTCAGCTTATATGATTTTTGCAATACACATATGTGTGCCTGGTAACAATAAGCCTTGTAGATCTGTGCATAGGTATGAATCTATTTATTTATTTATTTTAATAATCCTTTTTACATGCAATATATATATATATATATATAAATGTGCACAGTTACTCTAAATCAATGCTATCGGATATGGTCTCAAGTGTGGAAATAGTCGCTTAATGTGTTTTTTTTTTTAGTATTGTAAGTTATAAATGATGGCCCCCTCATGCATAATGACTATGGAGAAATGTAGTTTTCTTTTAAGCCTTACACTCTCATTGATGAGTGTGGTTATTTTTTTTTTTTTTAAATTCAATGAAGTATAATAAATAATGTGACTCGGAATTGTTATAGCCTATAGGCATTATAAAGAATAATACCTAAGATAGTTATAAATTCCCTCATGATTATCTACTCTTGCAATTGTGGCTGAAAATACAATTCATCCTTACACTTATGCTATTATTATTATTGAATTCATATTATAGGATTTGTATAACCTTAACAATGAAATGTTTGACCCTATATAAACTCTTAGCACATTGTCAAGGAAAACGTTACTTAAACATAGCAACTTGCTACTTTGATTTATAACATTATATATAATCAAGCTTATGATGCCTCTAGAGTAAGGGTTTATTATGTGACTCACTAGTTATTCTTTTTCTTTTTATGGGAGGAAGTTTTTGATATAAAAGGCATATGTAGTTATAGTACAACACTCATAATCTCTATCATAGCATACTATAAACTTTTGTTTTAAATATGGAATCAATCTTATCCCAGTAAAATAGATGGTGCTTAAGCCCACTTTCCTTCTCAAGACTGAGATTATTATTATTATCATTATTTTGGGACGTATGGGTAAATGGTAAAATTTTAGCCTTCATTGAGATATAAATAAATCACTCTTTTATTACACTTAAAAGATACATAAACCATACCGTAATCCTTCCCTTTCCTTTTTATTTAATCACAACTTGAAAGGGTATAATAGTACATCCTTAATAACAAAAGAAATAAAATGAGAGATCTAACCTTAAATTTCTATTTCAAGAACACAAATGCCTCAAAGGAACTTTCTTGGCTCCCATGTTTCTTCAAGAATATTACAAGAAAATTTTTATAATACAAGCCTTATGGAAGAATAATATCGTTATCTTAATGTACAAGATTCATCATGCATTTACTTAAACTCTATTTATTCCACATTATGTAGAAATGAGGTAAACAACAACTAATGCACCAAGCCTTTCTCTCCACCCTACCATAATGGCGTCATGGAGCCTCGTGGGCTTTGGCCATACCCCCGAGCAAGAAATCTATTAACCCCAAGATGATAGATGGATTTTTCTCAATCTTACCAAAAAGACCAAAATAATATGACATCAATTTTCACACATCTAGGCTCTCCACTCACCATATTCAACAAGATCTACACAACATTTTACTCTCCTACAACAAAATGGACAAAGATGATGAAGATGAGGAAACTTATCTTTTTGTTTAGATGAGGGGATTTAGATCTTCCATCCTCCACTCCTCTCCAAGCCAATCTATCTTGAGTCCATCTCCTAAGAGGGAGACTTCTCTCCTCCTCACCTCTTCTCTTCAATTTACACAAAAGTTCTCCAAAAGGAGAAGTGGGTAGTACCCAAAATCTTCCACCTTCTTGAGATTTTATAGAGATCTTCCAACCCTACACTTTTTCCCACAAGTGCTCACACATGTGTGAGTCTTGTGCCAATTCCAAGAGCTTTTGGGGAGTAGAAGGTTGAGAGTGACAATTCACTCTTCCCAAGCCCCAACACTTTTGAGTTGTCACATTCATGAATGTGGACTTTTGAGGGATCTTTTCACACTCCAAGGACAAGTTCACATGACAAAAAGGTTCCAAACCCATAGGTATAGGTCGTAGGGTCTATTCTTATTCAAAAACCAAGGAAATTGACTCAATAATCCCTTTTTAAAACCCACAAAAGAATCCATACGAATTTTGATCTTGGGCAAGGGTTCCAACCCCATCCAAACTCACTTCACATGACCTACAATTGGATTCTACCCAAATATGATCACCCAATCAATAATCAAACCTCAAACCCTTCTAAGTCAAATAGGGCTACACTTAGAACCTCCCAACGATGTATTTATCTTTCCTCCTATCTGCATATTTGATCCCTGCACATTACCAAGGTCAGCATGATTAGATCATACATCTCTTCATCCAATTCACATAATTTTCACTCATGAACTACTTACTCATTAATACATCGAATGAACCTAATGATTCAATTTTCATTATAATAAAAGGAAATGCACACTTACTCCAATACAGAATATAGTCAATGAAATAGTCACTCCATCATTTTTTTTACCACCTTAGTAATTCATTTTAAACTCCTATTACATTAACGATGAATCTTTTACCAAAATTTCATATGCCAAATATCCAACACTTTCAAGTTATATCCAACAATTCACATGTCCGTCTATCATAATTAAATCAAGGTTAATGCCCGAGAATCCTACAAATATTTTTATCATTCATTTCATTATAATTATCATTTAACTACTTGTTCGCTTGAATACAAAATGGGGTCTTACATTCATGGTAGCATGAGCAAGAATATTATCAAAAAAAAAATCACACTATTTGTCACCCATAATACATCTTACCATCTTTTTAGGATCACAAAAGAATATTAGGGCTTTACTATTCACATGCAAGATGGGGCCTTACATCTCCCTCCCCTTAGCTTAGACTTCCTCCTGGAAGTCGTTAAGGTTTGAAAACTTAATCTCAATATGACAACACACATAAACCTATCAAGCATACTAACTACTTTTACTTTCTTGATGGAGGAATCAAAACATTTATCTATAAGCACACATTAGAGACAAATCTCTTCCATGAATTAAATATTTAAATACTTAGAACAAAATTTCTCATAATGAAACATTTATTTGATATATGATTAATTTAGCAAATGCTAACAACAATCCTTGTAGCTCAAATTCATTAACAATGTAGTCAACTTCAATACAAAAATATATCTAAATGAATTCATATCCTTTTATACACCTCCAAAATTTCTTGGCATCATAACATATACATCACTCATGATGTTGGAAAATAGTTTTTTTTTTTTTTTGGTTTCATGGGCCAATCATGTCTCAGAATTATTAGATTCACATTTTGTCAAAATATATGCTTAAGAGAACATTTTACCTTAAAATTATGGCACTCATACCATGTCTCAAATAATATTAACTTTGCTTCATATGTTACCATTTTTCTCCCATAGCTCACAGGTATGCCATAACACATTTATTTGTAATTTCACATGTACTCACAACACAAGCAAGGATGCTCTTCCCAATGGGTGCACCTATCCTCATACAGTCACGCAATTTACAACACAAGGCTCACACAATGGGGTTTACAAGGATGGATATTCTTGGATACCACTCGAGGTCCTTCTCTAAGGACTCCTCCATAAGAATAATCATAGAATGAGGGGGATAATGGATTAATGACCGTCACATACCAGTCCCATTCACAACCCCTTTCAAAATAATTCCCCAATGCATCTACTCCCCTATACGACCTGCCAGGGAACCCCCCCTGAATATGGCAGTTTACAAATTCCACATTACACCACACATGCCAGCAAATTTGCAACCAAGGAGAAAGCCTCAAACTGAATAACACAAGATCATAAATTGAAGTTTCAATAAAACTCCCAAGGGGGAACTATAAATTCAAGAGAAACAAAATAAAGATAAATTGTAGCTACATTGCAACATTCCAATCATAATTCAAAGGCGAAATTAAACAAGTCCTTGAGGCAAATCAGACTATATAACAACTTCCAAATGGCTAAATAGCCTAAGTACATAAATGTAAAATTCACATTGTTGGCGCATAATAAAATAAAACATTAATCAAGAATTACAAATAATTCATATTTCAACAATAAAATTTGCACATTACAAGCACCACGTGACTTGATAAGCCACCTAAGGGGAGGATGGAAATGGTGGTTCTCTAACCACATCATAAGTATTATAGCATGCAATAACTGGTGGTCCCTAACCACATAAATATGAATACTGGGTGGTCCCCGACCACATTAATATACATCACTGGTGGTCCCTGACCACATAAATATGAATACCGGGTGGTCCCCAACCACATTAATGTACATCACTGGTGGTCCCTGACCACATAAAAATGAAGCACTAGTGGTCCCTGACCACATGAATATGAGTAACTGGTGGTCCCTGACCACATAAGTATGAATCACTGGTAGTCCATGTTATTCCATCCTTTACCCATGGGTTATAAACATCAAGGAATAGGATTGCACTATGAACCAACAAGTGTGGCTCTCATATGTGGGGGAGTAGACCACGGTCAACGTCCATGGGGAGATTAAAATGACTTGACATAGATCCTTTATTAGGATTAGGGACAACACCCTGAGCTCGTATTCTCCTGATGGTAGACCATGTGCCTCTCAACCCCTATTTACACTAGCTGGCATCACACTCCCATTAGGGGGGGAACCAAACACTAGGGGTACACATTTAATATAAAAATAAAACTAGCACAAAGGATCACATCACATTTCATTTAATAGGCACATGTATGCACTTAACACATTTATTTTAACTCACAACTAGCTAGCTCACATAAAGACCATCACAAAGGGTACATATAGGGGATCATACTAGATGTCCACCACCCTTATCCCAAGTCAGATACCATGTATCTCATACTTGGGGCACAACACATTTACTGGTTTTTCACTTCACATGTCATAACATAATACACTTTATGAAATTCACCATATTGTAGAACAAATTTTTTTTTTTTTAGAAAAGGTGCAATGCACCCATAATATTAGGGGTAAACGCTTTTTTTGACCGGAGCTATGAACCGGATACAACAAACCACAAGAAACAACCAAACCCGCGAGCACAAAGGCCCAGCGAAGGCACAAGGCCTGCGAGCACTTTGGCCCAGCGAAGGTTTGAACCCTAGTGGCCGTCACTACAACCAAGCGACTTGACCACTGAACCACGCCCTTATCGGCATATTGTAGAAAAAATTCAATTCACTTACATACACTTATTTTTTTTTCTTTAACATTATTCACTTTTCTTCTTAATTTTGTACATATCTACTCACTTTACATAGTTAAAAGGAATCACTAGTTGATGCACAAATGTATATTACTCCATTTTTCTAGAATTTAACAATACATGGTACACCACACTTCCCATCTTACTAAGTGTTTGACATCACATATATGATCAAGATTGGTTTTCTATATTTATCCACACCATTATTCTTCTTTCATTCAACTATTTTTATTATGTTCATTAACATATCAATATGGATGATTCCACTATAATTTTCACAATGTGCTAAAGAAAGTTTCCTACTTAATAAGGGAGACCCAATACTTAACATGCAATATGAAAAACATAGTCCAATTTTATTAGTACCATAACAAAACATTATTTCCACTCAACCTCCACTAAATCACCCATTTAACAATTTCATCTCAATTGAGTCGACAATTATATGGCTTTCTATGACTAATAATGCAATTGGGGACCTTAAGTCTCACCAATGTAATGTTGTTATGACACACCTGCCATTCTATATCCCAAACATGCCATGAAATGAAAGACAAGTTTTAATTCAAAAATTTAGCAATGCAAAGTTTACTACTACATTCATTCCCTCTCCATCATTATTATTTATTTGCTATGCATATTATTCCACGATTCCCTTTTTACCTTAATTATTAGTTGATTACACACAAGTTTATGCATATATCCTAAGGTGATATTGCAATTTTGGGACAAAGACATTTTTCCCAACATTCATATTTCCTCCATATCTACAAGATAGCTTTACATACAATATGCACTTTTAGGGAGTACTTCATTTATCCACACACAAGAAAGGAATCATGTTTTCAAATCAATCCAAGCACCTAGGTTTCGAAATAAGGGTTATAGTGTCTTACACTTAGTCATTCACTTGCATTATGAAGTTAAAAGATGTTCACTTAAGTAAAGTTGCATTGTCTACTCAATATTCATGTTTTAAGGATCTTCCTTCATCTCCATAAGGTTCATGGTTATAGGATAGCATAAGGGTAAACTTTATAATAATAATAATAATAATAATCATTGAACGCACTACTATATTTTTAATCCTTCATTTGTTTTTTTTTTTTTTTAAATTCTATTTTATTATGGATTGACTTGGTTTTCACAAGGATAGTTCACTATGACATGATAACCAATATGAATGGAGCATACAATTGACACATTTAGTTTGTTTAATCTAAGTCATCCTAAACATTTATGAGCCCTAAGGAAGGGTATATAGGTGCATTTATATTTAGATTTTCTCAAATCAAAATCTCTAAACTCAGTTGTTTACCCCCATCATAGCCAAATGCATCATCCACATGTGGTTACATAATACTCTATAACTTAACAACATAGAGAAGGGTCTCACATCTCAAACAAAGCTTAATCACTACTTTTTCTATCTAGATTTTATAGATTAGATTATATGATTCCTTAAGAGGCATTAGTACTTCACTACTCTTTATCCTATATAAAGCATGTGAACATAGCATTATTGGTTTCACAATCCATTGTGTCATTCACAATGGTGGTGCGTAGTACTTGAAAAGCTCTAACAACCATTATCAAGAGTAAAGAAAGGAAGGACAACACAAGTCCATTCTATCCATCCCTCACAACGAGATCATAGCCTAGTCATGGTTAAATCACTACTTTTCTATCCAATTTTTAGAGAAAACACTATATAATTCTTTTAAGAAGCATTACTATCTCACTATCATTTTCCACATAAAGTTTATGAGCCTAGTATCATTTATTTCGTAATCCCTTACATCATTCACATTGAGGTATGTAATACTCAATCAAGCTAACAACAATTACTAAAGGATAAGAGAAGAAAAGATGGCATAGGTTCTTTTCAAACATTAGTCACAACAAGGAGGTAAGCACACGAGGGAGCTTCACGCAAGCAACACTCATAGGGCCACAATACTATCCAAAGATCCCAGCGCTGCAACCGCGCTCTGATACCAAGTGTCATGCCCATAATTTTTTGTTAGAAAAACCCAACCATTTTTTTTATTTATTTTTATTTATTTATTTATTTTTAGAACCCATTAATTAATTAATTAATGTTCGATGTGTTTAAGATGAAAAACCAACCATCCCAACTTGAATGTTATAGTGTGCAAGATAATGGATCTTAAAAAAAAGGTATGTGATGTTGTTTACTTTGCTACCAATTAGATCTTTATAAAATGACCCGGTGTGTTTACCAAGGTTGTTATTACTCCAAAATGTGAACTCTCCAATTGTTAGATTAACTTTTGTTTCAACCATCCAATCCTTGTAACCCTAATATTCTCAAAACTTCATTTAGCATTATTGAAACAAAATAGAGCAACAATGTTGTGTCCCTTCTTATGATAACAATGTTTTTATCCCTTATTAATCCATACATATATGTATCCAAATATGCATAATATTATTATTAACAATACCCTAAACATTGATAAGGATACTATTGCTCATATTATCTCTAGCCCTACAATAAATTTTTCCCTAAGATCATTGTTCATTTATTCATTTATTTATCAATTTATTCAATTCGTCGCTTTAATAAACCTAACATTGTTTTTGTAACTCCCTTCCATGCTACATTTACCATTACTGGCATTAGGGTTAAATTTAACTATGAGAATTATCACCCAAGGATCATATAAATTACCAACTTGTTTGAATGCCGATCCCCATGTAAAAAAAAATACATATAATTCTAGGAACAATTAAAAACATGCTTTTATTGCTTTGGTAATTGAATCTGCTTCATCTATTGGTTTGACCTTTAAACTTTCCCCATTGCTTATTGTTATTTCTAATGCTGGTATATCTTATGAGGTCTATCCAAATAATAGGATATGGTTGTGATATTTGAAACGAGTAGAAATAATCTCATCATCGCTATCCTAACAACGCTTGCATGATTTGACTTATGACATGGTTAATGATGTTGTTTTCATATAAGGTCTGTATGGTTATTGTTTCAGTGCCACTTCACAAACACAAAAGATTTATCACAACGAAAGATAAATAGCGACCATCGAACCACACTTGTACATATATGATTAAATATAAATTTTAGTTTGGAATTGCAAGGTATAGAGCCATTACTGTAAATATGAGCTTAGATACAAATATAGCTAATTCATAATAGATTAATAGACTTAGGCTCCAACACCAATTATTCAGTCAGAAATCTGGTAATGCTAAATGTCAGATAGAGTATGTCGACCAACGACAAGAGCGCACAGACAGAATCATTGATAAATATGAGTGTAGATGTAAATATAATGATTTTGTCGATTAGATGAAGTTAAAGGATTCTGCTATTATAAAATCAATTGCATGAAAAAAGGGTATAATCATAATTATCCTCGGAGTGGTTGCCTCGAATGACTATCGTGTGGAAATCAGAAACAATACCCCCACTGAGAGTTGACGCCTAGAGTGAAGTCATCTATGGCCCAAATTTGTACAGCAACTCAATGCCCATAATTTGGACTGTAGTGACTTTCAAATGTCGTACAGTCCCTAAGAGTGGCGCCTCAATGACTAGCTATTGGTCGCCCAATGGTCTGCATGTGACAGAGTGAGGAGTACAGATCGTATATTTCAGAGGGAACAATGAATACATTGAAATACCTCGATCTGCCCGATGGACATTAGACTATAAGCTGCATGGCCACCCTTAAGCGCGGAAAAAGAAAATAGATCGTAAATGTGTAACGCATGGGAAATAACACTACTCTCTTTATCTATTCCACAAGGTCATCCTGAGTTACTTTCCCATATGTACTAACTCAGTTCACCTTATTCGCGTTACCATTGTGATATCAAGTCCACAGATATATAATTATCAGTATCCTATTTCAACATAGTTACAAAAGTTATACTTCTCCTACATACAATCCCTACACCCTAGACCTATTTCACATCCATTCTTTCCTCGCTTGCTGTGTATCTAATCGGATTACCTCAATATTAACTAGCTAGGAACCCTCCAATACAACTCCCTCCTATTAAAACTGTGATCAAGACTTGTGCTAACGTCCAGGTAGTGTTCAAACATTATTGGTTGCAGCTGTCTATTGCCAGAACTTTCCTCGCCGATGCCTGATCACTGTACATCTTCCACCAGTCAGATTATTAAGGGATCTAAACTAACACGAGAGTGTCCTAGATGACTGCGAACAAGGACAAGGTGATATGAGTCTTCGACGGATTCCTACTGACTTCAAACGGAGTGGTCATTCCAGACTGAAATTTACGCATCAGAATATAAGCAATTGAGAAGACAATCCTACGATATTACTTACGTGACAAGGGAGTATGCTGGTCTGCTTTAATTGAAAATCTTCAGATTCTGCCCCAAGTTAGACTATATGCCCATACTTTATTGATGAGGCATTGGAAACCGGACCACACCCATCTTTAGGTAGGTTACAGGGTTGTGCCATTATAAGTTACACTCCCACCAAACCATGCAGAAGTATCTACAACAAACAGGCTCTATTACTGCGCGCCTTGCTCTCTAATCGACTTTCAAAAGTAGGGAATCATTGTTACCAAAGTCGAGCAGAATTCAGAAAGGCTGGTTTGTATGTTACTCAGGTCATCATCAAAGATGGAAGAAAACAGGAGGAATAAAGGAGAAAGCATCGGTCGCCCTCCAACACTCTCAAGAGAGCCCGTGACCACCTCTGCAGCCTGCAGCTTGCAAGAGGCCGCGCCCTCCTGGGTCTGAGCCCTCTCAAGGCATAGTCTGCACGCCAGCGGAGGCCATTAGACATCATTCTGTTTTAAATTTTTTGTACTTCCTTTCATAGTATTTTTGTAGTTTGTAAGTTAAATTAAAATACTATTATCTTGTACAATTAGAGGTAATCATATTACTTCAGCTTATATGATTTTTGCAATACACATATGTGTGCCTGGTAACAATAAGCCTTGTAGATCTGTGCATAGGTATGAATCTATTTATTTATTTATTTTAATAATCCTTTTTACATGCAATATATATATATATATATATAAATGTGCACAGTTACTCTAAATCAATGCTATCGGATATGGTCTCAAGTGTGGAAATAGTCGCTTAATGTGTTTTTTTTTTTAGTATTGTAAGTTATAAATGATGGCCCCCTCATGCATAATGACTATGGAGAAATGTAGTTTTCTTTTAAGCCTTACACTCTCATTGATGAGTGTGGTTATTTTTTTTTTTTTTAAATTCAATGAAGTATAATAAATAATGTGACTCAGAATTGTTATAGCCTATAGGCATTATAAAGAATAATACCTAAGATAGTTGTAAATTCCCCCATGATTATCTACTCTTGCAATTGTGGCTGAAAATACAATTCATCCTTACACTTCTGCTATTATTATTATTGAATTCATATTATAGGATTTGTATAACCTTAACAATGAAATGTTTGACCCTATATAAACTCTTAGCACATTGTCAAGGAAAACGTTACTTAAACATAGCAACTTGCTACTTTGATTTATAACATTATATATAATCAAGCTTATGATGCCTCTAGAGTAAGGGTTTATTATGTGACTCACTAGTTATTCTTTTTCTTTTTATGGGAGGAAGTTTTTGATATAAAAGGCATATGTAGTTATAGTACAACACTCATAATCTCTATCATAGCATAATATAAACTTTTGTTTTAAATATGGGATCAATCTTATCCCAGTAAAATAGATGGTGCTTAAGCCCACTTTCCTTCTCAAGACTGAGATTATTATTATTATCATTATTTTGGGACGTATGGGTAAATGGTAAAATTTTATCCTTCGTTGAGATATAAATAAATCACTCTTTTATTACACTTAAAAGATACATAAACCATATCGTAATCCTTCCCTTTCCTTTTTATTTAATCACAACTTGAAAGGGTATAATAGTACATCCTTAATAACAAAAGAAATAAAATGAGAGATCTAACCTTAAATTTCTATTTCAAGAACACAAATGCTTCAAAGGAACTTTCTTGGCTCCCATGTTTCTTCAAGAATATTACAAGAAAATTTTTATAATACAAGCCTTATGGAAGAATAATATCATTATCTTAATGTACAAGATTCATCATGCATTTACATAAACTCTATTTATTCCACATTATGTAGAAATGAGGTAAACAACAACTAATGCACCAAGCCTTGCTCTCCACCCTACCATAATGGCATCATGGAGCCTCGTGGGCTTTGGCCATACCCCCGAGCAAGAAATCTATTAACCCCAAGATGATAGATGGATTTTTCTCAATCTTACCAAAAAGACCAAAATAATATGACATCAATTTTCACACATCTAGGATCTCCACTCACCATATTCAACAAGATCTACACAACATTTTACTCTCCTACAACAAAATGGAAAAAGATGATGAAGATGAGGAAACTTATCTTTTTGTTTAGATGAGGGGATTTAGATCTTCCATCCTCCACTCCTCTCCAAGCCAATCTATCTTGAGTCCATCTCCTAAGAGGGAGACTTCTCTCCTCCTCACCTCTTCTCTTCAATTTACACAAAAGTTCTCCAAAAGGAGAAGTGGGTAGTACCCAAAATCTTCCACCTTCTTGAGATTTTATAGAGATCTTCCAACCCTACACTTTTTCCCACAAGTGCTCACACATGTGTGAGTCTTGTGCCAATTCCAAGAGCTTTTGGGGAGTAGAAGGTTGAGAGTGACAATTCACTCTTCCCAAGCCCCAACACTTTTGAGTTGTCACATTCATGAATGTGGACTTTTGAGGGATCTTTTCACACTCCAAGGACAAGTTCACATGACAAAAAGGTTCCAAACCCATAGGTATAGGTCGTAGGGTCTATTCTTATTCAAAAACCAAGGAAATTGACTCAATAATCCCTTTTTAAAACCCACAAAAGAATCCATACGAATTTTGATCCTGAGCAAGGTTTCCAACCCCAACCAAACTCACTTCACATGACCTACAATTGGATTCTACCCAAATATGATCACCCAATCAATAATCAAACCTCAAACCCTTCTAAGTCAAATAGGGCTACACTTAGAACCTCCCAACGATGTATTTATCTTTCCACCTATCTGCATATTCGATCCCTGCACATTACCAAGGTCAGCATGATTAGATCATACATCTCTTCATCCAATTCACATAATTTTCACTCATGAACTACTTACTCATTAATACATCGAATGAACCTAATGATTCAATTTTCATTATAATAAAAGGAAATGCACACTTACTCCAATACAGAATATAGTCAATGAAATAGTCACTCCATCATTTTGTTTACCACCTTAGTAATTCATTTTAAACTCCTATTACATTAACAATGAATCTTTTACCAAAATTTCATATGCCAAATATCCAACACTTTCAAGTTATATCCAACAATTCACATGTCCGTCTATCATAATTAAATCAAGGTTAATGCTTGAGAATCCTACAAATATTTTTATCATTCATTTCATTATAATTATCATTTAACTACTTGTTCGCTTGAATACAAAATGGGGTCTTACATTCATGGTAGCATGAGCAAGAATATTATCAAAACAAAATCACACTATTTGTCACCCATAATACATCTTACCATCTTTTTAGGATCACAAAAGAATATTAGGGCTTTACTATTCACATTCAAGATGGGGCCTTACATCTAGTTGAGTCTACCCATGGAGTACTATTATGTGTATGCTCTCCCCTTGAAATACGTGCAAGCCTAGGGACTAGCACAAACATCTAGTATTTCCTTCCCTTTAAAGAGACCTATTTGGGATTTCATCACCCGAGGGATGATCTCAACCATGTGTTACTAGCGGGGTATATAAAGGGGGGAGAATCAAACTTGTACCCTAATCTAGTCACGTCATGTCTAGTGAATTGTAGAAGCTAGGGTGATGCCTAGATAATATGTGCATGGTTGGTCCAAGTTTTTAATAGCTCAATAGGGCTCCCAATCCATGCTTGTGATGGGCTTGTGTTCATGGTTATGCCTCATGCACCCTCCTGGTATTTTGAGAACTCACAAGATAACCTATTCAGCCTAGATAGAGACTCGTGTTTCATTCATGGCTTGGTGTAGTGCAGGGGATGTGGATTGTACCCCAAATTTACTCATCATGTACTCCCTTGGGTTGAGATAGAAATCCTTGTGGTGGACTATGACATTTCCCAAGGAGAGAGAGAATGTGAGCCTATGGTGTCTATTGATGACCATGTTCCATTGGATCTCTAGCTATCTGCCTTTGTGAGAAAGGGTGATATAGGGAACCACCCCGGTATCATGAAGTATTAACCTTGGGGTGTCACCTGAAGGTGGTGGGCCTACATCGAGTTAGCCAATCTTTACTACTAAATTTAGGCTTGTGCTTCTTGTAGTGCTTTTTTTGTGATATACTAGTGGTTGTTGTCAGTCTGAATCAGTCTAGCCCTTTGCTTTTTGTTTTCTATGTTTGAGTCCTTTTCCATAGTCTTCCCCTAGCACTAGAAGTAAGTTTGCTTCTCATAGGGGTGAACTTGCATTGTGCACATGTGATCCTACCCTAGAAGCAAAAATTCCATGTTTCAGTCTAGTCTAGTCATCCTTTAAGCGAACTCGCTCTTGTTAGGGGATAATTTGCTTGTGGATATCTTATATAGGAAACCTCACATTCACCTGTTATGTGAATAGGTGATTCAGTTATACTCATAGGTGATTTTGTGTCCAATCTATACCATCCCTATTTTTACATCCCCTAGAATGGGCGAACCTGTTATCCATAGGGGTGATCCCATGTCTAGTCTGTACCCTTTTGTCCATAAAACCAAAGATATAGGTGGTCCTGCTATCCCAACAGGTGATCTTGCATCTGGTCCATACCATGTCTAGTTAGTACACTTGAAGAAACAAGCGATCATGTAATCCCCATAGGAAAATTCATCATACCCATAGGTATTTTTACATCTTATCCATACACCTTAAGATTTAGGCAATCTTGATACCATCTTTGGCGATCTCACTAAAACCTAATTGTATAATCCAATATAGAGGCAAACACATGAGTAGGAGGGGTGATCCTATCACACACAAAGTCGATCCTACTATCCCTTAGATAGTCGATCCATTTACCTAGAAGGGATAATCCTTGAAACAAAAAGGTGTATCCATGTCCCATACAAAAAACCTAAGAGTCAATCCTTTGGACCACTAAAATCATGTTGTAAATCCTGAGTCTATTCTTGTGATCAAAATATTTTTATCACCATCCATCTACCTGTAATCATCATTTAATTCTCTCTACATTTTTCAAAAGTCATTGAATCATCAATTAAATCATATAGGTGCATCTTAGGTCATCCCTAGATTGCATATCCATCATCAATTTGTCAATCCAAGTCCCTTATATATCATTTTAGGGAAGTTGTATCCAATTTGGTGAGGTAATTGAACCCTATTCTTATCATCCATGCTTACTTAGGATTGTCATCCATCTTGAGTCAATAATCCTCCATGGCCTAATCAATGTATTTCCATCTCGAGATAGATTCTTCACTATAATCATCCTACATCATCTAATCCAAATTTTGAATGTAGTTTAGAGTTCATCCTATCAATCCTATCCATTCAATAAATTCAACTCAACCAAATTGAATCATTAATCTATCATTACCCTAGCAATCATCCAATCAATTGATTTGTCATCTTACAAATCGTTATAGTCATCATCTAGATCATTAACCCCTCGATGCATCTTAGGGTAGTGTCATCTTAGTCTTTTGGTCATTTGCACTTTCATGCCCATTACCACTCGATCATAGGTGAGAAAATTAATGGAATAACAATAGTCCCAAGGTAGTCAGCCTCAGTATCCCTTGAATACCCCCACTAATAGTAGCTCACCTCAAGTGAACACCAAAGTTCACACACATTCCTCCCTTGAATAAAGCATGGCTAACCAACCCAAGCTCATCAAAGATGAATATCTTAGCAATCCCACTAACGTACAAATGATGGATCGTCTTCTTGATGAGCATGGTGATAAAATCCTACCCTTGTTACTAATGAGAGGTATTAATCCACCAGGTGCTAGGATTTGATACGTCCAAGTTTTTTAACATCACACCCCCTTAATCACAAGATCCACAAAATTCTCGAGTTGATCCCAGCTCATCAGTCCCACAAATCCACCCAATTTCACCACTTGAAACTTAGTACCAACCTAGATTTGGAAAAAAGTCTATTATCAAATTCAACCCCCTCTAGTATGAATTTTAGTCATGGATACAGTTCTTGATCCCAACAATCCACAAGCTCCTGGACTTAAGAGTCCTCAAGCCTTTACCAGTCACCAAGATCCAAACAATCCTCAAGGGCTTGGATCTATTAATTTGCAAGGTATGAACATCCTGCAAGGTCCTCTATATCAGCAAGGCATGAACATATCATGAGGTCCAACTCCCATACCATCTGCACCACCACTTATGTTGCATCAATCAAACCAATCCCTAGGTAATATTGGGGGAAATCCTTTTGCTACTCCACCTCCTTACATACCTCCTAGCTCCATAGACACATCAAAATTTCCTCATTCATTTACATTTCAACATCGACCCCAAGGGAGTCTACCACTGCACCAAGTGTTGTCCCAACCACCTCATCAACAACCACTACAAAAAACTAAAATCCCTTCACAACCTCTACAACATACTCAAATCCCTTCACAACCCTTGCATCATGCTCAGATCCCTCTATAACATCAACAACCACCCCTGCAACAACCTCAGGGTAATCCACCACCACCACCACACCAATCCTAGGGTATTCCATCATAGCCTCCTCATCAATCACAATTCCCCCCTCAACAACAATCGTCTCATCAACCACCTCCTCGAAAATCTCAAATCCCATCTCAACCTCCTTATTAGTTCCAAATCCCTACAAAACCTCCAATTCATACTCAAATTCATTCACAATTGAAGCAATCCTCTTAGTAAATTCCATGCAACCTTGCTTCCTAATACCTATACCATCCCCAAAGCACTTATTTTTTGCAAGCCACTACATCCAACCCCAATCCCAATGATTTTCGGAATACTCTACTTCCCAGCAATCGCAACAAAACACCTATTATCAGCAATCCAATTCACAACAACCTTCATATGCTTCTCAACAACAATCCACATGCAACTTCTAATCCAATCCATTTTACTCCCAACAACCACCATCCTATCAGTAGGATACCACTTCATCATATTACCAAGCCTCACCATCATACCAACAAGCTTACCCTGATCCTCAATCCATGTATCCTAATCAATACCAACAAACTCTTCATATCCACCCCCACCATCATATGATCAGTCTATTCTGATGCCACTTCCATCATACTAGAAATATATCCCATATGACCAATCTAATCTAGCAAGTCCTTCCTCCTCAATACCAATTAATAAAGAGTTGGAAGATATGAAAGCTACACTAAAAGAATTGCAAACGGGGGTGTCCAAGAATTCCTTCAAATTTGAGGAGATTTTCCCTTATCTATTTGATCCCTCCATTTCACTCATCCCCTTTCCTAAAAATTTCAAAATGACAAAATTTGATAAATACAATGAAAGGGGAGATCTTAGAAACCATTTGCAATAATTTTACACTAACTTTCAAGAATTCATGCATAATGAAAACTACCTTCTGCAATTATTCCCTAGGAGCCTAACGAGGCAAGCTCTAGACTAGTTCATGGATCTTCTAAAGGGATCAGTTTCTTCCTTTGTGGATCTATTAGAAAAATTTCTGGCACACTTCTCCTTCAATCTGGAGAAGGACATTGATACCTTAGATCTCCTGAAAGATAACCAACAAGAGGGAGAAGCACTTGCAAGCTACTTGCAAAGGTGGCGAGCCTTAGCTAGTCGACTAAAATCCCATCCAAATGAGAAAGATTTGGTAACCATATTTGTTGCCAACACCCACCCTGAACTGGATCATAACCTACACAGGTCCATTGTGTTACCACCTTTATTGAGAAGGATACTACCATCGAGAGGGCCCTTATTGCTAAAGGCCAAATCAAGATTTCTAAACAATATAAAGATAAATCATCTATAGATAAATACCACTACTAGAACAAGAACAAAAATGTTGTCAACAATGGTGTCATTGATACCAAACACATCTAGGTAGCCAATACTTCACAAAGATCGTAGTGTGTCTCCAATACACAATAGGTTTCCAATGTCATATACATAACACATGGTGCACCCCGTCCTCACCCATAGTCCAATCAATAAAATCAAGGGAATAATAAGTGTATGTTTATGCCTTTGGGAGGACCTTTAGATGTTGTTTTCAAGAGGCTTCTTCAAGAAAATTATGCAGTTACCTATCTTGTGACAAAGCCTTTTGATAAGTCAAAACCTACCTGGGATAGAGAATGAGTATTATGATTATCATAAAATCAAAGGTCACTCCACTAATAAATGTCAAGGACTTAAAGGTTATATCCAAGATCTCATAGATTGAGGTGATATCATAGTGGATGCAAATTAGGCTACATTGTCAAATTCTTAATTACAAATAATCATAATTCCTTCCCTAAACACAATCAGGGTCCCAGTACTTCAAACACAAACCCTGGGTCCAATAATAATAGCCAAAATAATAGCACTAATAATATCAGTTATAAAGCTATGCAATATAATTATGAGACCATTATTACATGCATCAATCAAGGGGAGTTGTTGGCACTGTCAAATTTGAAGTAACCATATTGAAAAATTTTCCTTTGAACACTCAAAAGTGCACCTGCAAAATCTACCCAAGTGACCTATTTTGGAGGGTCACAATTTAGAGCCAGTTGATTCTCATGCCAAATCGATTGTTGCTCTCCATTTTCCTTACATTCATGTACTCCCATGTCTAATTTTAGAGTCTCTAGATCATATTTTCTATTTTTTTGAGATCAAAAGCAAATGTAGTTTGTTTAGTTTAACATCTACATTTCTAACGATGTTTCAAGGTGGTCATCTTTGACCCCTAATATCTCGTGAAGAGTAATGAATGAAGCAAATTTATTTTGCACACATATTCAGTGTACCTAGATGAGCTTATGTTTCTAATGGTATCCCCCCAGAAGTTGTTTTGATATTTTTCAAAGTGGTGACTTTGAGAGCCCTTATTGGGTCTAAACAAGTGAAATTACAGAAAATCCTAAGTGAGCCATTTTAGCATTTAATATATTGCACATCAAGAGGAATTTTCCATGTCATTTGTTTCATTATATTCTTGGGTCAAATTATAACATGTATACTCAGTTCCAGGCTCCCATGATATGTTATAATGGGTTAACTAATCCTTTTCTAACTGCAACATGGCTGAAAATGATGTCCCAAAAAGACTTCAAATTTTCAAATTATAAGTACAACCCATTTCTTTTTTTGGTCTAAAACCTCTACAGCTCCATTTTCATCAAAAAAAGAGGTCATATGATGCATTATTTTAATGCATTTTAGGTGTAGCAAATATGTGCCAGGGGCCAGTTTACAAAGGAGGTACTTGATTTTTGATGGCTAGGAAAATTTTGAGAAAATGGGTTTTCTCTAAATAATTTATTATGGCCGCACATAAAAAATCTCGGCTCTAGGTGTCCTAGTTTTCCCATAGTGAATTTTCTTCAAATGGGCCACAGACGTAATTAGAAGTCATAATTTTTAATAATGTCTCAAATGTTTATATTTAAAATATTTTGAATATTTTAAATATTGGGAAAATGTAAAAATGCATTTAGGGCAAGTATAATGTGCATTTCAAATTTTATGAGCAAAAGCAAGTTTAATTCTTGCTTGTGATTGGCTGAAAAGCAGCGCGACAACACAGCTTCATGGAAAACTCCATCACCCATCTCCAGTTAAAAATGATTGAACTGATTCAAATTAGTGATATGAGTTTGCTTCATTGCATATCTCTCATTTCATGGAGGTGTTGAGTTTCAATGAGCGGTGAGCGATCGCTGTTGTTTCATCACCCATCGCTCATAGATGTTCCCTTTTCCATTTTGTATCCGCGATGTGCAATGTTTCATCACCCATTGTTGATTTGTTATTTTTTCTCTCTACATCCATAATGGTTTCTCGGGAATGAAGTTTTCTACAGTCAGTAAAAAGAATAAAAAAAATATTTACCAAGTAAAGTAAAATGTTTTGGATGCCTTGGAAAAATGAATTTAATATTTTAAAATGCTAGACATTTTAAAATTTGTAAACACACGGGTAAAGATTGTTTTGCAGACGATAAAAAGGGGAATTGAAACTTTCTTTGTTGGAGAACATGATATCGAGCATTGCTGATTTAATTTTATTTTCTCTCCTCACATCAGTGATGTGTGATGCTTCATTTTTTTTATCTCTCATTGCTATTCCATTTCTCAATTTCTCATTCCATTCGCAATGAGCGATGAGGACAGCCAAGTAAAGTTTATAAAGCAGTCTTGGATGCATATGTTTTAAATGATAAAAATTGCTTGAAAATAAATTAAAATATGAAGCAAAAACAATTCCATATAACATAATCTCCCAATGCTAATTGATTTTAGCTTTCCCAAATATAAATGAAGATGTGTGATGGAAAGTATTAGAGTAAAGAGCTTGGTGGGCCTAGGTGAATGACTTTTAAAAGTTTTTCTAGGCTTTTAAATTATTTATGAGTGTAATGTTTTAAAAGGGTTTCCTTTTAAAATATAAATTTTAAATGTGCAAAGTAAAAGTGAAAAGTGGGATTTAAATAAGTTTGATTTTCTTGATAATGTAACGACTTTAGCCATCATATTTTCACATAGTGGTGAATATTTTAAACATAAAATGAGAGTCATGAGGACACCGGTAAATAATTTTGTAAAGTGAATATTTTATTCACTGTGCAAAGTGTTTTGTTGGAAATGAGTTTTACAAAGAGGACCATTTTTCATGCAACTAGGTGAAAGATGAATAGGTAAAGGGGAGATATTTATGAAGGGTTTTTACAAGCTAGTAGATTATTCTCTATAACAGGACATTTCTTCAATGTGGGTAAAGAGCAGGCAAAGAGAATGATGAGTTTTCAAAAGGAGAAATATACTTTTGTTGCAAGTTAGTGGAGTTGGGAGCAAGAAAATAGAGAGCAGGTGAAGTCTTTTGCAAGAAAAGGCATTTTCAACATGGGTAAAAGGTTGAATAGAGAGAATGATGAGTCTTCCATGAGGAATATTTTATGTTACAGGGAAAACACAATATGCATGAATCAAGGAGTAGATTGAAGTTTCTTCAGGAAACAAGGGAAGTTACAGATCAATGGAGCTAAAGATGCCAGGTGTCTTTCATAGATGGATTCTAGGGCTTCTTCTACTTCTATATCTTTCTTTTTGTTCTCTTTTGTATAGGGTTCTCAAATTTTGAATTAGGTGAATAAGCTAGAGTAGTGTTAAGTTTGAATTGTAAATGGAGTATGTAAATTGTAACAGTTGGGTTTTATGAGTAGATGTTAGCCAATTTGTGTAATATTATATTACTATTGTAAAGTTATCTCTAGATTTGTTTGTTTTTTATTATATGAATTCAATATATCAAGGATTGTTTAAGTTTTTCATCACAACTTTCCTATGATTGTGTTATTTTTCCATGGTTCTCTTTCAAGTAAAGAGTTAAATTACTTTGATCAAATCACTATAATCTTGAGTGCAAAAGTGGGATTGGTGAGTAGAACTTTATGGCAATAAGATTGGGTTTGTTAATGCAAGGCAATAACATATTTTAAATCCATTGGTTGAACTTAATTTGCTAATAGGATCTTTGTTATAGTTTTATATTGGAATCCATGGCCCATGATTAGGCATTGACCTATCAAAAGTCTTGAGAAAAGTTTTAGAAATTATAATGATTATAAATTTAAATCATATTACTTATCAGTCCTAGATTGTTTGTGTGTTGAGATCATTTTACTACATCTCTAATGTTTAAAAGAGGCATAACTATAGAGGTTAACCAAGCCTGTAGAGTACTGTGTCTTTCAAACAATTAAAGGAGAAAAATCTTTTCATATTGTATTTGGTACTTCAGCACACAAGTACCTATAAATATATTGATTGGGATTACCCTCCCAGGTTTAACAAAGATTGAAGTCCAGGGGAAGTAGGGGTATTTTATTCACTCTCCCGTTTGTTTTCCATATCACCCCATTCAGTTTGAATATGAGAGAGTGGCTACTCTTTAGGACTGATTGAATTTGTTGATTTGGGAACCAACAGATTGGCGAATCTCCTAAGGAGAATTCCAGAAATATTTGGTTTCAAACCATTTAGTCAAAGAGTCATTTAATTTTCATAATGATCTAAGGACTTGCATACTTGAAGGAGATTGCTGCAATGTTTCTAATGTATTCTTGAATTCTAGTGCTCTGCTGGTGGAGAGAACTCAGAAATACCTAGATCTTATAAGAATTTTTTTACTGGTTGAAGATCTTTTCTTCTTTCAAAGAGGTGGAAACTCTACATAAATTTCTACACCATCAGAAGAGTTGGATGTATCAGTTCTCAGGTATTTTTTTGTTGTAATATTCTTGTATGAAGGTTTTCAACAAAAAATTCTAGTTAATACTGTCCTATATTCAGTATTTCAAGATACTAGTAGAAAGGGAAATGAGAAATTAAGATATTATGAAAAGATATCTTGAGAAGAAATTAGTTGTAGAGGGACTAAATTTATTTGCAAAAATGTATTGTTGTCCTAGTTCTCCCTCTATAAGTTGTAATATCAAGCCTAGAACACAGTCATGTCCTCAAAGAAATGTGTTCACTAATGAAAGATATAAGCCTTTGGATTTCAGTCGAATTCAGGGTTACCCACATTCTGTCCCAAGAATAATTAATGAATATTTTCCTAAGTTTAGAGGAGGTTTTGAAGAATCAACATCACAAACATGTACACATTTTTCTTGATGTAATGGAAGATTGTCAAATACTAGAAGAAGATTCTATCATTAAGTTTTTTGTAAGAACTTTATAAGATACTGCTGAATATTGGTTTTCTAGTTTATTAATGCATTTCATATGTTCATGGAAAGAGCTTGAGAAACTATTCATGGATAATTTTGGTGAAGTAAATGATGAATGCTTGTCTGAAGACATAAATCTGCATACCCAAGGTGAATATAAAGAGAAATGTGAAAATGAGGTTGAACTTATGTCATTTATGGATACACTGTTTGATATAGAAATATTGGAGGATGAATCCATCTATGATTTTCATGATAAATTCATGAAAGTTTTTCTTGATATACCATAATCAAATAGGCTTGATGAATCATTTTGAATTGATTTGTTCTATGAAAGACTTGACCCAAGTCTAAATAGTATGCTAGCTCATTTGAAGCTTCCTAATCTTAAATGCATATATCAATGGCTTCTAGTAATTGAGGAAATGATAGACAAATATGGAAGTAATCTTGTAACTCAATTATGTGATGGTAATTTTGCAAGACTCAATCCAATAGATGCAAATGTTATAGTAGAAGACAAGAATGATGCATCATTAGGTGATGAGAAAGTTGTTTTTGAAGAACCTACAAAAGAAATGTACCGATATGAAGATTGCAGCCATGATGGTCATGAAGAGATAAATAAAACATCTAAAGTTTCTTCTATTTGCTCTAAAAATATAGAAATAGAGAGAAGATTTTTTGTAGCAAATGAAGGTTGCAATAATGCAAATGATACTAAAAGTATTTTCTTTTCCATGGACTTTGAATATATAGTTGAGGAACCTATTGATTCTGAAGTATCATGTCTTCATCATGAGAAAAATGGTGTTGTAGATGGAAGTTTGCAACCAGCTGAAAAGTATTATTTTCTAGGTGATCACGATGACTTCATTTCTATTTGCAGCCCTAGTGACTAAGATTCCTCTAATGAGGAAGAGGTATAATTAATCTCTTCACATGGAAAGTGCTCCAACAAGGAAAATGATGACAATAGTTTTGAAATATCA
This sequence comes from Sequoia sempervirens, assembly GCA_007258455.2. Lineage (NCBI taxonomy): Eukaryota > Viridiplantae > Streptophyta > Pinopsida > Cupressales > Cupressaceae > Sequoia > Sequoia sempervirens. Next base: position 435,568,632 of record VDFB02271358.1, on the reverse strand, counting down.
CAAGAAAAAGATGATGGATATAAACTGAATATCTTGTTTGAAGAAGACATTTGTGATCAACAATGCAATGGTACAATTGGTCATGTAAATTCTACAAGTTCAAGTGTAGCATTCATGAAAACTTTCATGATGATGAGATAGAGGAGCTTGTTGATTTGAAGAGTATTTTTGAGAATGTCAGCATATCATATAAAAGTGACATAGTATGTAATGATTTTCATTCAAAGAAATCATGTGTGAGAAGTTGCAATGAATAAATAAGTGATGGTTTTCAGTTTAACAATGAGAAAGGTAGCTCTGTTGATTGTGGTAGTAGTGTAAATAGAGAAGGAGATATGTGTACAAGAGTTTCATTGAATGAATCATCTAAAGTAGTTGATTATGAAGGGAATGCATATGTTGGTCATAATCAACAAGGAACTTGTCTTTTGTCTCATGCTTTACCTTCTTTTGTTCATGTTGCTGCTTTTGAATTTATCCCTGAATGTTTGCATGAGATCAACATTGAAGAAGTTGTACTTGATATTGGAAATGTAGAGATAAATGTTAGTACAACTAATGAAATGGTTGTGTCAATTACATGGATGCATATGAGGACCCCTTTTTTAGAACTACAACTTATAGTTTTTCTCATGAGCAGTATGCTTCAGATTTTCAAGTTGGTGCAACATGAGGTAATATTGAATATGATACTCTTTGCAATACTAAATGTATTTTGAACACTCAATATGATTAATTTGTTGCAAATGAAGATTCTGAGTCATATGAACCTGCACTTGAGGCCTCTTTTTGTGATAATATAACAAGTGCTAAAAAACTTGTCTATGAGCTTGAAGTAGGAAACATTGTTTGGGATGATGACAAAATCATCTATGATGCAATTCAATTTGATGAGTTTCAAATGTGTGAGCAATATTGTCTTAACGCATAGAAGGATTGCACATTTTTTCTGAGGCATGATACCTTTTAAGAGCTTAATATTTGTGAGGGTGATAAGGTTGTGTTTTCAGATAGTCTTGATCACTAACCTCATATTTTCTCACTTGCCACAAAATTTGAAAATGAAATGAGTAGCAGTGATTCAACCTGTGTCATTTGGTTGCCATGTGATAGTAAAGCTAAATACAAAGGCACCTTGACACTTGTGTTTGCAAGAATGTATTTACTCATGTTGCTATGGTGTGATAGAAGAAGATATGGAATAAAGAGGATCATCCTTTTTAATATATTGGTATTTGATAGGGGTATGAACTGGCTTCCCTTTTCCATTTGGTGGCCACCAAATGAGGTTTAAAATTTTTAATAAAGACCCTATTACCCAATGTTTCTGGCACTAGGTTTGCTCTCCCAGATATCTAAATTCTTGCTATCCCTGCAAGGGGAATACATCTCCAAAAAGAGCCACTGATGGCACCTTCAAATTTGAAAATTTGAAGTTCCCAAATTGAAAAAATTGCCTTTGGATAGTTAGAAATGCACCTGCAAAATTTTCCCAAGTGACCTATTTTGGAGGGTCACAATTTAGAGCCAGTTGATTTTCATGCCAAATGGATTGTTTCTCTCCATTCTCCTTACATTCATGTACTCCCCTATCTTATTTAGAGTGTCAGGATTAGATTTTTTTTTTTGATAATAAAAGCAAATGCAGTTTGTTCAATTTTACATCTGCATTTCTAACAATGTTTCAAGGTGGTCATCTTTCACCCCTAATATCTCATGAAGATTAATGACTAAAGAAAATACCTTTTTCACACATACTTAGTGTACCTAGATGAGCTTATGTTTCCAATGGAAGCCCCCCACAAGTTGTTTTGAAATTTTTCAAAGTGGTAACTTTGAGAGCCCTGATTGGGTCTAAACAAGTGAAATTGTAGAAAAGCTTAAGTGAGCCACTATGGCATTTAATATCTTGAGCCTCAGGGAGAATTTTTCCATGCCATTTGCTTCATTGGATTCTTGGGTCAAATGGTAACATGTATGCTCAGTTTCAAGTTCCCAGGATAAGTTTTGATCGGTTGACTAATCATTTTCTGACTGCAACATGGCCGAAAATGATGTCCTGAAAAGATTTCAAATTTTCAAGTTCTAAGGAAAAACCATTTCTTGTTTTGGTCTAAAACCTCTATAGCGCCATTTTCATAAAAAATGGAGGTCATATGATACATTATTTTAATGCAATTCAGGTGTGGCGAACACATCCCAAGGTCCAGTTTACAAAGGAGGTACCTAATTTTTGATGGTTGGGAAAAGTTTGAGGAAATAGGTTTTCTCTAAATAATTTATTATGGCTACACTCAAAAAAATTAGCTCCAAGTGTCTCGTTTTTCCCACAGTGATTTTTCTTCAAATGGGTTGCAGGCGTAATTAGAAGTCATGATTATTAATAATGTCTCAAATGTTTATATTTAAAATATTTTGAATATTTTAAATATTGGGAAAATGTAAAAATGCATTTAGGGAAAGTATAAAGTGCATTTCAAATGTTCTGAGCAAAAGCAAGTTTAATTCTTTCCTATGATTGGTTGAAAAGCGGCAACACGATAGCAAAGCTTCATGGGAAAAATCCATCACCCATCTCCATTTGAAAATGATTGAGCTAATTCAAATCAGAAATGTCCAATGGTTTGCATTGATTGACTCTTAAGACAACTTTCAACTTTATAAAAAATCATTATGAGCTTTCTTTATCGCACATATCTCATTTCATGGAGGTGTTGAGTTTAAATTAGTAATGAGCGATGGTTGTTGTTTCATCGCCCATCGCTCATAGATGTTACCTTTTCCATTTTGTATCTGTGGTGTGCGATGTTTCATCTCCCATCGCTGATTTGTTATTTTTTCTCTAGCAACATCCGTGATGTCTGATTTTTTCTCAAGAATGAAGTTTTCTATAGTCGGTAAAAAGAATTATAAAATTCATCTTCGAGTAAAGTAAAAGGTTTTGGATGCTTTAGGAATATTAATTTAATATTTTAAAATGTTGGACATTTTAAAATTTGTAAACTCAGGGGTAAAGAATCTTCTACAGCCGATAAAAAGGGGAATGGAAACTTTCTTTGTTTGAGAACATGTTATTTTATTTTCTCTCCTCACATCAGAGATTAAGGACGCTTCATTTTTTATCTCTCATCACTATTCCATTTCTCACTTTCTCATTCCATTCACGATGAGTGATGAGGATAGCTAGGTAAAGTTTATAAAGCGGTCTTGGATGCATATGTTTTAAATTTATCATTTGATAAGTTTAAATGATAAAAATCGTGAGAAAATAAATTAAAATATGAAGCAAGCACTATTCCATATAACATAATCTCCCATTGCTAATTGATTTTAGCTTTCCCAAATATAAATGGAGATGTGCGATGAAAAGTGTTGGAGTAAAGAACGTGGTGGGCCCAAGTGAATGATTTTTAAAAAAACTTCTAAGCTTTTAAATTATTTACCGAGTGTAATGTTTTCAAAAGGGTTTCCTTTTAAAATATAAATTTTAAATGTGCAAACTAAAAGTGAAATGTGGGATTTAAATAAATTTTATTTTCTTGATAATGTAACGATTTCAGCCATCATATTTTCACAAAGTGGTGAATATTTTAAACATAAAATGAAATTCATGAGGGAACCAATAAATAATTTTTTAAAGTGAATATTTTATTCATTGTGCAAAGTGTTTTGTTGGAGATGATTTTTTACAAAGAGGATTGTTTTACATGTGCAGCTAGCTGAAAGATGAATAGGTAAAGGGGAGATTTTTATGAAGGGTTTTTACAAGCTAGCAGAACATTCTCTATAGTAGGGAATTTCTTCAACATGGGTAAAGAGCAGACAAAGAGAACGATGAGTTTTCAAAAGGAGGAATATTTTTTTATTGCAGGTTAGTGGAGTGAGGAGCGAGAAAATAGAGAGGAGGTACAGTCTTTTGCAAGAAAAGGAATTTTCAACATGGGTAAAAAGTTGAATGGAGAGAATGATGAATCTTCCATGAGGAATATTTTTTGTTACAGGGAAAACACAAGATGCATGAATCAAGGAGTAGATTGAAGTTTCTTCAAGAAGCAAGGGTAGTTATAGATCAAGGGAGCTAAAGATGCCAGGTCTCTTTCACAGTTGGATTCTAGGGATTTTTCTTCTTCTATATCTTTCTTTTTCTTCTCTTTTCTACAAGGTTCTCGAATTTAGAATTAGGTGAATAAGGTAGAGTGGTGTTAAGTTTGATTTGTAAATGGAGTATGTAAATTGTAACAGCTGGGTTTTATGAGCAAATGTTAGCCAATTTTTATAATATTATATTACTGTTGTAAATTTTTCTACATATTTGTATGCTTTTGATTATATGAATTCAATATATCAAGGATTGTTTGAGATTATCATCATAGATTTCCTGTGATTGTGTCATTTGTTCATGGTTCTCTTTCAAGTAAAGAGTTAAATTGATTTTATCAAATCACTGTAATCTTGAGTGCACAAGTGGGATTGGTGAGTAGAACTTTATGGCAATAAGAGTGGGTTTGTTAATGCAAGACATTAACATATTTTAAATCCATTGGTTGAACTTAATTTGTTGATAGGATATCAATTATAGTTTTATATTGGACTCCATGGCCCATGATTATGCACTGACATATCACAAAGCTTGAGAAAAAATTTAGAGACAATGATTATAAATTTAAATAATATTACTTATTAGTCCTATTTTGTTTGTGTGTTGAGATCATTTTATTACATCTCTCATTTTTAAAAGAGGCATTACTATAGAGGTCAGCCAAGCCTGTAGAGTATTGTGTCTTTCAAAATATTAAAGGAGAAACATCTTTTCACAGTGTATTTGGTACTTTAGCACACAAGTACCTATAACTATATTGATTGGGGTTACCTTCCTAGTTTTAACAAAGCCTGAAGTGTAGGGGAAAAATGTGTATTAAATTATTCACTCTCCCGTTCATTGGCCATATCAACCCATTGAGTCTAAAGATGAGAGAGTGGCTACTCTTTAGGACTCATTGCATCTGTTGATTTGGGTACTAATAGGAGCCAAACATATCTATGATTTGTGCAAAGGGAAAAGACCGTAAATGTGTTGTTACTACATGTCGTACCCAAAAATCAGTTCTCGGGCCTTCCAATTCATCTCAGCAAGCTCCTTTGAGCTCGCAATATAATATCCTTGATCATCTGGGTAAGACTCAAGCCCAAATATCCATTTTGTATTTACTTAGGTCTTCCTCAATTCACCAAGAAATCCCTACAAAAGCTCTTCAAGATACACACATGCCAAATGACATAGATCCTACCCAGTTTCAAGATTTAGTAGGACATTTTTCATCCTCATGTTAACTAGGATTCAGTCAAAATGATATTCCCCCAATTGATTCATCCCATAACTGTTCCTTACACATTAATGTCATGGTTACTTGTTATAAAGTAAAATGGGTCTTGGTAGATAATGGCTTTGCGCTAAACCTATGTACATTAAATTTCATAAAACAGATAGGATATACTCATGCTAACTTGGATAACTAGACCATTACAATTAAAGCCTATGACAATGCAGAAAGGGACTCAGAGGGTATTATTTATCTTTTGATACATGTTGGCCCTATGGTGCAATACACTACCTACCACGTCCCTGATCTATATTTGCCATACAACTTTCTCCTTGGTCATCCATGGATCCATTCCATGTATGTTGTTCCATCCACCTATCACTAATGCCTAAAATTTCCATACAATGGGGTCGAAGTAACTATCAATGTAGACCCTCAACCTTTTGATTACAATTGTGCTCTAGAAGCTTCCTTCCCCCACTCTCAATATTTTCTAGGGGTAGAAGTGGGGTTACCTTAGGCATGACCTTCCAATCCATCCTCCAATTCATCCACCAACACATCATCCACTCTATCCACCACATCTAACTCCACCATTACCAAGCTCCAAATCATTGATAAAGGTTGTGGAGAATATGAGATGCATACAACTCTTAATGTGGCAACCATGCCTCCATCTCCTTGCACCTACATCCAACGTTCTTAGTAAACACTAAAAGAGGAAGTGAAGAGAAAAAATATTAGATTTGTAAGAATGTGGGTTCAACCACTTTCCAGTCCCTAAGAACACTACAAGATCAACTAGATGAAGACATTATTCAATGGGTCTACAGAGAAGAACCTGAACCATCACCTCCTCTCATTGAATACTTTCAAGAGGTTTATCCCCATGCATCTAAGATAGTAGAGAAATATAATTATCAAGAGGGGGCCTTTGTTGTAAAGGAACATGGAAGCTTGCAGCCTATTGAGACACATGCACAACCTAAAAATATGAGATTAGGCTATGAAAAAAAGAAAAAGGGTCCCACACCATCTATTAGAACCTCAAATAATGTCAATTTAGATAACAATTTCCTTCAATACATACCTGAAGAAGAAGTCATCATACTCTCATACGATGATATAGATCTCCTTTCCCTTTTTGATTCCACATTCATCTTTTTCATCAACCTTTCCCTCCATCACCCCAAGCTTATTGATTGGGACCTATGAGGGAGTGCATCTGTAGACATCTTTCCTTCAAACGACACTTAAATGTACATCATATGGGATTGGGGGAAGATGAACACCCTAACTGCAAAAGAAAAATGAAAAAAAAGAGACATCTAGTGAAAACATCCCCAAGGCACTTCTTGACTCATCAAAAGTAAAAATAAAGGGTCTATCTTCTATTGAAAATTTTGATGAGGTGCTAGAGGATGCGGATGTTCATCTTACCCTTGTTGGAGCTCATTTATCTGAATGGTCTTCCATTCTGATCGAGGAAATGCAAGAAGTTAATCTAGGAATAGAAGAAGAGCCCAAGATCACATATTTGGCCAAGTCATTGTTAGAGGAAGAGTATCCCATTATTGTCAATCTGCTAAAGGAAGGGATCATTAGCTTCACATGGTCCTATTTAGATATTCTAGGATTGGATCCCGCATTCATTGTGCACCATCTTGATTTTCATCTGCATGAAAAACTAGTTAAATAGAAGCTCAGAAAAATGCATCCCCAAGTGGCCCTACTTGTCAAGAAAGAACTAGAAAAACTTTTGGAGGATAGATTCATCAAACCAATTGATTACTCTAGTTGAATATCCAACATAGTACTTGTGGCTAAACCTAATGGGAACATTAGAATTTGTACAATTTTTTGGGATCTTAATAAAGCTTTCTAGAAAAATGATTTCCTACTTCCTATCATTGACATGTTGGTAGATCTTACTATAGGATATGCTATGCTATCCCTCATGGATGGCTTTTTCAGCTATAATCAGATTAGAATTGCACTGGAAGACTAGCATAAGACTGCATTCACTACCCCATAGGGAACTTTTTATTACAATTTCATGCCCTTTGGCCTCAAGAATGCGAGGGGAACTTATCAACATGCAATGATACTCATCTTCCATGACCTCATCCATATTATAATGGAAGATTATGTTGATGATCTACTAGAAAAATATGAGACAAGAGAAGATCATCCCAAGATCCTGAGGAAAATATTTGAGTGGTTAGAAAAATACAAGTTGTGCTTGAATCAAAAAAAGTGTGCCTTTGGTGTCATATCTAGGAAATTTTTTAGGCTTCATATTATCTAGAAGGGGAATTGAAGTAGATCCAGTGAAATTCAAGGCTATAATTAAAATTCCCCTACCTCACAGTCTCAAGCAACTAAGAAGTATCCAACGAAAATTATAGTCCATCAGGTGTTTCATCTCCCAACTTGCTGATAAATTTCAATCATTTACACACCTTTTGCATAAATACATCACCTTCAAATGGGATCCAGAGTGTCAGCAAGGCTTCAACAAGATCAAGGAGTACCTAGCCAATTTTCCCATTTTAATGCCTCCTATTCTAGGTAATTCACTACTGCTATACATCTTAGCTACATTAGTTGCACTGGGGGAATTGTTAGCTCAACATGATGAGTTCTCCAAGGAATGTTCCATATACTATATTAGCCACACACTTGTGGGCTATGAGATTAATTATTCATCCATGGAGAAAGCTTGCTTGGAAGTTGTTTTTAGTTCACAGAAGTTGTGTCACTATATGCTCAGTCATCCTATCAAGTTAATATCAAAAGTTGTCCTACTCAAATATATTTTATCAAGAACATCATTAACTACCTACATGGCCAAGTGGGTTATGCTAATAAGAAAGTTTGATATAGAATATGTGGATTGTAAAGAAATTAATGGGCAAGTGATAGCAAATCAATTGGTCGATGCTCCCCTAGTAGATACATATCCGCTAGTAGCAAAGTTTCCTGATGAATTGGTCCTTATAGTGTCAAAATTGGATACATGGACATTATATTTTGATGGTTCATATACGTATAATGGATCTAGTGTGGGTATTCTCTTTGTCACACCTCAAGGTGATTACATCCTAAAGTCATTCAAGCTAGCATTCCCATGCACAAACAACATTGGTGAATATAAAGCTCTAATCATAGGCCTCAAAATAGCAGTCCAATGGAATATCACTCATCTTAATGTATTTGGTGATTCTCAACTAATAATCAAATAGGTCAATGATGATTTTCAAACCAAGGATGATAATATTTTACCTTACAAACACATGGTGGATGAATTCAAGAAATTTATTTCACCTATATCTATTTTGAGCAGATTCCTAGAGTGCAGAACAAGGCAGTTGATGTTATGGCTACAATTGGCTCTCTTATCAACATGCCCATAGATCAAATGGATTGTGAGTTCCTTGTTGAGAAACTATTAATCCCAGTGTACAATGTTCCTGACAATGAGATGGTGTGCCATACTGTGGATCCTGAGTCACCTTGGTATCATGACATTTATGCCTATCTATACAATAATATCCTACCACCTGACCTTACCCATAACCAATGTAAATCATTCATCCAACACACTTCCCAATACAAAATTATGGGAGATACACTTTATTGTCAAGGGTATGATGGAACTCTCCTCTGGTGTCTAAGTGAATCAAAATATCATGTTGCATTAAACAAAGTGCATAGTGGTGTCTATGTGTCTTAGTCTAATGGGATGGCCTTAGCAAAGAAAATTCTCAGAGCCGGATATGACTGGCCTACTATGGAAAATGAAGCTTGTGAGTTCATGAAGAAATGTGTACCCTATCAACAACATGCAGATCTAATACATGCTCCTACACAAGCTTTCCAGCCCATGATTGCATTGTTTCCTTTTTCATAAAGGGGTTTCTACTTAATCATCAAGATTTACCATCCCTCATCGAGTGGTAACACCTTCATCATTACCACCACTGAATACTTCACTAAGTGGGTGGAAGCAATTCCACTCTCCCAAATCATGGATATTCAAATTTCCAAATTCATCATTTTCCATATCCTCTACAAGTATGGTATTCCTTCCACCATCATCATTGATAATGGAAAGCCTTTCAAAAACTAGTATATGAAACATCTTTGTGGGACATAGCATATCCTGCATCAACAGTTCACTTCCTATTACCCTCAGGGTAATGGCCAAGCTGAACCAACCAACAAGACCCTTATCAAAATCCTCATAAAGGTTGTCAATACCACTAGTCAAGATTGGCACCTCCACCTTAACCCCACCCTTTGGGAATATTGCACGTCCATCTGTACCCCCATTGGTGCTACCCCATATTCTCTCATTTATGGCATAAAAACTATCTTGCCAATTCACTAGTATACAAACAACAATATATGACTAAATAAACTACTAAAAATTGCATATAAATGACAAATTTTAGTCACATTACCATTAGTAGTTTATTGTTGGTCATTTATAACTTGACCAAATTTATGACTAAACTATTTTAGTCATTTATTTAGTCATTGATTTTTAGTCATTGATATGGTCATTGATTTGATCATTGATTTAGTCATTGATTTAGTCATATATTTAGTCATTTATTTAATCATGGTAGTGATTTATTTAGTATTATATTTCGTATTGTATTTATTCATTAATTTAGTCATATATTTAGTCGTTAATTTAGTCATTAGTTTAGACATTAATTTAGTCATTACCCTAGTCATATATTTAGTCATTAATTTAGTCATTACTCTAGTCATATATTTAGTCATTACAAATTAAATATAACTTAATTAAACATCAAAAATTTATGTATATAAACTTCAAGTATCATAGATATTCAAATGTTGAAGAAGCACCATGAAATGAAGACTAAAATGCTTAAACAAATATGATTGATTAGACACAAACACAAATAGATTACAAATCAAGAGGAGTCACAACACAGTATTTATGAGTGGAGAAAACACCACTTTGAAAATTTACTTCATTAAGCCTCATTGGCAAATCAAAATCTCATTGGTTACATTCAATGTATTAGTGACACTTTACAACTTATAGACACTATATAAATAGAATACTCATATTTTCATATACCTATATTATTTTCCCCTTCCTTAACTGCAATCCTTTTGGAAGGGAAGCAACCTCCTATTGGGGCTCGACCCATTTAATCCCCTTGCAAATCCACAACTTTCCCGTCATTATTGGTTTTGACTCCTCCAAACTCTTCCTCATTGGTATTCACCTTTCACTTCTCCAATTTGGAGTTGTAGCTTGAAAATAAGGTTTTGAAATTTGCATATCAAAAAATCAGAAAAGTCAAATAATACAGAGGACAAAATTCAAACATTTTCTTTTCATTTTCCAACTATGGCACCCTAAACTTAGGTGTTGGATATAGTGAATGTATCATAATTAGATATAACATCCATCAAAAGCATATTTGGAAGTAGATTTTTATCAGATATTGTAGTTGCAAGTTCCACTAATTATAATAAAGATAAATAGTTTTACCTTTCTGCATCAACTAATGCAATTTTGATAACTTTTAGATGATCGACAATGCTAGCCTTTATCATATCAACATACTCACCTGCAAGTTGTAACACAACATTAAACTTATTAATTAGACTCAACATCTAAGAAATAAAAAGAAACTTCAAACATTATCAATTTAGTAAAAAAATCATCAATTTCAAATATCAAAGTAGCCAATGTTTCACTCTCTACATCCTCTACTACAATCAAAAGAGGCCTTTGTTTTTGTGATAAATGCAACAAGAAATTATATTATTTTTCAAAACTTATCATTATGTACTTATGAACTCAAGATCATTCAAATTGTCAAACTAATCAACATGAATACCTAATTTCTTTCTATCACATACACTTTAGGTATACAAGATCATTGAGAATCCCAATTGTTGAACTATGAAATTTAGTAATGCAAAAAAATTATATCTTAAGTAAAATGTAAATCAAATAAACATTACATTTCTCAGCTTATCAATTGATCTCAAATTTTATATACACCTTTGTCATAAAGCTTGAGGACATCTACAATAGATATGCACAAAATGAATTTGGTGGAAACACTTTAAAAACTTTCAAGCGAATACAATTCACAGGTGTAAAGCCAAATTCCACTACCTTTGCCAACATCCTCCCTACCTATGCCAAAATGGGAGCTTTGAAACAAGATATGAATATCCATAAATGCATAGACAATACATGATAGTATCCCTATAAGAAATGCGGTCTATGGATTGCAATATTGTAGGATATGGGTATGTGCAGGATCATCATGGAAAAAATAGGCCCTTAAGTGGAAAAAAATTTAGAAAAATTAGAGTTAGGAAACTTCATGTAAAAATTTGAATAAGTTATCTATATTATTTCAAAAATATGTAAGAATAGAATCTTTAGAAAATTGAATCTAGTTTTTGAAATACTAGGTTTGTTTTAAAAAAAAATTCTATTTGGTAAAAATTTGAAATTTCAATGAAGTGGTACTTAAATTTTAGGGAAAAAATAAGTAGGTGTCTGTCTGACCATCCTAACCACAATAAAATGATAATATTTTTTTATAATATTTTAGATATAAGTATAATACTCATGCCCCGATGTGATGCATATTTTTTTGTAATTTTTTTCCAAGTAAATAATTAATTATGAATTTTTTATTACAACTTTTTTAAAAATATAAAAAATCATATGTTTGACCACCTTAACTTGGTCAAAACTTCATGAAATTAATTTTTTCTTTTTTTTAATCCTATAGTATGTGAAGCATAGAATGTGATGCATGTTTTGGATTCAAAAAATATGATACCATTTAAAAGCTATAGATGTTTTTCAATTAGCCTATGAATTAGGACTGTAGTTGTAATTTGAATAGAAAATGAATAATAATTACTTGTTAAATTCAAAGTAAAGCATAATTTATATCAATAGAAATCTGAGAATCTCCTTTAAAAACCCTTTTCATTTCATCATTTTTGGGTAAAAAAATAGTCATCAACCACATACCCATCATATTGCCACTTTTTGGCCCATCATCATCCTACACATACACATTATATGCACAAAATGGATTTGTTGAAAAGGCTTTAGAAACTTTCAATCAAATGAAATTGGTAGGTGTAAAGCCAGATTCCATAACCTTTGCTAGCATACTCCCTACCTGTAATAAAATGGGAGCTTTTGATGGGGTATGTATATCCATCAAAGAATAACAGAAGGTGGATTTATGTCAGATATTATGGTTGGAAATGCTCTGGTAGATATGCATGAAAAATGTGGAAGCACAGGCAAGGCACGTGAATTTTTTGATAGAATGCCTTAAAGAGATGTCATCTCATGGAATGCAATGATTGCAGGTTTTGTAGAAAATTGTTTATTGAAAAGGATTTTGAAACTTTCAAATGAATGTAATTGGCAGGTATAAAGCCAATTTTTTTTGTAGAGTCCTCCCTTCCTGTGCCAAAATGGGAGCTTTGGGATGGGCTATATTGAACATACACCAAAGCATAATGGTAGGGGAATTTTTTTCAGATGTTATAGTTGGATATGCTCTGGTAGACATATATGAAAGATGTGGAATTATAGACAAAATGCCTCAAAGAGATGTCATCTCATGGAATGAAATGATTGATTGCAGAATGTGCACAAAATGGATTTTGCACGGAACCTCTCAAAATATTTGAATTAATGAAGCACTTTGAAACACATCCTAACAATGTAAGCTTTGCTTGGATTCTAGGTGCATGCAGTCATGAATGCAAGTTTAGTGGATGAAGGTTGCACATAAAATTTTTTTTTTAGACTGCACGAATCGGGTAGCATGACCCCCTATAAACTGCAGTACACCTGGTAAACTTTTTAACTTGACCAACGGCGCTAGTGCGACATGCCCTTCGGTACCATAGGGGTGGAGGAGACTAGACCTCGTGACCAACCTCCTGCAATAGGAAAGATTTAGCCAACCGAGCTAGGGCCCCAACCCTGAGGGTTACACATACTTCACACAAATGTGTAAAATTTATTTATCTGAGGGCAAACAAATCAGCAAGGAAATGCTAAGAAATAAAATTTAAACAAAAATGTGTAAAATTCTACTTGGTATTTTCTTCTTGGTAATTTCACTTAGTCATGATTACCCCCATTCATTTGATGGTTTAGATATTAAGTGATTTTTTGTCAATATAGTACTATGTTACCTTCAACATAAAAAATATGTTATAAGAATTAAACTCAAGATTTTTAGATGTGTGCACTACCTACACAAATGATCTCCAACCATAAATATAATGATAAACAAGTAAATTATGTGCATTTACATCTTGTTCTTTACTTTGTATTGATATATTAAAGTCAAACAACATTATTATTTGGAAGCATCTAAGAAGAATTCAAATGCCTGATAATGCTTAAACCGAGTTGGGATGATCATCTTACAGGTGGTAGACTTTGAAAATCTTTTTGATGGAAATATCAACACATTAGTAAACTCCAAAGTGTTCTTCCCTAAATTCAGCAACTTAGTTAAATGAACCAAACAACTTATATTTTATGTGCAATAAATAAAAAATGTAATTAAAAGTTGGAAAATAGTTTGATGTTCAGTTTTAGCAAATAAAATATCATGTGCAAGGCCAACCAATCATGATCCTACTGAATTGGATGAACACAAACATGCACATACACAAGACTGAATTATTTAATTTAAATATTATATTTACCAATGCAACATTCTTGACCACTGTGATTGTAGGAAACTGAAATAAACAAAGAACTGAGTCTACATGCAGTCTTTGTCATCTCAAGAAGTGGCTTCATCCAGTCATGAGCAACAGTAGCCTTTTCTAATGCCTGATATTCAACAGATAGTCAATTAAATGCCTACATGAAAAAAGTTGCACTACCATGATACATCATATGAACAAATCAAGAGCAAGTAAATTCAAAATTGATGAATCAATTACCTTATCTATCACAGTATCCATAATAGGCTTCACATGGCTTTCCCAATATGATGATACAATTTCCTATTCCAAAGAGAGAAGATGTTAAAATTTTAAAACAAACACCAGATGAAAATTCAATTTTCCATAGCTATAATGGTCCAAAATTTGAATTTATTTAGATGCACTTACTTAAATTTTATAAAAATGAACTGCAAGCCAAGGTAGTAACCATGCTTCATGTACCTAATGAATAGCAGTGGTATGTATACCATCAAGTCCACATTTCAAGAACATTGAAATTTCAAAGCAGTTTTCTTTCAACAAAAATATTATTCATCCAAGAAATATAATATTGTTTTGATGGAGTATGATGAGAAGAGACTGCAACTTATGTGCCATTTAATGACTATATAAAAGTTCCTAAAGCATTAAGGAGTGTTTTATATCCAAAAGTGAGTGATACTTGTAAAGCCTAAGAACAACATTTCATGTGAAGTTGGAACAAACTAAATAATTCACTTAAAATAATATTTGTCCCAACCAAGCTAACAAGGTAAAATGGTAGTCATGGATACAACAAGCAAAGAACCCCTATCAGGAATATCATTATCAGTCTATTTGTTGGTTAACAGATTTGTCATTGAAAATTAGCTTGACTCACCCAATGGGCATCGACAAATACTCACAATAGTTGGAAAATTTATTATTAAATTAATGATCTCCCTATGCATTTGAGAGGGGCAGCTCCCTTATGTGATTGGGGGTTTTAGGATTTTTGTGTGTTTTTAACCCAAAAGCAAAAAAGGGGCAAAAAAGAATTGAGAAGAAAAGCTTATATAAGACACTTTTCCAGATTTCTCAAAGACTAGATTGCATGTATGGAAAGAAGTGAACATGCTATAAAAGGACAAAAAATATAATCTTCTTTGATTTACATTGCATATTCAACAACCTGAGATTTTACATAACTTGAAACAAGTAAATTAAGGAAATATGGATACTTCCCAACATATGAATAGATGTAATCTTATTAGAATCTATTCAAAATTAACTCAAAGAATTGACAATTTTCATCCACATGTAAAGAGGAATACAAAGAAAGATTGCAAAAGAAGAAAGTCTACAGTCAACAACGAATAATAAACAAAAGTTCTATAAAAAATTCTTTACCTCTTTGGATTCCAAAGCACAAACTCTCCTCAAAACTCTTGTACAACAATGAAATAGGAGAAAAAGTTCATCTTCTAGAAATAACTTGTCTCTATACACATCTTCCCTTACAACAATGAAATAGGAGAAAAAGATCTTTTTTTAGAAATAACTTGTATCTATACACATCTTCCCTTACAACCAGCTTGTAATTGTCCTATAACTAATTCTTGAAATTATATTTTTCTATTTTAAAATCCACTTTTAAGTCATAAAAAGAAATGACTTAAGCCATATAAGGTCATAATAAAGTACAAAAAAAATTATAGTGAAATTACTATGAACTTTGTTTAGTAAAATAAACATTGTCTCCCTCAGACCTATGGCTTCCCAAAGTGGTAATTTAACAGGTTGTTTTTGTGAGGAAGAGCTTGACTTATAAATTTTGAGATACCAAGTAGCTTGAGCCATTACTTTTCTATTAGGTACATCGACGTTCATCAAATGAACCTTCCAAGTATTTAATTAATTGTTCATTTCCACACTTTGTTTGAAAAACTTGGGTAAATTCTTGCAATATTCTTTGAGCAAAGATGTCATGGTGCTTAGATGTCAAACACCTCTTTGTTAAATAATTCTTCAAAGATCGTTTTCAGAAAATTTTTCTTAACTTCAACCAAATCTAATTGTTTATTTCAACTTCTCCAAGAATTTTGAGCTAAATAGCCCAAAATTCTGCTCAAATTTTTGATTTAATTTATCCACAATGATTGTTGAGTTTCTTGTAATCGTCAAGATCTCCTTTGAGGACTAATAAATTTCATTCAACACTTTTAAACTAGACTCGTGAGAGATTTTCTTCTGTTTTGGTATAAAACACCATAGCTACAAATAAGCTCTTGTCTATAGCCATCATCTCTTGCAAATCTCTTATTATGCCCAGCCATAATGATTCTTCTCTCTTAATTGCATGCATTTCATTATTAATTTTATTTTCATTAGACTCAATGTGATATAAATTTTCCTTGCTTCTTCAATGAATTTAAGGCCATCTAAAGTAACTTGTTAAATCCAACTTTCTATAACCTTTCCATAACTTTGATATTTACTTCTTTTGGAAATAGTATCTTTATTAGTGTTGTTGGGTGTAGTTACTACTATAGAGGCTATGGGAGTTACACTTACAGGTTGCTCTTTTGTACCAACAATGGATCTTATATACACTATTAAAGTTCTTACCTATTCATCCAATTACTCTCTAGTTTGCCTCTCCTTTTCAGTTCTCTGCACTAACTTGGTGGTGAGTACCTAGAAATTATAGATATCTACTTCATGTGTTGATGGGTCGAGGTCCACTCTAGCAATATCATAATCTTACAAGCTACTCTTTTGTACCAATAATGAATCTGATATACACTGTTAAATTTCTTACCTATTCCTCCAATTGCTCTCTAGTTTGCCTCTCATCTTCAGTTCTCTGAACTAACTTGGAGGTGGGTACCTAGAAATTATGGGCATCTGCTTCATGTATTGATGGGTTGGGGTCCACTCTAGAAATCTCATAATCTGCTATTGTCATGTCTTTTTCATTCTTATCAAAGGTAGATTTAGAAATCTCCACATGTTGTGCCTTTGAAGAGGTATCAATCATTAATCTAGATGAAATTTTGACCTTCTTGGATTTGGGTTCATTTGGAGAAAGTTAGTAACAAAATCAAAACTAGATAAGACAGCCTTTGAAACCTTCCTCTTTTAGGAGACCATTTTTTGTACCCAAGATGCAGGTGGTTGGAAACAACCATTCGTGAACTTGTGTCAATAATGGCATCATGTTAACCAACCATTATAGAATTTCTAGTAAGATAAATTTGGCTTATGGTCAGAATGGGAATTTGCAAGGAAGGAGAAGTGGGGTGAAGATGGAATAGGAGAGGTTAAACAAGGGGATGGTGAAGGTGGTTGTTGTAGAGTTGATGAAGAGGATGGAAGAGAAACAAGATCTGGTGTAACAAGTACTAGGCTCAAAATGGCACAATAATTCTGCCCTTGGAGGACTATATAGATAGCAAATGCTATCAGTGGACTCCAAGAAGTTAGTGGAACTAAAAGAGCTTGACTAGAAGTTGGATGTAGGAATTTGGCATTGTCTAGCTAGTCACAAAGTTGGTTTAAGTTTTGTAGTGATGCGGTTGATCTAGGTTTCTTTTCCTTATTGTTATGTTAAATTTTTTGCAGTACAGTTCAAACTTCTATGTTTCTAGGTCCTGAGGTGTTTTAGTCCTTTGGTTGGTTTAGGTCTCTATTTCTTTAATTTTTTGATGTTGTTGGTTCAGCAAATAGTGTTGTTAATAATTATGTGTTTCTAAAGACAATGTTTATGCTTTGTTGGCTTCTGTTTAGGATTTTGAGTTGAAAGTTGGTTCCTATGGGTTCATGCTAACATATTGATAGGAATTGGAGGTGTAATGGTAATATTTAAGGCTTCATATTTTCTATCGTCAAGGCTCCCTCCTTATTTTTACTTTGATTCCTTTTCTAAAATGCTTATTCAACTCCAAATTCAATGGAAATCTTGATTTCAGCAGTAAATTAGGGGCTTAAATTTTTTCCCTTCTACTCCCTTCTCTTATTCACATGTTTGTTTCTAATTGGAAAATAATCTATAGAGCTAATGATCCTTTCTTCCCAAATCCATGCTCCATAAATGATTTTCTCCTAATCCCTTTCCTCTTACCATCACACTTAAATCTACTCCAAAAATCAATAGGATTGGTAGACTTCATCTTTAAATCAGACAGCATTGCCATACACTATTTATCATCTTATCTTCACTCAACATATTTTATCACATTTGCATGATAAAAAAATTGTCAAGTTCACTATAAGTGTGTCTATGTATGCCATTTCTTATCCACAACCTATGAAACATTGTTTCCTATCATGTTGTTGTTGCAGTTTATTATTTCTCATTTTGTTAACTATACTACATAGAACAACCCCCAAAACATATAAAAATGCTTCTTGGTTTGTTGTTTCTAGTGAACTATTTGATCCATCATTCGAGAGACTTCCAAAACACTATTTAGCATTAAAAGTTGCACAAAATATTGATCCTAAATATAAAGAACATAAGTTATATGATGATATTTTTTATCTAATAAGATCTAGTAGGTCCACAATATGTAAAATTTTAAACGACATCCAGACCTAAGAAATGGAACAAAAAACATTTTTATAGCCAATATTTTTTTATTAAATATTAAACTTCCTTAAGGGATGGGAATATTGAGGAGATGAAATAAATTTGAGAAAAATAAATAGGTTGAATCATATACAATGTGTTTCAAAAGATGCAAAAACTTATTACCTTATTTATCTCTTCTTCCTTCAGCTTAGCTTCTACTTGAGCTTTAACATTTTTGTCTATTAAACACTACATACTCAGAAAAAAAAAAAATTACATCTTTGTTATTTTATGCAAAATTTATGCAAGGACAAGGCCTCAACAAGCTTGAATTCCTTCTTAGCTTTTTGCACTCGATTCTTTTGTTCAGTGACATCCTTTTGCATCTGCACATTCATGAATCGAATCTTGAAAGTTTGTAGGGGTGATAAAAAAACTATTCATAAAAGGTAGGGGTGTTGGTTGTTTCTCCTATACCATGATTCTATTTACACTAAATACCCAAATTTAAAAAACATATTCTAGCTGCTATTCAATAATGAGCACTATTTAGAAATTTTTGTTTTGGAAGATCTGATATCTTTATTTTTGTTGTTTTCCACTCAAAAGAGATGAGAACAAATAAACAGAAGGCAGTCAAACCAAACAATAATATGTAATATTAATTTATTACTTATGTCCTTGTGACAAAATAATATTAAATATGAATATTAATGTTAGAGTAACATATTTTATAGAAGAGATTTAATTCACATTTAGAAATTAAAACAAATACTAATATTGAAATTGTGAACTAGTGTTTTCTCCTACTCTAAACGTGCAAAACAAGATGAAATTCCAAAAATAAAAACACTAACTACACCTCAAGATAAGGCCTAAGTTTCATTCAAACAAAATAGAAGAAAATGACAAGTTATTACCTTGTTTGAATCAATGAGTTGGTTGGCCCTTTTTGATAGTTGATTTATGTGCTCCTTTGATGGCAAGGAGATAAAAAAAATGGATGCAAGATGAGATGATAGTTAAGCTAGGTATGCCATGATGGTGAAAATGAAGGTGTAGATGCAAGATAGGTTGGATAAAATATAGGTTGAATGCAAAGAGTGTTTGAATGGCTCACAATTTTGCTAGCATGAGGACCGTACTTGAATGCTTAAAGTCTCGTAATGAATGAAAAAGAGGGGTATTTATAGAAGAAGTTGAATTCTCTAGAAAATTCAACAGTCAGGATTGAGCCACCATAGGCAAGATGAAGGGCTATAGTGAGTTGAGGACTCACAAGCCCTCACATCTTGACATATGGTAGATGAAGTGTCACAAGGACACATGAGGTGGAAGATGACATGTGATGGAGGTACTTGCAAGTACCTTGACGTGTGACTTGATGTGACCTCTCAATGATCACATGGGAAAGAGGAAAGCTTTGGGAAAATAAAAGTGAATTTTAAATTCACAATGATTGGGAGATCTTGTGGATAAAACAAGGTTCCCAAAAAGAGAGGTGAGAAGTACCTTGGATAAGACAAGATGCTTAAAAAGGTGAGTACTTACCCACATGTGACTGATGTGACCAGTCAAAGATTCTAGAAGACTTGGACACATGTGAGTGATGTGACAAGTCAAAAGGTTCTAGAACTTGCATGGTGAAGAGAATATTCCTTGGAGGAATAAAAAGGAATTAAAAATTCTTTGGGAGATGGGGAGAGTTGACCAAGGTACTAATTAAGCTTAACTGATCAGTAATTAGAAGATGATTAGTGGTTAAGGAATATTAGAAGCCAACTTACAAAAGTTAGAGGATGTGACACATCCTAATCAAGGATTAGGCACGTTCACATCCCTAATGAAGGAATTAGGAGGTTGATTAATACTAAGGAAAAGGATGTGACATGTGAGGAATTAAATAAATGTCATATTTATTTAATTCATTTGATGAAAGGGGATTAAAGAGGTAAGGTATTTAATTAGTAACTAAATACCTTAGGGATTTAGAGGAATTTAAGGATATTAATTAGATAATAGTGATATTACCTAATTAACACGGATAAGGGGATGTTTAGACAAAAAGGGACAAATTTGGACAAATGTAAGTGTCCAAATTTAGGTGTCTATAGAAATAAACCATAGAATTTCTTCAAAAGAAATGCATAACAATACAATAGTATCATAATAGTGCTCAATGACTCCATCCAAATATTCTTACTGAATTAAAAAAACCATATAATAATAATTTCAAAAACATCCAAAACAAAAAAATTTGAATCAAAGATATTGAAAATTGTATTTCAATGGTCATATTTGCATTGCTAACACTGCAAATGAGCCAAAAATTTTAAGAAAATGGTCCTTCCCTTTGAATGAAGTAAAATTAAATGAAAATTTGAACAAAAAAGAGAGCACACTAATAGTTAATCTCCTAAAACAAAGTCTTGATTTATTCATTCCCACTAATTTTGTTGTGTAGCCAAAAAATATATGCATATGCTTAGTAATTTCAACCTATTAAAACATTGTAGCATGATGCTACTTAAAAGAAATTAATCCAATCACCTTTCGATGTATATTCTCACCTTTTCATATTTTACAAAAAATTATTTTACTTTGTTCTCAGCTTCACTCAACTACAATTCTAAGGATTCTCGCTTCTACTTTTGCTGACTTAAAGATTGTTCAAATTTGGCAACCTGAAATTTTTTAAAATGAACTTGCAACATTGCAATCAACATAGAATCTATTGTTTTTTCCATAAAAAAAACTTCAAAACTTGCACATATAGCTTCTAGAATCTAGGCCTCTTTCACCAGGGAAGTCATAATAATCTCTCTGTCTATTCTATTACCTCACTTGTCTCTCCAGTTCACCAACCCTTTCATTGGCCTTTTTTTCCTCTGCCTCATAATCACCTGCTCCTTTTTTCTATAGTAATTAAAGCCAGAGTTAATAGTTAAGACCTCTCCTAGAATCCACACAAAATAGCTAAAGTATACATAACACTAAAAAATTTGTAAGAGTTTATGCCAAAGAAAAAATAATTTTTAAATAAGTTTCTAGGACAATTCCACTTTTTATTATATTTTAATTTTTTTAACAATCAGTATTTATTACAAAAACTTAACATAATATTAGAGAAGAGAATCAATAGTTAAGTAGTTGATATTGTAATTTCTCAATATTAACTTTGAAGCATGTGAATTATAAAATTTAAATGAATATTAGAGAAGTGAATTCAATAATTGAACACCTTGTGTTAAGGTGTTCTTATATATTCAAATCTAAATTAAAAGATAGTAAAGTTTTTTTCTAAATATTTATATTTTCAAAAGAAATTCAATTATTTATAAATGAAAAAAATTGTGCATAACTACATTTATTTGAAAGAAACAAATTCAATTTTAAATGTTTAATCATAATCTTTCTAAATTTACAAGCACACAAATCACATTATTATCATGATGCTTACAATGTTCCTACAACTGTTGTATGGATATGTGTCTCATCTCTAGGGAAAAGTTTGGCTAAACCAAAGTCGGTGATCTTTGGATTAAGTTTGTCATCAAGTAAAATGTTGTTTGTTTTAATATCTCTATGAATGATTCGTAACTGTGAATCCTCATGAAGCGAGAGAAGCCCACGGGAAATTCCAATGATGATGTTACAACACTTTTTCTAATCTAGCTCTTTGTACTTCTTTGAATCTGTAATCTCAATTCTAAAAACATTGGTTGACTGTTCATCTTTTCTAAAGAAAATTAAGGTTGAATGGTAACTTACCAAAGAGAAAAGTGTCCAAACTCTTGTTGGAAAAATACTCATAAACAAGCAACCTTTCATTTTCCTCCACACAATATCCTAGCAATCTTGCAAGGTTTCAGTGTTGAACATTAGTCATCAATTTCACTTCATTCATAAATTCTTTCATTCCTTGTGCAGATTTTACAAAAAGTTTTTTCACCGCTATTTCATTTTCATCTCCAGTTTTTCCCTAAAACATAAAACATAGATTTAGAGTTCTCCATATCTTGTTGAACAAAATTTACTTCATGATAAGAAAAAGTTGTCAACACACCTTGTATACCTCACCAAAACCTCCCTCTCCAAGTTTCTTCTTGTCATGAATTTTTTTTGTAGCTTCTACCACATTTCTAAGCTAAGGAGATTATCTTGCATAAGTAACTTGGGTTCAAGTCAAAATCCATGCTTCTCTTGCATAATAAACCCATATTCAGGTGAAAATCCATGCCTCTCTACCACAGAATAAAATAATCAAAGAAAAGTGGGTAAACTTAAGAGAATTTATTAATGTAAAATCAAAACAAAAGAAAATTAAAAACTACAAATGGATTTTAGGAGGGTTGGAAGAAAAATTGATCCTCTGTGAGGAATAAAGAGAAAATATTTGTACTTCATATTGTTTCTTTTCAACTCTAAAGCCAATTGTTGTTCCCCAAGCTCTCAAAAGTTTTGCAAGGAATGAATAGGCACACAAAGATGGAAAAATCACTTCTTCTTTTCAAGAAATTACCCAAGGGAGTGAAAAATTCCTGTAATACCCATAAAAGCCAAAAAATAAATATCATAGGTGACCTTTGATTCATAACTACAGAAATAAACAGATGTGTCTGATGTTATATCATATCTGTTAAAAAAAATATTCTTAATATCTACAAATAATTAGAATTAAAAAGAATCAAGTGTTTGATAGCTTTTTAACAAGTTGGAATTGCTAAATACCCATTTCATTGATATGCATATGATATGAGAACGTGTATATATATGAAATGAGAGTTTAAAAATTAGACTGAGATTTATAAAGAATACTATTATCTCCTAAAAAAAATAATTATATTCATTGGATTCAAAGTATATGTATATACTCATGTTTTCTATATGTGCATCAATGAAATGGGTATCCAGGAACCAAAATTTTAAGGAAGGTTGTTGAACCTTGAATCTTGTATATTTTCACTAAATCCAATGTTTATTTGTATACACATACCTATTTATATGCCTATTAATGCTATGGGTACTCATCAGTCTCATGATGAATCCTATCAAGTTATGAGTCCTTTGTTTCAAAACCTGATGTGAGTGTTCTTCAAGATGGTCTAAAAATGAAAGAAGATAGTAATTAAATAACAAAAGGAACATAATTATAATTTGGGAAAGGTTTGCATGCCAAATATCCAAAATGTAATGGGGATGATCATACAGGCCCAACACTCCTCCCTACTCTCATGTTGAGGAAAGAGAAAGTGTACTGTGTAATAGTAAACTCTAGTGACTCCTCCATACACACCCCTGGCCATGATCGATGCTTGCTACACCCACAAAATTAATCAGCTCCACCAAAAACAATTGTAGCAAGTAACAATTCTAAGCACTCACTTCATAATTACTCTCAAATTTGTTGTTCTTGGCCTATGAAGATAGCCAAATTGTGTTAATTTTCACTTAGAAGTTGATCATTTCCCTAGCAATGTTAGATACAGTGACACTACACTTTGAATCCACATAAACAAATATTAGATTGTTTGGATTATATGCTAAGTTCTACTTTAGAAAATTTGTATATCTGACTACTACAAAGGCTACTACCCAATAGTCTAAATGCAATGCAATCAATCATATGGGTATTCTTGTTCTATGTTATTTAACGTTGGCGGCATTGATTGGTAGTTTAGAATGGTAGATGAGTAGATGGGACAATGTCTGATACTGTAATATTTACTAGCAATCACACCTTGGTATGCAATGGGTACAT
>VDFB02271358.1:435487676-435544126 GCA_007258455.2 Sequoia sempervirens | reverse complement strand
GTTTTATTTTAACTAGAAAAAAGTAAAGGTAAACCCAATTCTAGGAAAAATCCAAAATATTAGATGCAAGATTCGGAAAATAAAGAACCATCTTAAAGGATAATTTATTTAAATCATGTTAAGAGATAAAATAAACACTCAATACCTTTTGTGAAATGAAATTATCATGAATAAAACAACATAATCCACACAAAGATGAAGTATGACATTAAGATGTCCTTAAAGACCAAGATTCAAGAACACTAGCTTATCTTCATAAACTATATGCACCAAGACAAATAGTAATTTCATTCACAACAAAAATCTATATTGAGAGTTTTTAGAGAGTTTCTAGAGGGAGTTAGCATATGAAAATAGATACAATTAAATAGACTAATGAGTAACTACCTCCTTCTATTTCCCAAAACTGATCAAATTGAAAAAAAAAAAGAAAAAAAAAAGTAAAGAAATTGAGTCATCATGATGGTATCACTTCACTTCTAGCTTCCAAGGTCACCACGAGTTTCTTTCGCTAGGTTTAGAAAGTTTTGAGGATATGTTACAATTCTTTATGTTGAGGAATAGCCACATTTCTCATTCATACCTTCCACATCAGATGATTGTCCTTAGATTTCTCAAGATGGTGTTCACATAATTTCATGAGATCAATTGAACATTAGTATCTCTTACTTTCAATAGGGTATGTGGCAAAAACTACTTCATCATTCATTAAAACTATCTTTGAAATTTGAAACCAACATCTACAAGTAGAGAAGCAAGGTGCTTGATGAACTTCATAAAAGTGTGCTTAAAACTTCTCTTTAGGATACCACCTAAATCAAAGAATAGAAGTAGCAATGAAAAACAAGTTTAAGTAGTAAAGTGGGGAGATACATGAACTGCACAAAATGTCACTTGAGTTCACAGAACTAGATTGAACACCACCAAAGAAAAGACTAAGTCGATTCTAAGTAAACAAAGGACTCCCATGCACCAAAATAAAATGATGGGTAATAGTGGCTCTTACTGGGAATGAAGATTGACAAGGATGAAGCAATAAACCTAGACCTAGCTTATTGCAAATAGTGTCTTATCCATTGGGTGAAAAATTCATTAGAGATAAGAAACCCTCCCAACCACTCAGGAAATAAAACAAAACAAAGCAAAACAAAACAAAATCCTAAACTAACTATTTACATAAAGGAATCTCTGAATCAATTAAAGCTGGTAGAGTTTCAAGTCCTACCCATTATAAGGAATAGGAAAGGGGGTTCCATCAAGGTATCCAAGGTGAAAGGTGTTAGGCCCACACTCATGAGTGATTTTAAAAGGACTGATCCAGAGTGTATCAAACTTTTTATGTGGACCCTTAGGTTCCCTATACTTATCCCACAACAAAATTGAATCCCTAATCATAAATTTCCTAGGCCTAGCTTTCATATTGAAAATATTTTTAACCTTGATCTAATGTATGGTTATCTTATCAACCATATCCTCTTGCTACTCTTGGATATTGGTCAAATATAGAATTATTTTCTCCAAGGAATCACTAAATTCAGAATCTTCAATAGCAATTTGCAATTTGTGGTCTGATAATTCTAGTGAGAGGGGAAGTACACTTTCTACTCCGTATATCAATTCAAAAGGAGTCGTCCCAATTTCCTTCTTAGGATTGTTATGTCCATGAACAAATATTCATACAACCTCTTATGCTAATCTTTCTACTATTCATCGACTAACTTCTTGATAATGTGAACCATTTATTTTGATGAGGTCTATAGACTACTCTTGCACTCTTAGGGCTTTTCATCTAAAAGGAGAGAGATAGACCCCAAAAATCAATGTTGTTCAGTCAATATAATGTGTGTGTGATGTGATTAAAGCTAAATGAGGTGATTTAAATGCAACTAGGCAATGTAATTGATTGATTATGAATGCAAAACCTAAGAAATGTGCAATGTTTGAAAACACAATGTGATATTCAAGCATGAACTAAAACATGAATAAATGCAAAATAGAATTAAACAAGGTTGAACAGAGTGCACTTGGGTAGTGAGTGATGAATCTGGAGTGATGTGAATGCTAAAAAAAATTAGTGAAAATCACCAGTGGGTCTCATTCACCAATAATGGTGAATCAGTCCTACTTTTGGCAAAAACTTTTGGAAATTAGTTTCCAGATGTTGGGCACAAGAATCTGACAAAACCTACTTTTCTAGATTTAAGGTGGGACACATTCACCACTGATGGTGAATCAGTCCTCTCCCAAAATTTTGTGAAATCAGGGACCAATTCTGTAACACCAGATCTACACTTGTCTTCTTGTCAGGTTGATAGAGTCAAATCTGCAAAAAACAAACTGTGGGTTGTCTCCAAGCTTGAAATAGGATGTAGTTGACTTGAAACACTTTTTTGAATTCTTGACCACCTTTCAAAACCTAATTTATTGATAAAATTGCATACACAAGTCTACAAACACACATGCAAAAGAGTAAAAATGGTTAAGGGTTAGGTTATAGGAATTTTCCTTGGTCAAATCCCACTTTGGTAATCAAACCCTTAATGAAGAAATGGAATGAAATGAATAAGGAAAGATGAATAAACAACATGCAAATGTCCAAAACTGACCACAACCTTGTTGAAGAAATTTGAAGTTATGTCAATGGCTGCCCCATGATGCTTGATTGAATGATGCAAAGTTCTCAAATGTGAATTGATGTTTAGTGAATGCAAGTGAATGAGGAGATTGGGAGATTGTAGGAGATGTAAAATGAGGATAAAAACACTTATTTATACACAATTGTGCCTTAGTAACTCAATGATACGTCATCACAGGTCAACAAAAGGTAATTTTGAATAAAAACCCAAAAGAAAATTTGAAATATTTTAAATTCGGAGCCAAGAGGGACTCATTCACCACCCATGGTGAATGGGTCCCAGCTTGGACTTGAAAGTGGGTGTCGGGAATTAAGTCACATTTAATGTTGTTTGTCAGGTTTACACTCAAAAACACACTTAATTAAGCCTTATGAGAACATGAAGGGGTCAAATAAAGCATAAGAAAGGTGCAAATAGTGAAATAAAGCCTAGAAAAGCATGAAATCTTGTTACAAGACTTTACAACACTTCAAAATAGGACTTGGTAAGTGATAAAAAGGTGATATTTAGATGAATTGTAATAACAAGAGTCTAGAAAAGTGTAGAAATGTCTTACAACACTTCACAACACCTTCACAAGATGCCTTAATTTTAATTTTTAGGACTTAATGTGAATGTTTAAATCACATTACAACATTAAATCAAAGAAAAATAGCCCAAGAATCATGAAGAAAGACCTAAATAACCATGAAAATTTCAATGATTTATTTTTCTATGGTACATTTAGCTCCCACTTTAGAGAGAGGATGATCTTGCTTCAAACACACACTAAAGTAGCCATGCATATTGAGAGGAAGGTCTAGATGTACTTGTGCTAGCAAGATGGAATAATAATTATCAAGAGGGATGATCAAGCCCCATGATGAAGATCCTATGGAAAACTAAACATAAGAGCAAAGCAACACAAGTGAAAAAGAAGGAAAAGTTAGATGAAGCTTTGATCATCTGTCCAACTAGTTGTCGATTAGATCTAGGTTGTTTGTGAGAGAAAGACAATGTATACTCACTTTGGGGTGACATAAATCATGGTGGTCCACTAGGTGAGAAAGCCCAAAAGTTTGAAGTACATACGGTAGTTGGTATGCACTCACAAACACATAGGTGGTTATGGAGAAATTCATGTCATTGAGTGGGCTTCTTTCTCAACCATATCAAAGTTATACCTTCTGATAACTTTAACAAGGCACCAAAAAGGAAAATTTCAATTCATGCTTCATGAGACAAGCAAAGCTTTATATGCTTAGAACTCATGAACAAAGAGCAAGGTACCATAGGCATGTAGTTGCATTATGCAAGGTGGCAAAGATGTAAAACTGCAAAAATGCAAAAATGTAAAATGGAAAAGATGTTCAAAGGATTCTTGTTAAATTCATGCAAGGTCTATCACTTAGGGGACATTGTATCTAATTTCCCCAAGAGAGGACCAATCAAAGAATATAATATTCACAACTTAGGGGATGTAGTGCATCACATCAAGCCACCAAGAGGAATGTCATATGCTAAGATAGATCACACTTATGAAGGATATCACACCCAATTTCATCCACAAAGTGATGAACACATTGTATGAAGTGACAAGGCTACACTAAGAACCAAGAATGCAAATGAAATGATTCCAATGCATGCCTCCCACTTTAAAGGAATTTCTTCAAACTATTCTATGAGCAATTACCTTAAAGTAGCAAAGGAAAAATGAAAAAAGGAAAAGCAAGACATGAGAGCCAACTTGGAAAGCCCCTATGCCAATCATATGTTTCCAAGTAAGATTGTGTCATGTAAAAAAAAAGAGAACAAAATAAATGGAGTTTCCCCATAAAAAGGAACACACAAAAGACATAATGGATCTATGGATTCGGGTTCAGTATGTTCATTATAGCAATTTTTTTTATTAAAGAGCTTTGAATAGTCATCATCCCCCAAATACACATAGAACTGGAAGAATGACAGATAGAGAGGGAAAACAAAGGAAAAAAAAAAATCTGTTTTGGGTCAACAAGGAAGAGACATTGTAGTCTCAATGCTTTGCATCATCTCCAAAAGGAAAACATAAGAAAAAAGAAAATGAAAAGAAAAAAGAAAAGGAAAAGCTTTTGGGTCAACATGAAGGAGACATTTCAGTCTCAATGCCTTGTGTCATCCCCAAAAGGAAAAAAATAAGAAAAGATTAAAAAAAAGGAAAATGAAAAGGGACCAATTGGGTCAAAATGGAAGAGACATAGGGTGTCTATACACTTTGTTTCATCCACAAGAGGATAACACAAAACAAAAGCAAAGATAAAGTACAACATATAGAAGAATAGGGGTATAGATAGAGGAAGTGCACAAAGAGAAAAATAACATCAAACACACATTATGGGGGAACATGATACACATATAAAATTGCAAAAGAAAGAGAAAATAAAAGACTATAAAGGAAAATTAAATTCAACCATCTAACAAGCCATCAAACTTTCAATCATGTTTAGTGTACTGCAAGGGCGGTTGACTGTCCAAAGGAAGAATTGCAAGTGCAAAACTAGGAGACTTACTAGGTTCTTTACTTGTTGTAGAGGGTTTATCATTTAAGCTCATGGTAGATGAAAATAAACAGTTTACATCATTATGCACTTCTTCATCCATTTTTGTGATGTCCTCATCATCATCATCATCAAGATTGATTACGATGGGAGGATGAAGGGTTATTTCCAAGGAAGGATGTATTAAAATTTGTGGTTGTTGGATCGGATCATTTTGTTGTGAGAGTTGAACTATATTATCTAGTGGTGAGTCAAGAGGAGGAGGGTGATTAGGTATTACTTTTTTCAAAGGCATAGGTTGGTTTTCTTTGTTTTCTACCATTCATCACTAATGAGCAAGGAAATGACGACGATGCCAATGCTCCCTAGAACTACAATTTCTTTTAATTTTATTTTTAAGTTGTTGAGGTGCAAGACAAGGTTGATCCACCATAGGTTCCTTTTCTTCTAGAGGGGGAAGAATGGAATAAACTAAAGAAGATGGGTCAATCACTTTCTCTTTAGATTTATATAATTTTTTAATGCGGGGAGGCATAACAAGATTTATTTCATTATCTCATGGGCATTTAAAGGATGAAGGGAGAGTGTCGAGGGCTAGTTGCTCATGGGGTGGTATTGTTTGTTCAATTTCAGACTCAGGATAAAGAATTTTCTCATCTATGGTGGGAGGATTAGAAGTGGATGGTGACATCGAGTGAAGAGATAACTTAGCTATTTATTTGGCTTTGAAATTTTGACAAGTTATGAAAAAGAAGTCCTTTTGAGGGGTGATGGGTTCCATAGGTTTAGGCCAGAGGATTCTAAGGAAAAATTAACTTTAGAAGACAATGGATAAAAACCACTATGGTGTATGGTAAATATTTCATTTCCATGTGGAAACTTCAAATGTTTGTGAACAAATGATGGAACTGCTTTCATCGAGTGAAGCCAAGGATGACCTAGCCATGGATGAAATTGATCCTATTGTGGAATGATAGAAAATGTTATATCAAAAGTTTTGGGTCCTATTTGTAATGGGAGTACCATCAATATGATCGTAGGGCACACAAAACAAGTATTTTTTTTAATCCATGTGGTTGATTTATTATAATCATCTTGATAGAGATCATGTAATACTAAAAAATCTTTTGTGATCACATTCTCACCACAGGCAAGCTCTATTAATATCCCATTGGTGGGCTTATCATAGATTCAGTCGGCTATGTAAAGAGGACCATCGGGAAGCTTTTTAAGTCTATCATGAGAAGAAAAACTAATATCACGATATTTTTTGGTTGGTACCTTATGAGAGATAATGTCTATTGTACCCACAAGTTCATCTTTGAAGTTACACTAGCTCATGTAAGTAAGACTTTAGGAGGATTTGGAGTACCTTTTTGATTGGAGTGTTGCTAACTTTGGCTAATAGTGGCATAGGTAGCATCATTCATATTGATATAAACATACCCTCCTCTATCATAATTAGGTTTGAATTCCAAATATCCATTTGCGGAGTCACCACATCGATTAGATGAAGAACCCTCTTTTGTGACTTCTTCAATAACCTATTTGGTGGAAGTCAATTGCATAAACCTATTCATCTCAAGAAAATCAGCACCATCTTGATCTAATATTAAGTGAAAAAAACACATATTACTTTTGTTTTCTATAGAAGGATCCTCAATCACCAACCTCTGTTGAGTTGGAGGTAAGGACGGTGTCTTGTTTCCTAGTTGAAAATTTTCTCTCTTAGGAATGTCCTAAAAGAGCTAGTTTCCTTTTGGCATTTTCCTCTTGAGAGAAATTAAATCATTAGCTAATCTTTGGATCATAGGATCATAGGAAGTAGTTGGAGGTGCTTTTTTCATATAAAAATCCTTCTTTCATTTACCCACTAAGATAAAATCATCTTCTAGCTCAACTGCTAGTGCTTGTGTAGCTTCAAGAGTATTTACTAGTTGTCTCTTTAAGAGGAGACCAATATTAGGGTGTTGTGAATTTATTAAGAATTTTTTTTTCATTTCTAGGTAAGGTCTCTTAGCAGCCATAATTTGATTCACAATCCTATTGAACTTAGCCACAAAGTCTCTCATGGACTCACCTGGTTCTTTCTTCATTTGAGTAACTTGTGCTATTAAAGTCAAGTCATCGTGCACACTTTTGAATCTTTCCTCAAACTTATTGTGCATTGTGGCCCAATTAGTAATGCATCCATGAGGTAACTAATAAAACCATTGATCCACTGCATCAACTAAAGTTTCCACAAATAATTTGATGGCAACATCTTCTTCCTATACAACAAGCACACCACACGCAGTGAAGAAAGAATCAACATGTTCTTTTGGTGAAATATTTCCATCACCTTAGAATTTAGGCAAGTTCTTGCAAGAACCCTTGGGTAAATAATGTAGGTTATTTCCTAACTACAAGGGACTTATAGTAGTTCCCTAGGGAACATGTTGTTATGGTTGTTGATGAGCCATATTAAGGAGAAAATTTACAACTAGTAAAATAGTCCCATGTAAAATGAGTGCTTGGGAGATAGAGTGATTTGAAGGTGTACTAGTTGGTGAAGTAGGTCTAGTTCTAGCACCAACCCTTTTCCTAGAGGGGATAATATAAGAAAATTTATGTCTTTGTAGGGTTTCAAAAATGGAATCAGAAATTCCCCTACTCCTCTACCCCCTGGTGAATCTTTGGTTATCCAAGATTAATTGAACTATCTATGTATTATACCTGGATAGAGCAAACCAAATCTCCCCAGTAGAGTGGCCAAAAATCTATTGGCTAACAGATTGTGCACCTTGAGATAAAATAATCCTTATATCAGGGAAAGGTGTCAAAAAACCAACTCTGAATAGTTTTTCTTAAACTAGAATAGATATTCTTTGAATTTTATTGAGGTACAACTCCCTCACCATATTTTCAATGAATTAAAGCACTAAAATAAATGCTATGTTTTCTTTTAATCAAAAAGCAGTAAAGGTAAACCCAATAGCAGGAAAAATCACAAATATTAGATGCAAGATTCAACAAATAGAGAACCAGCTCAATGATAAATAGTTCAGATAATTGAGAGGGGGGTGAATCGGTTATCCTAAGACAATTTTCTTGACTTTAATTATTCTAGAACAATATTAAATCAATTAAATAGATATGAACATGAAAGCACATAATAACACCATGCACAATGAACACTAGAATTTACGTGGAAACCCAAAATGGGAAAAACCACAGAGAATGCTAATTATCAATTATAAAACACTAGTTAACATGACACCGATTAAGGTGATTTTTACAAAGGCTCACTATAGGTAAGGGTCACTTCCGAGTGGCTCACTACTAGTGGGCTCACTGCCCAAGATATAGAGACCATCTATTACAGTTGAGAGATGTCTTACTGTCGAAGTATATGTTACAAAACTAAGCTACAATAATTGCATCTGCATATGCAAGAATACAGTTCTCATTGAAGCACAATATCAGTCTACAGTAGATCCAGTCAAGAATCTTCTGCCCACTTTCCTTGCACAACCTTTGCACTACTAATTACTTTTTCCTTACACTTTCCTTCTGCTTCCTTCTCTATTTCTCATCGCATAATCCTTCACAACCTTGTTTGCACACACCACACTTCTCATTCAAAACCAAAGAGATGTTCAATATGTGTGTGTGTGTGTATTCGTAAAAAAAGTAAGCCAGTCTAGAAAAAACATGTAGGCTTGAAGAACAACCTTGATATATTCAATAAGGCTTGGTGCACTAGCATTGGACCCAAAGGATAGGTCGCACATAAAGATCTCCTTACCACATTACCAAAGGACCCATAAATAGGTCAAACATAAGATAATTTCATCACTTACCATAATTAATAAATGATAGAAAATTTTAAAATGACATGAGATGTATTATGGAGCCAATGGGAATGCCACAACCAAGACCATGTCATGTTCTCCATCAATTTTAGTATCAATTGGATAAATGCACTTAGACATACAAAAACTTGTAACATGCTACATGAATGTCTGGATAGCAAGGATACCTGGAAAAGCTTTGAGCACAACATCCAACATCAAAAGATTAGTCTTCATTATTATGCATTAACTAATTTTAATGTATTTCCCAAAAAATTAGTACTAACATACCTGGATCAAGCATAGCATACATACTACACAAAAGGATAGATCATTTATGTATATCATCTAGAGCACAACCTTTTGGATCCTAGGTTTTGACATCAATGACAATAATGCAAAATTTTCTCAACAACTTCTCAATAATCTCCCCCTTTGGCATTGATGGAAAAACAACAAAAACTCAAAAATGCAAAAACTACAAAAAAAAGACTCCATGCACTCCCCCTTTGTCAAGCAATTCAATTCCTCTTTTCTTTTCTTTTTTTCTCTTCATTTTCTCCACATTTTTTCCATCAAAGGCAAAGGGGAAAATAAGAACATTCAAGAAATCAAGTAAAAATAACACTTTTCACATGGAAAATTTTCTTGTACCTTTCTCTCACAGTTGGGAGAATCCTCTTCCAAGCTTGCACAACAAAAACCATTTTGGCATGCATACTATCCAATAGATCCAACATCTCAAATGATGATGACTAGTTTGGAGATAGGCACTAAAGTTCATAATCCTCTACATAAGAAAGTATCCTAGAGAGATGATCCAACTAAACCTCAACAATTTCTTTGACCAACCAAAAAGTTTTAACCAAATTTTCCCTCTATCTCTAAGTAGACAATGACTCAGCTTGTAGCTCACAAACTCTAATTCTTTGTTTTCCATGTTTATCTTTGAAGAAGTCAAAACACTTCCCAATATCATTCAACTCAGATTTGATAGCTTCAATTCTGCTTCTAAATTGTCAACAATAGTAGGCCACCAGAGATAGTACCTATAGATGTTAGACATCTCCTTAATGCATTCCCTTGTCTCACCAATGTGTTTGGATAACTTTTGTTTGATTATAGGACATAATAACCTGGCCAAAATAACCCTCGATAGAATAACCTGGTCACAATAAACCAAGGAAAAAATAACCCAGGTTCATAATAACCCAAGCCAAAATAACATGTGGTCAGAATAACCCATGGATAGAATATCCCTGAATAAGAATATAGAGATGGGTTGATGCAAGAAGTTGGGTACACAAGAAGCTCAAAAAGTGGAAGTGTTGTTTTTTAGAATTTATCACACTTGGACTAAAAATTTGAGGCACTTACACAATGAATCTTAAAAAAAGTCAATATAGAAATTTATCATTTTGAATCTAGTTTCCAAATATGTAAATTATTCAAATACCCAGATTATAGAAATTAAATTTTGATAGGGATCTATAAAAATCACATTTTAAAAGTCCCTATTTTTTATCGTACCAAGCACGTGTATGTACACCACTTTTTGACCCAAATAAAAGTATTTTGCTAATTACTTTTTGGAAAATAGAGCTAACAACATGAAGATTGATGTGGAATTTTTTTTGTAATTTTTTGTTGAATTTTTTTTATCGAATTTTTATTGGCCTTAATTTTATTTTTTTAAATCAACCTGTACGGATAGCATAATTGGACCTAAACTAAACATTTTATGAATTTTTTTTTCATTGTGTAGAGAATTTTTTTAAGTTTGATGCCATATAATTTTTTTCACAAGAAACTTAACCAAAAAAAGTTATTAAAAAAACAAAAAAAGTCTGATATTTCAAGTTTAAGGACTAGTTTTCTTAGAAATTAATTAAAAAATAGAAAACATAATCCAATCTTAATATAAATTATATATTTGGAAAGTAGACATCGTGTTCTCTATGCATTTTAATTTTATAGATTGATTCAAAAAAAAAGTCCATCAACCATATTGCCAAAGTTGGGCATTCTTCTTCAATCTATTTTAGTTGTTCAGTTGTAGGTCAAAGGCTAAGGCTTGAATTTCCAAGCCTTTCCCAAGCCTAAAACCAAGGCTGCATATGGGTTGGGAATTTTATTTTTAAATAATGCATACATGTTTTTAAAAAATGTGTAC
The DNA here is from genome assembly GCA_007258455.2 of Sequoia sempervirens. Lineage (NCBI taxonomy): Eukaryota > Viridiplantae > Streptophyta > Pinopsida > Cupressales > Cupressaceae > Sequoia > Sequoia sempervirens. The sequence continues at coordinate 435,532,968 of VDFB02271358.1, read as the reverse complement.
GTGTTACAAAATGCATGTGCGTTATTTATTTTCTTGATTATTTAAAAAAATACTTTTTAGAAACATGTACGCAGATTAATTTAGAAATTACATGTATGTTGCTAAATAAATTACTAGCTTCATCTATAATGACCATGGGTTATTCTATCCATGGGTTATTTTGACCATGGGTTACTATGATCCTAGGTTATTATGATGTGGTTATTGTGTCCAGGGTTATTTTCGCTAGGTTATTATGTCTGGATACCCTTTTGTTTAGCTTTGATACACCTTCTCTCAATCATGGCTTGGATCTTATGTCCATTAGATCCTTCTTGCAATATCCTTCCTTCAACAACTTCTACTAGATCATCTAGTAATGAGTCAAAAACAATAGAAAGAGTAATACCCTTTTTTACCAAATAATCATCTAAGGCATCTTCAATTCTAGGCCTACTGACCGGAGAGCAAGCATACCACATTTCACCAATATTTTTCATATCACCTTCATCCAACACCGAACAAAATTTATCTTGATCAAAAGTGTCAGATCTAGGCTGAGACTCTTCTTCCTTCTCCTTGTCTTTTGAGATAGTGATGGCATCCTTTGTGTTAATTTTCCTCCTTTTAGGTTTCAAAGGGGAACCACCAATCAAAACCTCTAACTCCTTACTGGAGGAGGAACCCTCCTCAAATTATTGATAGGCGAATCATTAGACACTATCACACTACAGCACAAATCCATCTACAAGGATGAGAAATAAAATTTGCATTCATTTCTTTATCTTTCATACATTCCAAATATTTGTAAACTTTCTTTCTAATAGGGATACACTAGAATTCCACTTAATATTCTCTTTTGATGGTAACAAATTTAGAAATTAGAATACTACACACATGAGCAGAGACCCAAACCAAAAAGGATAACTCTCAACCAATGGAACTCTAACATTCTCAATTAGGTTTTCCTTTATTAGGCTACACAATTCAAACTGATTATTTTCCTTCACCATCTTATGTGCAAGATACACAACAATAGTTAATGTAGAACCTTCATGATTTTGGAAATAGATTTTGTAAGTGATACCATAAGCAACATACCTTACTACAAGATCGCCAATGGTATTTATCATTAGAGCTCGGGGGCCTTTTTTCGATACCAGTAAGTTTCTCCACATCTCTATATTTCACTGTCTTATTCCCTAGGAGGTCACCAACACTACACAATCTAGTAATAGCTTCAATGGCTTCCTTATTGATTGAAAACGGTTTGTCCAAAATGATGTTGTCATCCTTGAATTTACCCAACAGGAACAAGATAGACTCTTTGTCAGCAATCCAAGCAAATCCTTCCCATAAATCCATACCCAATGTACTTGTATTCTACAATTCATCAGACTTCAACTCTAGTTCCATTTCCTTCATCTTCTGATGATCAAATTCATCCAACTCTACTCCCTTCAGGATCACCAAAATACCATCATAAGGTTCATTGCCAACCAAAATAGATTCCATCATCGCACTTAGCTTCTTCAATCCTTTTATCGCTCAATGAAACCTCTTCTCTTTCTTTGCAAACTATGAGAAATGATTTGAAACTCTACCTTTTATTCTTAATTTCCCATGATAATTTTGCCACCAAAAACTTACATTGATGATGCCATCAATTGTACTTTTCTTTCAATCAACTAGATTAAGCTTCATCATACATCACCAACCGGATCAAACTTAGTCATGTTGAAAACACATGAATATTACTTCAGAGAGGGGGAACTGACAGGATATGTATTACAAAACTCCCCCTGAGCCAAGGCAGTTGGCTCAGATTCTGGAAGACCTTGTACCAAGATCTGGTACCATTGAAGAGCTCCACACACTCATTTCCTTTTTCTTCCAAACCATGATGGTCTCCTTCTTAGATTCATCTAATTTTGCACCCTTCTTTTTATTTTCAAACTTTTCTAGAGCAACATATCTACATGTGTTAGCATAATGTCTATAGTGACTGCACTTGTAACATCTTTGTACTAACTTAACTAAGTGAACCCTAGATTGACACTGATTAGCTTTGTAACCATAACCATGGCATAAATAGCAATAACTATGAAAGAGATTATTCATTACATTCCTTCTAGTCAAATTAAATCATTGATTTTTGCAATGACTTGCTTTGTGACCAAAATTGTGACAGTTGAAGCATTGAGTACTCGATTCCTTCTTGCTTCTACACTCTATAGTCTTATGTCCAAATTTTTTCCATAGAAATGACCATTAAATGATAATTACCTTTGATAATTTGGTTTCCTATCTATAGGTCTTTTTGTAGGTGTTCTAGAGTTCCATACCTTGCTTGTTACAACAAATCTTGCTTCATCTTCAACTACTTTGCCTTTACCCTTAGTATTTATATTTGAGCTTTCACCTAAGAACCCAAGTACTTCCTTATCCTTCTAAAATTTCTATAGGTACAAGAGTTGATCCATAATTATGCTACTTTTACATACTTTTGCTTTTGATTTTATCCTTCTTAACTCTTGACCTAACTTCTCCTTTTCTTCTAATTTTTGTTTGATGGTATCTTTGATATATTCTTCAGTCTTCTTCCATTCTTCCATTTTCTCTTTGATATTTTCTTCATTCTTCTTGCATTCATCCAACTACAGCTTTAGATTCACAACACTTTCCTTTAACTCATTTAATTCTTGGCTGACCTCTCTGTGTCTTGCTTTGAACTTCTAGATTTTCTCCCTTAGCTTTAAGATACAATAATTTGCCTCCCTAATGTTTTCTTTCAATTCTTTATTTTTAGATTCTATGTTTTTCATATCATCTAACATTGTCCTTATGTCTTCATCAAAATAATAATCTCCTGCCATCTATTCAAACTTCCAAGATCTCCCTCAAGTGGTTAAGCACTATCCACAAGAGACCAAGCTCTAATACCAATTGTTGAATAGTCTAGATAACTAAGAGGGGGGTGAATCAATTATCCTAACACATTTTTTTTACTTTAATTAATCTAGAGAAAACTTAAATAAATTAAATATATATGAACATGAAAGCACATAATAACACGATGCACAATGAACACCAGAATTTACGTGGAAACCCAAGATGGGAAAAACCATAGAGAATGCTAATTATCAACTATAAAACACCGATTAAGGTGATTTTTACAAAGGCTCACTGAAAACCAGTTAAGGTGATTTTAAATCAATTAAATAGATATGAAAATGAAAGCATGTAATAACATGATGCACAATGAACACCATAATTTAGGTGGAAACCCAAGATGGGAAAAACCACAGAGAATGCTAATTATCAATTATAAAACACCGGTTAAGGTGATTTTTACAAAGGCTCACTATAGGGTGGCTCATTGTCGGTGGGCTCACTGCCCAAGATACAAAAACCAACTATTACAACTAACAGATGGCTTAATGCTAGAGTATTTGCTACAAAATTGATCTACTATAATTCCATCTACATACGCATGGATATAGTTCTCACTAAAGCACAATATTAGTCTGCAGCAGATCCAGTCAAAACTCTTCTACCCACTTTCCTTGCACAACCTCTGCACTATGTAAGGAAATCTAAATGTGGAAACAACTCTCCTAATGTCAAAACCTCAAGGAAGAATGTAGAGATACCTTTTAAAATTAAAATTACAGTATAATTAAGATGCACATGAAAGAGATAATAGAAACAGAGTATTTGAAACACACATATGGACACCAGAATTATGTGGGAAAACCATTACGGGAGAAAAACCCACCACACCAAGAGAAATAAATTTGTATTATAGTAATGGAGATTACATACAAATATCAAACTTATCTTTCTAATGTCATATTTCATCAGCTTTCACAATGATCAATCTTGTACAGGAACCTTCAAGTTACACTCTTTACAGAATAGAAATCACTCTGATTTTACAACCACACAGCAATCGGTCAATCCTTTGAATGATCTAACCAAACATCATCTACAATCACTAAGTATAACCATGTCACCCTTGCCTGTTGAGCTTCCTCTCAAAACTACCACAATGAACTATCTTCCAACGGTTCCCATTCGGCTTCTCTGATTGGTCCATGAGACGCCACATAGGAAATTCAAACGGTCAAAAGGTAATCAAGTTGTGTTGGCATATTGGTGAGACACTAATTGTATCTCCCTGATGCCAACACAGTAAGCATTCGATATCGCCAAGATTCCTTACAATCGAAAAGAGGTTATATCGAGTTCACCCATTGCATCGACTTCAGTTTTCCTTTTGGCAAGACTATCGCTCTTCAGTGAGACAACATATTGATATCCTAAGTCACACCAAAGATTCATTCTATCAACAAGACATACCAGTCTCATCAAGACCTCATGTCGAGCCTTCAAGTTAATCTGAGTGCATCCACCAATCGGCGAGACTCATTGCTTTCGCTAGGACTTCATACCGAGGTCCTAAGTCATACCGAAACATTAGCATTTCCATCGGCACCCATCTATCACTAAGACATTCAACTGTTGCCAAGAGGTTTCACCAAGATCTCTTATGTTACTCTGAAGCCATAACAATCAGCAAGACTATCATCCTTCACTAAGAGTTCTTACCAAGGTTTCTAGTTATACCAACAATAGAATTCCTCATCACGAAGACAAACGTCCATCGCTAAGACTTTACTCTAAGATCTTTATGTCATATCAAGCACCGAATGGTCGGCAAGAGTTACCACTCTCGCTGATAGTTCTTACCGAAATCTCCAAGTTACCCCGAGACTACCGTTCACCAAGAGTTATACTGAAAACCCCTCATCATTGGCGAGACTCTCCATCGGTCGCTGAGACTTCATACCGAAGTCATTGTGTCACTGTGAAGACTCCAAGATTTTCCCCATCGGTGAGACCTTTCTTCATCACTCAGACTTCTTCCCAAACTAAGACTTTTGGCCAAGGGTCTCCTTGATAAATGATATGCATGGCCTATCGGCCAAAGATCTTGACGCGGTAAGAGGTCACACTGAACACAACATGTCACATCAAAGACACCAATGTGTAACTGTTCAGCAAGACTTCTACAAGGTCACAATGACCTATACAAAACATAAGGCTACAAATCTGCTCATTGGCCAGACATAGAATATGTCACACTGACTTGGCTCCAATAGAGGTTTCAGCCTATGGGATTGAGACATATTTTTCCAAAAATCTCCCACTTGACGAAGATCACACAGGCACCTCTAGAGCACAACAAAACTACTAAAAATCATGGGCACTAAGGCCCATTGAACTAGCACACCACCTGAACTTGTTTGTGCTCACTGCCTTCATCAATGCATCTGCAACATTCTCCAAAGTATCAACTTTTTTGAAACTAACCTTTCCATCCTCCACCATATCTCGTACAAAGTGGTACTATACAACTATATGTTTCGTCTTGGCATGGAGAGTAGGATTCTTTGCCAGACAAATTGCACTCTGACTATCACAAAAAATAGTTATTTTTCTTGCATCAAACTAATGTTAGAACACAAACATTTATACCAAACTTCTTCTTTAGAAGCATGTGTAGCTACCATGTATTCAGCCTCTGTAGTTGACAAAGTGACTACAGCCTACCACTTACTCATCCAACTCACAACACCACCATTCAACATGAAAGTATATCCACTGGTGGACCTCTTGTTGTGAATATCCCCTGCCCAATCAGAATCCACATAGCCTCGAATACTGAGATTCCTCTCTGATTCAACTAGGTTCCCATGGTAACACAAAGCAAAATCTGAAGTTCCCTTCAAATATCTGAAAACTCTTTTTACAACATCTCAATGTGTCCTTCTAGGATTAGCCATAAACTGACTAAGTACTCCCACTACTTGGGTAATGTCTAGCCTTGTACAAACCATTGCATACATGAGACTACCAACTACACTAGCATAGGGTACACTGGTCATGTCCTCCATCTCAGTAGGATATTTTGGAAAATCTTCAACAGATAGCTTCATTCCCTACAAGACTGGAACAACTAGCTGCTTGCAATCATTCATGCAAAATCTCTCTAGAATAGTCTTGATATACTTACTATGACTGAGCCAAACTTTTCTACTATTCTTGTCCCTAGTTATCTCCATCCCAAAATATGCCTTGTTGCACCAAGATCTTTCATTTCGAACTTAGCAGATAACTGAGACTTAAGATCAAAAATCATTAGCTTACTATTGCCTATGAACAACATATCATCAACATAGAGAGAAATAATAAGAACTTGATCACTTTCAGCTTTGTAATAGACATAATGATCAGATTTTGATCTTACAAATCCCAAATACAATACAAAAGTATCAAATTTCTGGTACCACATTCTAGGTGACTACTTTAACCCATACAGAGACTTCTTTAACTTGCAAACCAGTTTTTCTTTACCTTTTTCGATAAAGTGCTCAACCTGGGACATATAGATTTCTTCTTCAAGATCACCATGAAAAAATGTTGTCTTCACATCCATCTGTTTGACCTCTAAGTCATACGCTGCTGCAAGTGACAAAAGAAATCTGATAGATGTCAACTTAGCTACAGGAGAGAAAATCTCCCTATAATCAATTCCCTCTACCTTGGAATAACCCTTCACAACCAATCTTGCCTTGTACTTTTCCACACTGCCATCCAGACCAATCTTCTTTTTAAATACCCATTTGCAACCAACAGCTTTTTTGCCTTTAGGCAAGGGCACCAAACTCCAAGTGTCATTATTTTCTAATGATGCCATTTCTTCATTCATGGCTTCCAACCAAGAGTCTGAATTAGACATTTTAAATGCATCCTTTACAGTCCTAGGCTCATCAGTGCTAGAAATTAAATCATAGGCACAAGTAGAATCTATCAAAGAGAACCCATACCTATCAAGTTGTTTTCTTTCATGGGTTGACCTCCTCACTTGCTGAGGCTAAGGTTCTTCTTCTTCTTCAAAACTTTTAGAACTACTTGAGCTCTCCTTAGTTTTAGGTACATTTTGAATTTTCAATTCCTCTTTATCTGGTGTAGGAGGAATTCCAACTACATCCTTATTATTTTTTGACTTTGTCTCTGACTGTAGATCCATGGTAGAAGGTTTCTGCTCACGAAAGATTACACTTCTACTGTATACACCATTCTCTATATTAGGATTCCAAAGCTTGTATCATTTTATGCCAACACTATAGCCAATAAAGATACATTTGACAACCTTGTTCTCCAATTTAGATCTTTTCTCATACAACACATGAGCATATGCCTCACAGCCAAAAACATGAATATGTCTTAAAGAGGGCTTCTTACCAGACCATGCTTCCAAAGGTTTTTTCTCAACAAGAGTAGAATTTGGAGAATGATTAATCAAGTAACATGCAGTAGCTACAGCCTCAGCCCAGAACTTCTCCTCCAACCCAGCACTACTCAGCATACTTCGTGCTCTCTCCATCACTATCCTATTGAACCTTTTTGCAACTCCATTTTGCTGTGGAGTATAAGGTGTAGCCTTATGTCTTTTAATCCCATGGTCTTTACAATACCTCTCAAAATCATCAAAACAAAATTCACTGCCATTATTAGTTGTTAAGCATTTAATTTTTCTTCTAGTCTGATTTTCTACAAATTTTTTAAATTCCTTAAACCGACTAAACACTTTTGATTTACTTTTCAAAAAATAAACAAATGTTCTCAAATAATCATCAATGAATGATACATAGTACCTTAACTTAGACAAAGAAGGAACATTCATTGGACCAAATACCATCAGAATGAATATAATCTAGCAAACTAGAAGATTTATGAGGACTAGAATAAAATGAAACACGGTGTTGTTTTCCATATATACAATGCTCATAGAATTCAAATTCAAGGTTACAATCTTCAAGCCCCTCAACTAGGTTTTTGTTCTTCAAGGTTTTTAAACCTTTCTCTCCAATGTGGCCTAGCCTATGATGCCAAAGCATAGTCTTTTCTGCTAGAAGTTTAACTTCCATGGAGTTTACACAATTAGGAACATTTCCCTCTTTTCCTCCATGAGTAGCCTTCTGTGACTTTACAGAGACATTGTTACATTGAACAACATGTGCATCCAGCTTGTACAAGGTACCAATATGAACACCCCTTGCTAGCACCATTGAGCCTCTAGTCATCTTGCAGCCATTTCTTGAGAATGTGACTTGCACTCCAATATCATTTAGCATACTTACAAAATGTAAGTTTTGAGCCATACCTAGTATATGCATTACATTATTGATTCCCTTCACTCTTCCATCAGGGAATTGGATTCTAAATCTTCCATGGCCAACAACTTCCAAAGTTGAATCACTTGCCAAGTACACCTTTCCACCATCGTATTCTTCATACTTTGTGAACTAGTCTCTATAAGATGTCATGTGGAAAGATGCTCCAGAATCAATCAACTATACATTATCTGTTCTCTGTGTAGCCAAGGTTGCAATGAATGCATCTCCATCACTGTGAGAAGAATCATTGTTGGAAGATACTTCTTCTTCTTCTCCTCCTCTTTACAATCCTTTTGGACATGACTAGGTTGCCCATAGTTCCAACACTTCACCTTGGACTTCTTTCCAGGAGACTTTGATCTCCCCTCTGATTTTGATTTAGATTTCTTGTCCTTCTTCTTGCCTTTTTCTTTCGACCTTCCTCTAATAGCAAGGGCCTCCTTTGCCATCTCAAAATATTTCCTTCTCATTTCTTCTAATAACAAAGAAACAACAACATCTTCCATCTTGAAACTGGATGTTGTACTCCTAATAGCCATCACTAGGTGATCCCATGAATCTGGAAAAGAACACAATATCAGCATACATCGATCCTCTTCATCAATCTTCACACCAATAGATGTTAACTATGCCATCAACATGTTGAATTCATTCAAATGATCAGCTAAAAACCCTCCTTCCTGCATTCTCAAAGTGTATAACTTCTTCCTCGGGAACAATTTATTCACCAAGGACTTCCCTTGATAAATAGATGCCAGTCTCTTCCACAAGGAAGATGCAGTCTTCTCTTCATCCACATTGAGAAGAACAGAGTCTGCCAAATAGAACCTTATCAGCCCCTTATACTTTCTATCTACAAGGTCCCAATCTTCTTGCTTCATTCCTATAGGTTTAGTTCTAGACACAACAAGCCATAGATCACGATCCACTAAGAGATCCTCCATTTTGAGTTTCCACAACTCAAAATTGCTGCCATTGAACTTCTCTATTTCAATATTTCCTGATGTGCTAGCCATCTCAATTTGTAATTAGAAATTTACAAACTTCTACAAGACTCCCACTGAATAGAAATTGACACAAAAAACCCAATGTACCCACAAGAATAACACAACTGGCCAGGCTCTGATACCACTTGTAAGGAAAGTTAGATGCAGAAACAACTCTCCTGACATCAAAAACTTAGGGAAGAATGTGGAGATACCTTTTAAAATTACAATTATAGTCTAATTAAGAAGCACATGAAAGAGATAATAGAAACAGAGTATTTGACACACACATATGGACACCAGATTTATGTGGGAAAACCCTTATGGGAGAAAAACCCACCACACCAAGAGAAATCACTTTGTATTATAGTAATGGAGATTACATACAAATATCAAACTTATCTTTCTGATGTCATATTTCAGCAGCTTTCACAATGATCAATCTTGTATAGGAACCTTCAAGTTACAATCTTTATAGAATAGAAATCACTCTGATTATACAACCACATAGCAATCCACTAATCCTTTGAATCATCTAACTAGACATCATCTACAATCACTGAGTATAACCATGTTGCCCCTGTCTATCGAGCTTCCTCGCAGAACAACCACAATGAACTGTCTTCCCATAGTTCCCATTTAGCTTCTCTAATTGGTCCATGAGACACCACATAGGAAAGTCAAACGGTCAAAAGGAAACCAAGTTGTGTTGGCATATCAGTGAGACACTGACTGTGTCTCCCAATTACCAACACAATCAGCATTTGATATAGCCAAGAGTCCTTACAATCGATAAGAGGTAATATTGAGTTCGCCCATTGCATCAACTTCAGTTTTCCTTTTGACAAGACTATCGCTCTTCGGCAAGACAACATATTGATATCCTAAGTCACACTGAAGAGTCATTCTATCAGAAAGATATACAGCTCTTGCCAGGACCTTACGTCAAGCCTTCAAGTTAATTTGAGTGCATCCACCAGTTGGTGAGACTCCTCGCTTTTGTCAGGACTTCATACTGAGGTCCTAAGTAATACTAAAACATTAGCATTTCCATCGGCACCCATCTATCGCTAAGACATTCAACTATCTCCAAGAGGTTTCACTGAGATCTCTTATGTTACACCAAAGCCATCAACAGTCAGCAAGACTATCATCCTTTGCTGAGAGTTCTTACTAAGGTCTCAAGTCATACCGACAATAGACTTCCTCATCGCTAAGACAAACATCCATCATTGAGACTTTACTCTAAGATCTTTATGTTAAATCAAGCACCGAATGGTCGGCAAGACTTACCACTCTCACTGAGAGTTCTTACCACAATCTCTAAGTTACCCTGAGACCATCGTTCACCAAGAGTTATACCGAAGACCCCTCATCATCAATGAGACTCTCCATTGGTCATTGAGACTTCATACCAAATTCATTGTGTCACCGCGAAGACTCCAAGATTTTCCCCATCAGCGAGACCTTTCTTCATCGCTGAGACTTCTTCCTGAACTAAACCTTTCAGCCAAGGGTCTCCCTGATAAATGATATGTATGGCCTATCAGCCAGAGATCTCCATGCAGTAAGAGGTCACACCGAACACAACATGTCACACCAAAGACACCAATGTGTAACCGTTTGGCAAGACTTCTGCAAGGTCACAGTGACCTATACAAAACATAAGGCTACAAATCTACTCTTCAACCAAACATAGAATATGTCACACTGACTTGGCTCCAATAGAGGTTTCAACCTGTGGAATTGAGACATATTTTTCCAACACACTACTGATTACTTCTTCCTAACACTTTCCTTCCACTTCCTTCTCTATTTCTTATCACATAATCCTTTGCATTCTTGTTCACACACACCACTCTTCTCATTTGGAACCAAAGAGATGTTCTATATATATATAAGGCTTTGCACGCTATCACCAGACCAAAGGATAGGTCACACATAAATATATCCTTACCACGATACCACATGACTCATAAATAGGTCATACATAAGATAAGTTCATCACTTAGCATAATTATTAAAAGATAGAAAACTTTGAATTACATGAGATATATTCCAAAGCCAATGAGAATGTCGCAACAAAGACCAAGTCTTGATCTCTATCAATTTTAGTATCAATCAGAGAAATGCAGCTAGAAATACCAAAACTTGCAACATGCTACATGAATGTCTGGAATGAAAGGATACCCAATTGAGCACAATAGCCAACATCAAAATATTGGTCTTTATTATTCAACATTAACTAAATTTCACGGGCATCCCAACAAAGGAGTACTTCCATACCCAAATCAAGGATAACATCCATACTACATAACATCATAGCACATGATAGGATAGATCATTTTTGTATATCATATAGAGCACAAAATTTTGCATCCCATGTTTTGACATCAATGACAACAATGCCAAATCTTCTCAACAACTTCTCAACATTCAAAGACTAATTTATTTAAATCTCATTAAGAGATAAACTATGCACTTAATACCTTCTAAGGAATGCAATTTATCATGAAGAAAACTACATAATCCACACAAAGATGATGTATGAAACTAAGATATCCTTAAACACCAAGATTCAATAACACCTGATTATCTTCATAAACCATATGCACAAGGAAAAATAGTAATTTCATTCACAGCAAAAATGTAAATCGAGAGTTTTCATAAAGTGTCTAGAGAGAGTTAACATATGAAAATAGATACAATTTAATAGGAAAAAGAGTAACCGCCTCTTTCTTCTACATAAAACTAATGAAATTGAAAAAAAAAAAGTAAAGAAACTAATTCGTCACGATGGTGTCACTTCACTTCCATCTTTTGGGGTCATCATGATTTTCTTTCACTAGGATTGGAAAGTTTTGAGGATATGTAAGAGTTCTTTATGCTGAGCAATAGCCACATTTGTTATTAGCACCTTTCTTGTTAGATTATTTTCCTTGGTTATCTCAAGAAAATGTTCACATACTTTCATGAGATTGATTGAGTATTAATATCTCTTATGTTCCATAGGGTATATGGTAGCAACTACTTCATCATTCATTAAAATTGTCTTCAAAATTTGAAAACAATGTCTAGAAGTGGAGAAGTGGGGTATTAGTTGAACTTCATAAAAGTGTGCTTAGGTTTAAACTTCACTTTAGGATACCACCTAAATGAAAGAATATAAGTAGTAATGAAAAACCAGTTTTAGCGATAAAGCAGGGAGTTACATGAATTGCACAAAATGCCACTTGAGTTGATGGAACTAGATTGAACCCTACTTGAGAAAATACTAAGCCGATTCCAAGTAAAAAAAGGACTCCCACAGACCAAAAAAAATGAAGGGTAACAAATTTCAAGATTAAAAAATGCAAAAAATTGAATACATAAAATGAAATAAAACATCATATAAAACATACAACATGTACACAATACTTTCATATAAAGGCAAGGATAAGGAGTTGATAAGGTATGAGTGAAGCTCATGAGCTATCTCTCATAGAATGAAAGACGTGTATGAATATATGGACAAGTGTTTGGGACACTTGGAGAGTCCACATGAAGTGAGAAAAATGTGATTTCTCCCAAGTGAGCTTAAGAGTAGTGTGATTATGACTCTCCAAGATAGGGTTAAAGCTAACTATTTTCTAAGTTATAACTCTTTTTAAATTAAACCCCCTTAAGTGATACTTATGGATAAATATAAAAAAATAAAAAGAAGATTCATGGAAACGAGGCCTAATAAAGATACTCATGTGAAAATAAAGATCTCCCACAAATGGAGAAAAAGAGAAAACCCAATGGAAAGAAAAATTCTCTCCAAAAGAGAAAGAGAACAATAGAACAAAGAAAAAATATTTATATGAACATAGTAACATGAAAATAACTTTTGAAGAATGTAGATTCTATAAACTCTACTTAATATTAGTTGATAGTGTCTACTAGAATAAAAAAACCTTAAAATATTGTAGATTAAGATAGGAGATACAAAAAAATCATGAGCGAAATCAAGTTCACTATTCAACCATGAACACATAGATAACATAAGCATGTGATGATACCCCTCTTATTCTTGACAAGGGAGAGATATTAGAAAATATACTAAAATGTGCTACATGTGTGTAAATTAATATAGAGATAGCATTAAGTCCAATATGATGTGAAACCAATTAAAAAAGGTGTAAAAACAAAGGAACATACATATGAGGCAAGAATCACTAGTATTCATTGTTTTCATATAGATACACAATTGATGATGTTGTGATGGAAAGAACTAAGGAATTACACAACCCCCATGAAACTTTATAATAGTGCAAGTACAAAAGTGGAGCATTAGATATGTGAAATTCCTTCTTAATGAGAAATAATAATTTGTGTCACTTTATATTAGAGTATTTACTTACATATTTAGTGTTGGAATTATTAGAAGAGTCTTTAAAATAATTATTATAGTTTATTTCATGAGGTGAATAAAGAACCTCAAAAATGATAATAAAATAAATATGAAACCTCTAATATTTAAAACTTGACCACCAAAAAATATAATAATGATTTGGCACATTATGTAGTGCATTTATAATTTTCATAAAGTGGATTGAATGTATAAATTCTAAAAAAGAAGAATATTTATAAATTGTATTTTATAATACAATCAATAAAAAATGATTGTGTCATTACAAAGTTCTCAAAAAAATTGACAGGTTCAAAAAAAGACACCCAAAAAGGAGTTCATGTGTACCCAAATCAGCCCTATAAAGTTCAAAAAATAATTGATTTTAGAAAATTGAGTATATTGAACTAAGAAATAAATTATCTATTAGATAGAGTATGAAAAAATACTTAGGATTAAAAATTTCACTACAAAATGTGTACATGTGGCTAAGAATGACGCTCTTGATATTGATCCAAAAAATCAAATAGGCCAATTGAACAATGGTGAAAAATGTGGTCTATGTATGTTGCTTTATGGCTTAGGTTATAGAACACCACTATTCTCCAATTGCCACTCAAATAGGTCCTAGGATCCCAAATTGGATTGACTATCAACCCAAATGGTGAGTCAATTCTCAACAAGGATGACCTAGGAGAGGGTTCATTAAGCTTTTATGAGTTCACCACCAAGAAAAATCTTGGAAAAGACAACTTAACATTCAACTCACAAAACCTTGTAATGTAATTCAAATGAAGAGTGAAAATGATGAAATTATGCAATAGAAAATTAGGGTCTGTGTACTTGGGAAGTATGGAAATGTAATGAGGATTCTATAAATGCAAAATTAGTGTCAAAATATGTTAGGGAGGACTAAGACGCCCTTGCTTTTGTCTTAGTCCTGCTACTATTTTTCTGCAAAAATGTGGAATCTTTAGATATCAAAACAAAATTTGAAAGAATCTCTACAAAATACTACATGGAGGACTAAGACACCCTTTCTACCATTTTAGTCCCGATCTGAATTTCTAAAATCTTTGAATATGATCCTAAGGCTCAATTTTTGCACTTCCTTCTTCTCCGATCTTAGGTCTTGAAACTTCTAGATCTGGCCTATAAGTGAGTTTCCATGAAGATGAAAACTTTGCAATGCAACTTTGAAACTTTTCACCTCAAATTATCTTCAAGTCTTCAACTTAAATCAACAAACACAAACATGCAGGAGGGGAAAAACTTTTTGATTATTAGTAAATGGGGGTTTCCCTTGGTCAAACCCCTTGTTGGTAATTAAACATTAGAATGAAATAGAATAATGAAGATAAATTATGAATGAACAACATGCAATGTTACAACTCACCAAACCCTTGTTATGAAATCTAAAAACTTGTGTGAAGTGGCTAGCTTGAATGTAGATCTTGAATCAAAGGAATGATTGATAGATCTTGACTTGAAATGCTTGCTTGAATCAAAACCCTACATCACAAATTATGTTAGCTCAAAAATAGACATGATCCAATAATATCCTTGATATGATGATTGAATCTTGATGATGGCTCAAAATTCTTGATGAATTTCTCTTGAATACTCTCATAAAAGTATTGATGTCACTTGTAAACTTGCTTGATAAGAAATGAGTGAAGGAACCTTGTATTTATACTTATCTATGCTTAATATACCAAAATTACCCCACACCAAGCCAACATATGAATTCATTAATTAAAGGAGGTTAAATCCCACCAAGATTTGAAATTAAATCCTAAGAATACCATAATGGGGACTAAGACGCCATACCTGGTGTCTTAGTCCTGAGGCATGAAACTTAGGGCATAGACTTGAAAAAGGGGCCTATTTAAGGCATATTTGAAATTAGGGTCCAAAGACCTTTGGAGGACAAAGACACCCTAGGTGGCATCTTAGTCCCAACCCAAATATCAAGGACACATAGCCAAAATCATTAAAATATCATTTACCCTTTGAAGTTTGTTGGGATTAGCCATAAAAAGATATCATTCATTAGGCTTGTGGATGCAAAATAGGACCAATTAAGACATAAATAAGGATCAAAAAAGCAAGGCGGGCCTAAACAAGTGTGAAAATGCAAAGGTAGGCATTTTAATACACTAGATTTAGGCCCCACTTTAGTGAGAGGAGGAACTTTCTTCAAACTCACACTAAAGTAGCCAACCACATAGCCAAGAGGGGTTCGAATGTACAAATGCTAGTCATAAAGGATGAAAATAACCAAGAGGGTGACCAAGCCACCAGGATCAAGATCCTATTAAAAACCAACATAAGCATAAAGGAACACACATGCAGATGATATATGAAGCCATAACTAAATTGCAAACATACACCATCAAAGATAGAAAAAGAAAGAGAAAAGGAAAAAGAAAAAGAAAAAGAAAAAGAAAAGTGATATGGATCAAGCTTCGACTGACGATCCAACACATTGTGGACTAGGTCTAGGTTGTTTGTTCAAGAGAGGTTTGCAAGTGGAATGCATTTTCCACTATGCAAATAAAACACATAATCGCAAGGGCTAGTGAAGCTAGTTGTTCACTAGGTGAGCAGAAAGAGGTCAATATCATAGTCATACCCCCATGACTATGATAAGGACAAAATAAAAATGCACACTCACAAGGTCTAGTGAAGCTACTTGTTCACTAGGTGAGCCCCAAGGGACCGTGCCAAAGCCATACCTCCATTACTTTAATAAGGTAAAAAAAGGAAAATGCACGCTCACAAGGGCTAGTGAAGCTAGTTGTTCACTAGGTGAGCCTCAGGGGACCATATCAAATCCATACCTCCATTACTTTAATAAGGCACTAAAGAAAAATGCATGCTCACAAGGGCTAGTTAAAAGCTAGTTGTTCACTAGGTGAGCCCCAGGGGACCATATCAAACCCATACCTCCATGAATTTAACAAGGCACAAAAAGGAAAAATACAACAAGAAAGAGTGATGTTCAAAGGGATTTTACTTAGTTTGTATGAGGTCTTAATCTTAGGGGACATCATTCCTAATGTCTCCAAGAGAGGACCAATCAAAGGATAAAAGATTCGCAACTTAGGGAATGCAGTGCATCGCATCACCACTAAGAGGAATGTAACATGCTAAGATAGATCAAGATATTGATGGAAATTACTCCCAATGTCAGCGTGCATAGAGGAAAACACATTGTGTGAAGTAAGAAAATCACATCAAGGAACATGAAAAAAAATGTGAATGAAATCATGCCAAAATAATGCCAATGTATGCCCCCACTTTAAAGAAATTGTTAACACCATCTTGTGAGCAATTTGCTTTAAAGTAGAAAAACATGAAAAAGGAAAAGGAAAAAATGTTTTCCCCCTAAAACACATAAAGGATCTATGGATTCAAGGTTAGTATCTATCTTTGTTGCAATGATATTAGAGAGCTCATAAATTTCAGCATTCCCAAAATACACATAGAACTAGAAGACTGACACAAAGAGAGTGAAAACAAAATGAAAAACCTTTCAGGTCAACATGGAAGAGACATAGGGTGTCTTGACACCTTACATAATCCCCAAAAGGAAAACACAAGACAAAAATTAAAATAAAATAAAAGATAATGAAAAATATTTTGGGTCGACATGGAAGAGACATAATGTGTTTTGACACCTTGCATCATCCCCAAAAGGAAAACACAAGACAAAAATGAAATGAAAAGAAAAGATAAAAACCAATGAAAAGGAAAAAATATTACAACATATGGAAGAATGAAGGTTCAAATACAAGAATTTATGTAAAGAGGGAAACATCAAACAAAAGATCATGGGGGATCACATTACACACATAGCTGACTTGTCGGCTATGTAAAGAGGACTATCAAGTGCATGTTTAATTATTTCTTCTAAAGAGAAAGTAATATCAATAGGAATTATGGTTTTTTTATTTACGAGGCTTGATGTCAATCCCTCCTATCATTGTAATAATAGGACTTTTTTCATCATCATCCATAGGATTGTGTTTGTTATTGTTCATGTTCTCATCATCTATGTCAATGCTCATCACATTGAGCTTAGTTTCACTAGCCTTAAAAAATGAAATATTGTGTTTAGGCATGGGATTGGTAAATATTTTAAAGTTTTTGCTAGGAGGAGCTAAAAAAAATTACCTTTTTCATTCACACCTCCAATTTTAATATGGTTAGAATCAACAAGGTCTTGCACAAAATGTTTAAGATGCTTGCAACATTCTATATCATGTCCTTTTTGTTGGTGATACACATAATAGGAATTATTTCTAAAGCTCAAAGGTAACAACTTGCTAGGGTTAAGAGGTTGGATGAGAGGTAGGGTAAGCATGTTCTTGCTTAAGAGCTAAGTCACGTTGTTGTGAAGTATATCGAGTAAGTGGGTAAATTGTCTTTGCAAATCCCCAAAGATATAAGGATTACTCTTATTTATAGCAACTACTTGGGTATCAACTTGTTGGGTAGGTTGGGAGGTGGAATTTAGTTGAAGGAAACTTTTATTTTTTCTTTTGAAAGGTTATTAGAATTTTTGGTTTGAAGGTTCAGACTTTTCAGGATGGGTAGAGGTGGTTTTTGATTCACAACTACCTACGAAATTCTGATAATCTCAAAGGGTAGTGCACAAGTGCATGAAGGAAGGGAATTTCATCATGGTAATATTGTCTCATATCTTACTTTGTAAATTTTATATTAACATATTTTGAAGGTGAGAATTGGGAATCTTCACACCGATTTGGGAGTAAAGAGATTGGTAACGTGAAATAAAGTCAGTGACTTTTTCACCCTTGCTTTTTTACATCTCATCAAATCAGCTAATGTCATTTCAAGAACCATATGCAATTGGAAAAATTTAATAAAGGCTTCAATAAGTTCATTAAATGAACAAATTGAACTATTAGGTAATGTAGAAAACCAGTCCAAGGAAATGTCTTTCAAGGATCAGGGAAAAAATTTAGCCAAAATTTTTTCCTCAAGGATAAATTCCCTAGACAAGGTGGTAAATGCATTAACATGATAAGTAGGATCTCTCTTTCCTCCATATTTCTCAAATCTAGGGATCTCTATACCTTGTGGCACTAGAGTTCTCAATATCTCCAAGGATAGTGGGTTTCTTTTGACATAGTTGAAGGTGGTTCATTTTGATTTTTATTTATTGTGGATACTTGACATTGAATGGATGAGAGGCTTTGTAAAAGGTGGTTAATGATAGGGTCATTGTGTGTGGTTTGAGATGTATGTGAATATGGTGGTGGTTTTTATGTGTTGGGAGGACAAGTGAATGGATTGCTTATGTGAGGAGATATAAGGTTAGATCCAGCGCCACATAGGTATAAGGAGCACTAGTGTAAATGTTCGAGGAAGTAAATATATTACTAGTTGGTTGCATCATTGTGGTCACTTGAGGATTGGTGTAGGTGGGAATCTAGGTTATGGTTGAATGGGGAGGAATTTAATTTTCTCCTTGTCTTTGCACATTATTTGAAGCTTGAGCATCATTGGTGGTGGAAGGAAGGTGTTTTCCAAAGATTTGAGCTATATTATGCACAACTTTGATTCCTTCATCACTTTCCATCATGTGGTGAATACCATCTATGGCAGGCATAATAGTGTTGGAAATGTTTTTAGTACTCATGCTATCTTATAAATGGGCTAAGTCTTCATGCATTTTCATTATGTTTTCTTGAGGGATATGATCAACCATTGTTTGAACAGTAGACATAGCACTCGTAGGTAAGGTAGGCATAGCAAAAGAGTTATCAAAGGTATGGTCCATACCTAGTGAACTATTACCAACACTAGAAGTAAGAGAGCTGGATAACCCAAGATCTACAACAAGTGTTGTATCATGGGATGCCATGAGTTTTACACTTCGTCTAACCATAGTATTGATAGTAGGACACCAAGTAGTACAACTCATGCAAGGGATAAATGAAAGAAAGTTCAATTAACACAATATCCTATGCTTACAATTACACCTAAAATGGAAGAAATTGAGATAACAATAATTCTACAAACTATAATAGAAAACTAAAAGCAACAAATAGAATCACAAAAAAGAAATTTCAAATCCTAAAAACTAGAAAGTCAAAGTCAACAGGAACTAAGACACCAGTAAGGGAATCTTGGTCCTACTAATGGAATTATGAGGTTCCATAAACTGGAGTAGGAAGCAAATAACATAGATAGGATTCTGAGCCAAAAACCTAGAGGACTAAGATGCTAGTAAGGGTCTTTTAGTCCTAGTAAGGTTTGTTTTAGAAAAACAATAAAATCTAGATTGTTTATTATGTTCCCAATTTTCCTATTCAAGGACCTGATGTTGAGAAACTAAAAACTAGGCAAATGAATGCAAGAAAAAGTAACTACTGACGAGCAATTGGATGCAAAGTTGAATGAATTTTTTTCAATTTTAAATGCAATAACAATGTTCCTAAATGCAATTAGGATGAATGACAATGCACTTTTTAGTTTTTCAATGAGATAAAATGATGCAAGAAAGAAAAAATGCAACCAATATGCACTTTCATTAATGCAAATATGAGAAATCCTAGATAATTTTTCACTAATGTAGGATGCAATTCAAGAATGAATGTAACCTAGATGTAGGACTTTAATGAACTCCAAATTAGGAAAAAAAAAAGTTCTAAAAATGCAAGTTCACCAAAATGAACAATGTAAAAATGGTGGAATGCTCTAATACTTGGATTCTTGTTAGATTGTTGGATGAAAATATGAGAGAAGGAACCTTATATTTTTATTTATTGTAGTGTAGAAAAATGCATACCCTTGAATTTTCATACTTTTTTGGGCCTGCCTTGCTCTATTTATTGCTATTTTTGTCTTACAATTACACTTGAAACGAAAGAAATTGATACAAAAACAATTCTGCAAACTGTAATAGAAAACTAAACATGGCAAACAAAATCACTGAAAAGAAATTTCAAATCCTAAAAACTTGAAAGTAAAAGTTGATAGGGACTAAGAAGCCAGTAACAGAGTCTTGGTTCTACTGGTACAATATTGAGGTTCCATAAATTAGAACAAGAAGCAAATAGCACAAATAGGATTATAAGCCAAAAACCTAGAGAAGGACTAAGATGCCTGTAAAATGCATTACCAAATAACTCAATTCATTCATTCAATGAAATTTTTGAGGCCTTTATTAACCATTTCCAAGTGCATATGGTTCTTGAAATAACATTAGTTGATTTGATGAGATGTAAGCAAAATGAAGGTGAAAGAGTCACTAAATTTATTTCGTGTTACCCATTGCTTTATTCCCAAATCAGTGTAAAGATTCTCAATTCCCACCTTCAAAATATCTTCATATAAAATCTACAAATTAAGATAAAGACACACTCACCATGCTGAAATTCCCTTCCTTCATGCATTTATGCACTGCCCTTAAAGATTATCAAAATTTCGTAGGTAGTGGTGAACCGAAAACTGCCTCTACCCATCCTAAAAAGTCTAAAGATTCAAACCAAAACACCTACCAACCTTTCAGAAGAAAAAATAAAATTTTGCTTCAACTAAATTCTACCTCTCAACCTACCCAACTAGTTGATACCCAAGTAGCTTCTATAAAGAAGAGTAATACTTATATCTTTTGGGATCTACAAAGACAATTTACACCCTTACCCGACACACTTCACAACATTATGACCCAGCTATTAAACAAAAACATTCTTACCCTACCTCTCGTTCGACCCCTTGACCCTAGCAAGCCATTACCTCCAAGCTTCAAACATAATGCCAATTTTTCCTATGACCAACATAAAAAACATGATATAGAACACTGCATGCATCTTAAACATCTTGTGCAGACCTTATTGATTCCAATCATATCTAAATTGGAGTTGTAAATTACAATGGTAATAAGTCTATAGTTCCTCCCAACCAAAACTTACAAATATTTACCAATCCCATTCCCAATTGTAATATTTCATTTGGTAAGGCTAGTGAAATTAAGCTTAATGTAATGAATGTTGACACTGATGATGAGAATATGAGCAATAATGAACAAAGTCCTATGGATCATAACAAAAAGAGTCTTATGGATACTAATGACCAAAATACTATTAATACAATAATAGGAGTGATTGAGATTGAGCCTCGTAAACAAAAAACCATAATGCACAATGACATAACTTTCTTTTCAGAAGAAACAATCAAGCATGCACCTGATGGTCCTCTTTACATGGCTAGAAAAATCAACAACAAGCCCACTCATAGGATTTTAATTGATCCCATCTATGAAGAGAATGTGATCATAGAAGAACTTTTATATGTGCATGAACTTACTCAAGATATATATGATAAACCAAAAGCATGTATTAAAACACATCATGGTTTTACTTATGCTACGATGGCCTCGATTACACTACCTTTACAAGTACAACCAAATAAATTAAATGTATCATTCTCTATCATATCCAACTCAAACCAATTTCATGTGAAGTTGGGCTAGAAATGGCTTAGCTCGATGAATTTGGTCCAATCCGTTGTCCATAAGTGCTTAAAGTTTCTAGTCAGCAATGAAATATTCACTGTCAACCATAGTGGCTTTAGACCCTATTATTTTTGGCTTGAGCCTATGGAACCTATAAGAGCCCATGAAGACTTCCTTTTTCTATCCTACCTAAAGTTCAAAGCAAAATTCATAACTAGATTATCCCTTGAGAATTTTCCTTCACCCATGATTGGACCTCCACCCCTTGAAGAAAATAATAGTGAACCTAAATCCCTTCAAACAAATGAAGACCCATCCATGAAAAATCCTTTCCCTATTTCCCATAAAAGACCTATAGAAAACCAAACAATTCCTAATCTGTGTCTTAAAAAAATTTATAAACCCAAAGATAAAGTAGTTGAACAACCTTCCATGGTTTCTTTCGTTCTTACCTCATAAGAAGAAAAGGAACCTATGGTTAACAAACCCGATCCTACACAAACACAACTTGAAAACTATAATAAGAGAAACATAAATGCTAGAGAGTATAGGTGTAGACATCGTGCTATTGCTCGAAAGATGAATGAAGAAATCAACATTGAAAATAAAAATCCAAACTTGATAGAAGCATTAAATGATGACCCTCCTCTCTTACCAAAACAAATAGAATTTATGTCTCTAGAAAAATAAGAACTCAAACCCTCTATGGATATTATCATTCATCCTCATGTTTTGGTTAACCAGGATGACGATAAGGAAAGTGCTAAAATTGATGAGCAAGTGCATAATGAATTGAATTTTTTATTTTCCTCTTCCATGAGCTTAAACGATAACAACTGTGATGACCCTCCTAAATTGAGTGATGCATCATTTGTTGAATCTGGTGATTCTCCTAGTAATGCACTTGATGTTGTCCCTCTCGTTAGTGATCTACATTCTATATATACTGAACAAGACTGCCAAGATGCAAATGACCTGCTAGATGGTTGATTCACATATGCTTTACTAGTATTTTTCTTTTGTTTTCCTTTTTTCCTTCTTTTCACTTTTGATTGCATGTGTGTAATGTGATCCCCTGTGATGTTCTATTTGATTTTTCTCTCTCTTTGTGACATTCCTCTATTTGTACCTTCATTCTTCTATATGTCATAACTTTTTTCCTTTTCATTGATCTTTTATCTTTTCTTTTCATTTTCACTTTTGTCTTGTGTTTTCCTTTTGGGGATGACATAAGGCATCGAGACACCCTATGTCTTCCATATTCACCCAAAAAAAAATCATTTGTTTTCACTCTCTTTGTGTCATTCTTCCAGTTCTGTGTATTTGGGAAATGATGATAGTTCTAAGATCCCTGATAACATTGCAACAAAGACAAATACTAACACTGAATCCATAGATCCCTTATGTGTTTATGGGGGGTAGGCCTCTTTCCCTTTTTCTTTTCCATGTTTTTCTACTTTAAAGTTATTTCTCACAACATGATGTTAGCAATTTCTTTAAAGTGGGGACATACATTGGCACTATTTTTGGCATGATTTTATTTCAATTTGTTTCATGTTCCTTGATTTTATTTTCTTTCTTTATGTGATGTGTTTTTCCTCTTGGTGTTGTCATTGGATTTTATTCCCTCCGAGAGCATGATATTTCCTTGTCCTATCTTTGAAACATTAGATACAATGTTCCCTAGGATGAGACCTTGCACTTGTCCTCTCTTCAAAACAAGATGAGACCTTTTGAGCTTTTCCTCTCTTGAAAGTGTTGGCTATGATGCTCCCTAGGATGAGACCTTGTATTTATCCTCTCTTGGAGGCATTAAACATGATGTCACCTAAGATTAAAACCTCACATAAATTAAGTAAAATCCCTTCGAACATCCCTCTCTTTTGTTGCATTTTCCTTTTTGTGCCTTATTAAAGTCATGAAGGTATGGCTTTGCTATGGTCCACTAGGGCTCACCTAGTGAACACCTAGCTTCACTAGCCTATGTGACCATTATTTTCTTTCCTCTTTTTTTCCTTATTAAAGTAATGGAGGTATGGATTTGATATGATCCCCTAGGGCTCACCTAGTGAACACCTAGCTTCACTAGCCCTTGTAAGTGTGCACTTTGTTTGCATAGTGGACAACACATTCCACTTGTAAACCTCTTTTGGAAAAATATCCTAGACCCAGTCCATAGCGTGTTAGACAACCAGTCAAAGTTTGATTTGTTACATTTTTCTTTTTCTTTTTCCTTTTTCCTTTTTTTTCTTTGACGATGTATGTTTGCAATCTTATTGTGGCTTCATATATCATCTGCATGTGTGTTCCTTTGTGCTTGTGTCAGTTTTCCATAGGATATTGATCCTGGGGGATTGGCCACCCTCTTGGTTATTTTCATCCTATCTTACTAATATTTGTACATTTGAACCCCTCTTGATTGCATGGTTTGCTACTTTAGTGTGATTTTGAAGCAAGTTCATCCTCTCACTAAAGTGGGTGCTAAATGTAGTGTAGTAAAATGCATACCTTTGAATTTTCACACTTGTTTGGGCCCACCTTGCTCTATTTATTACTATTTATGTCCTAATTGGTCCTATTTTGCATCCATAAGCCATATGAATTATATCTTTTTTTGACTAATCCCAACATTATCCAATGGATAAATGATAATTTAATGATTTTCTCTGAGTGTCCCTAATTTTTGGGTTGGGTCTAAAATTCCACCTAGGCCATCTTTGTCCCCCAAAGGTTTTGAGACATTGATTTTGAAAGCACCTTAATAGGTCCCTTTTTGAAGTCTATGCCATGAGTTTCATGGCTCTGGACTAAGATGCCACCTAGGGAATCTTAGTCCCCCTTGAGGTATTTTCAAGATTTAATTTCAAATTCGAGAGATATTAAATAGCCTCCTTTTTAATTAATGAATTCATATGTTTGCTTGGTGTTATTTAATTTTAGGATATTAAGCATAGATAAGTATAAATACAAGATTCCTCTAATTTTCATATCAAGCAAGATAACAAGAAATATAAGCATCCAAGCATTCAAATATTCAAGCATTCAAGAGCAATTCATCAAGAATTTGGAGCCATCATCAAGATTCAAGCATCACATCAAAGATCTTCTTGCATCATGTGTGTTGTTGTGCTAACATTTGTGATGTATGGTTTTGATTCAAGTAAGCAATTCAAGTCCATATCTATCAAGTACTCCTTTGATTCAAGATCCATATCCATTGCAATCATTTCACACAAGTTTGCAGACTTTACAACAAGTTTTTGGTAAGTTTTAGCATTGCATGTTGTTCATTCATCATTTCCCTTCATTATTCTATTTCATTTCAAGGTTTAATTACAAACAAGGGTTTTGACCAAAGAAAGCCCCTATTCATGTTACCAATCAACAAGTTTTTCCTCTCTTGCATGTTTATGATTGCAGATTTAGGTTGAAGACTTGAAGACCATTTGAAGTACAAAGTTACAGAGTTGCAAAGTTGCAATACAGAGTTGTCATCTTCACAAAAACTCACCTACATGCTAGATCCAAAAGTTACAGAACCTGAGATCAAATAAGAAGAAAGTGAAAACATCAAGCCCTAGGACCACATTTAGAGATTTTAGAGATTCCAAATGAGACTAAGACAATAGTAAAGGCATATTAGTCCTCCCAAGGGTAATTTTCAAAACTTCTTCTAAATTTGGTTCCAACATTCAAAGATTTTGCATTTGTCCCGAAAATAGCAATGAGATCAAGGCAATTGTAAAGGCGTCTTAGTCCTCCATAGCATATTTTGGCAGCTTCTTTGCATTTCCAGAATCCTCACAACATTTCCAAACTCCCTAGGTACATACATCCTAACTTGTTGTGGTTTAATTTTATCATTTGATCTCCTCATTTAGCTTGCATTATTAGGTTTTGTGAGTTGAATGCTTATTTGGGCAGGTGCATGAATTTTGGTAGGAATTTTGTGGAAACATTCTAAAAAAAGTTTGAAAATGCTATAATATGAGAACATTATAATGCACTCGCGTTATAGCACGTTAAAAGCAAAAACAAAGTGAAAGTCTTCATTTTCACTTTGACTATTTTCTTCTTCTGCCCACGGCCAAAACCCCCAACTTTCACACTTACGTGCTAGGAGGAGGTACTGAGCATAAGTCTTCGACAAGAGTTGTTATTTCTTTGCAAGGATGGCACCACAATGATGAAGAGGTGGGAGAGGTAAGTATTGTTTGTTGTTTGTTTTGAATTTCTTAGTTTTAGGTTGATTTTGTTAGTTTTAGGTTATATTTCATACATAAATTTTTGAATTTGTAGGAGATGCAAATGAACCCGCAAACCCAAAAAATCCTCAATAAGAAGAGAAACCAAATCTTGAAGAACAAAATCCTGAACAAGAAAATCAACCTCAACAACAACCTCCTCCACCAATCCCTCAACACCCTTTCGGAACTCAACAAAATTTAATGAGTGAGATTGAAACTAACAAAAAAAAATTTGAGGATTTTATTAGTAGGTTGAGTGATCAAAATGGTTCAACCACAAAAATAATGACCCTCACAAATTCATTGAAAGATATGTTAAAAAATTTGGATTCAATTAACAAACAAATAATTGGATGGCAAGATAGGAGGCAGGAGGCTATGGTATATTATGCAGATAAACTATCATATAAACAATTAAAGGATTTAAAAATTACAAAAAGTGATTTTTGTTCATTATTCACTAACCCACGCACAAATCAAAATCTTACCCTTAATGTAAAGAGGTTTCGTATTCATTGGTGTCACCACCAAGAGATTAGGAACCATTTTTATGATAGGTGGTACGTGGTCTTTGATGACCAACCATGCAACAATTGTGAAGTCCCCCAGTATTTTATATTGAACAAAATCCCAAATTATTTTGATATGAGGGACTTCTAGGGGAGAGGTGGGGGGTTAGCTTAGGATAGGCCCAGTGCACAACCGGATCCTATGCGACAAGGGAGACGAGATCTCGCTAGGCTTCCTTGTGAGCACATTGTTATGCTAGTCATCACAAAGGAGAGTGTCAACATAGAGACATTATAGGTGATTAGCACTTTGACCCAAAGTGTTATCCATCATACCAGCCCTATTCTATAGCGCTTTCCAGGGGAGTCTTCGACTAGTGGCCTTAAAACCCATGTTTTTTAATCTTGTGGGGTGACTTGTTCATATGACCCCATTAGAACTCAAGAGGTTGTTGTAGAGGATTTGTATGCAACTACAAAGATGGAGAGGGAAAATAACATTTTGCATGATGCATATGAAATTGATACTAGACTTAAAGTTAGCATGTTCATTGAATTTAATTTAGTAAATTTCAATTTTGAAATGCAAGATTAACTAGTTTAGTTTTATGATTTTAATAAAATTGTAGGGTCACAGTGTTGAGACTGGATACACCGGCCCTCCACCTACTTATTTTTGCAATACACCTATCGGCAGGCCATGTAACTAGTAAACAATCATAAATTTATTATATGTTAATAGCATTGTTTTACGAATGGTATTTTAATATGTGATTTTGGATGTTGAACAGGGTAATATTGGAGGTTTTGAGGGAACACCTCCCAGTGCTAGTGGATTTACTCAAACCTTCACGGAGGTAATAGAATAAAGATTTTAACTAATGAATTGTACTTAATAAATTTGTGTAGTTTATATTCATATCGTTGGTTACATTGCATTGTACATCATTCAAAATCAAAGCATTACTTCACATTCCATAACTAATAAGTAGATGTTGATAGATGACAAAATTTCAACTACAATATAGTTGTTTAGAAAGTCAACATAAGCAGTGATGCAATTTCTTCACATGGAGGCATGTGCTTGCAAAGGTGCACCTGCATGACAAACTATGGATGCTTGGAAAAAATATATGAAACCATAATAGTAAGCAATAGCATAGACAAGGTAGTTAGTAGTTTCAAAAAATGCCTCAAAGAAATGCAATCTCATGGCATGATGGAATTCCATTCCATCACCATGAGACCACATTTCTTTGAGGAATTTATTTAAAATACTCACCACCTTTTCTATGATACCACATTTTTCATACATGTGCACCAAAGCATTTTATCAAACTGCTCATGCTTCCTTGATACTATGGCTAAAAGCCTCAAATAGGTGCTTTCCAACAAACTATGGATGCTTGGAAAAATATCTATCAAAGCATAATAGTAAGCAATAATACCATAGAGAAGGCAATGAACTTTGTGAAAATATTCCTAAAAGAAATGCATTCTTATCGTGATGGAATGCAATGATGTGCATTTTTTTGTAATGTCATTCCATCACCATGAGACCCCATTTCTTTTCAGGCATTTTTTCAAACAGTTCAAGTTGCCTTCTCTATACCACCACAGTTATCGTACATGTCTACGAAAGCATTTACTCAAACGATTCAATGGCTTGCTGCTATGGGTAAAAGCCTAAAAACATGTCCTTTTGAACAAGATATGGATAGGGAATACAGTAAGCATGATAATTAGAAATATATGGTTTAATAAGTACTCAAAATTTTGTTCATTAGATCTCATACACTATAAGTCATGATGTGGATCGCTATTGTAACTTTTTTGTCATTAAATAATTTGTTGTTTTATTTTCAGATGTTGGTTGTGGAAACACCTCCAAATGCTATGAGGGAAATGGATATCGATGTTTCATCCACTATATAATCCTCGATGGCTCTGACGGGGGAGGTATGAGGCAATTACTAAATTTCAATTTACATTCATTGTTATAGATGTTAGTTCGAGTGAAAAATAAAACCAATTATTGATTAATAATTTAATTTCTATTTGGATGGTTTATATAGGGCTTGAGCACACCTCAACATTAGTGTGTGAATATTTCCCTCGTGGAGAGTGATCGTGAGATGGCCATAAGTGATTTTTTTTTAAATATATCATTTTTTATAATGTAATTTATATATATTAATTTCTTTACTTCTTATTGTAACAGTTAAAACTTCACCAAGAACTTAACACTAGTAGGAGGAGCAGTAGGAGCACTCCTCAAGTGTAGAAAAATGAGTGATAGACCTATCACCATTGAATCGACCAGAAAAGGGTAAGAGTTTATTTCAAGAGCCTAGAGAGCAATGACTTTTGATTCCAGAGCCCTTTGTTGTATGCCTACAAGGCGATTTTGTACATATTTTGTATTGGATATATTTGACATTGTATGCCTATATGGCATTCTCATAATCCTATATGGCTATTTTGCACCTATATTTTATACTTATATCGACATATATTGATGTATGCATACATGGCTATTTGGTTAATACAAATATTTTTTATTGATGGTGTCCACATTTGCATGTTATAAATTCATGGTTCAATAGATATGAGTTACGTGTATTCAAGTGTATACTTTACAACGTACATGTGTTCCAATGTATACTTTTTGACTTATGTGTTTTCATGCGTATACCTTGTATTCATTCATATACTTTGTATTAAGTTGTGTATACTATGTATTCATGTGTATACTTCAAGGAATATGTGTTTGTGACTACTTGTGCTTCCCTTATTCACATGTACATTCTTGACTTATTCATGCATATACTTATTAATTGGTTAGCCATAGCATTGATCATTGCTAACCTTCATGGTTTGTCTTGAATAAATTAATTGATTGATGGTAAAAAACTTTATCTAAAAGAAAAAAACATGTTTTAAATTGGTATTATATGAAATGACTGATAAAAAGATTCCAATATATTTAATCCT
The DNA here is from genome assembly GCA_007258455.2 of Sequoia sempervirens. Lineage (NCBI taxonomy): Eukaryota > Viridiplantae > Streptophyta > Pinopsida > Cupressales > Cupressaceae > Sequoia > Sequoia sempervirens. Next base: position 435,503,144 of record VDFB02271358.1, on the reverse strand, counting down.
TTGATTGGAAAAACTCAATTAAGCACAGGATACATAAGACTTTTCCTTTTAGATTAGCAATGCATGGAAGTTTCAAAAAGTATCCTTGATATTACAAAAAGATATTTGTTTATACACTTCAATTTTGCACTCACCCTTTGGTTTTTTGAAAGAAAAATCTGCCTATGCCATTGTTACACTACATCGGTAAACCAAAATTTGTTTTGTGGAGCTATATTAAGCTACCACTCTCAAGACCAATGTACCAATGATGCAAATTAATGTTTGAGACAACAAAAAGACATCAAAATGGCTAGTGTACTAAACAAATTCTTATGATTTATGAAGAATGCTAATAAATCTACTCAATTGGCTTCTTTTTTCAAAATCATACAAATTGAACCCTAGCATCAATAGACTTTGTATATCAAGCTACCACAATTCAAGTTTTCCATGATGAATATTTATCATGCATGTTTTAAATGAAATTCAAGTTTATGGTGGTTTTGTTGTTTATATGATGTTATGTGATATTATAATCCTAATGCATGCTTCTAGGCTACATATATATTTATATTTTATTCTTACATGATTTTTGTACCAATGAACCCAAAACGAACCGAAACCTCCTCCAAAAGAACTGGCCTAACTAGTGAACAGAACCCCTAAACCCGAACCTGAACCTCAAAACCTATTCCAATACTCTTCATTCTTCCTACACAAACTTAATTGACCACCAAATTATGTTGCCTCTTCACTTTACCCACTTTTACTCCCTCAAACATTTCTTTTTCATTCAAAACCCTTATTTTCCAACTAGGGTATCATGCCATAACATACTTTTGACCTCCTCTATCCTTGTAGACCTTTTGAAGACATCAAAAACTCACCTTATTTCCAACCTATTATAACTTATTTTCAAGCAATTTCTTGTTTTCACATCTTCTAGCCTTGCGTTTAAGGGGCCTCAATTTTGAATTTTTAACAGGGGCAGCATTAGTAATCTCTTCCAATGCTATTTTCTTATTCCTACTCCCTATCATAATTACATCAAGCCCATATCACTGAGACACACCCTAAACAATAGGTGGAATGGCCTATTTCAGCATATTACACTCGAACCCTTAAGGGATCGATCCAATTGAATGTAGCTCGAAGTGATTCCATGTGTTTGAGTGTGAAAGAGGACCATTCCAAGAATAAACATACCTATTCAAATGCAGTGGAATAGTTCATTTGGTCACACGAGTTGCAGAATGAAAGTTGGGCCACTTTGTAACTTTCCACTACTTGCATTTGACACTTTTCCATCAATTAAAACTTGGACACCACAGGAAAAATACTCTGAGATAACAAAAAATGAGAGGTTATTGTATAGGGGCCCAACATGATCTCATAGGATTAGAAGAGAAGTTTCTATGCATCACGGTATCCGAGTAATAGCATGCTGAAGTTTGTAGTCATTTTGCACTTTGGACCCTTAAGGGATCAATCCGATTGAATGTAGCTTGGAGCGATTCCATGTATTTGGGTGCAAAATAGGACCATACCAAATGCAAAAATACATATTTGGATGCATTGGAATAGTTCTTTTGGTCACATGAGTTGCAAAATGAAAGTTGCACCACTTTGCAACTTTCCGCTACTTCCATTTGACACTTTTTCCATCAACTAAAAATTGGACACCACAAGAAAACCACTCCAAGATAACAAAAACAGAGACAGGTTATTATAGAGGGGTCCAACATGATCCCATAGGATTAGATGATAATTTTCTAAGTATCACAGTATCCAAGTAACAACATGGTGAATTTTGCAACCATTTTGCACTTTGGACCCTTAAGAGATCAATCTAGTTGAATGTAGCTCAGAGTGATTCTGCATGTTTGGGTGTGAAAGAGGACCATGCATAGTGTAATCATACCTATTCAAATGCATTGGAATAGTTCATTTGGTAACACAAGTTGTAGAACGAAAGTTGCACCACTTTGCAACTTTTCACTGCTTCCATTTGATACTTTTTCCATCAACTGAAAACTAGACACCACAAGAAAACCACTCTGAGATAACAAAAACTGAGAGAGGTTATTTTAGAGGGTCCCAACATGATCCCTTAAGATCGTATGAGAATTTTTTAAGCATCATGGTATCTGAGTGACAACATGTTGAAGTTCGCAGCCATTTTGCATTTTGGACCCTTAAGGGATCGTTGTGGTTGAACGTAGCTCAGAGCAATTCTGTGTTTTTGGGTGCAAAAGATGACCATGCCTAGCATAAACATATTGAAATATTTTGTTTGGTCACATGAGTTGCAGAACAAAAATTGCACCACTTTGCAACTTTCCATTGCTTCCATTTGACACTTTTTCCATCAATTGAAAACTGGACACCATAGGAAAACTAGTATAAGATAACAAAAAATGAGAGAGGTTATTGTAGAGGGGCCCAACGTGATCCCATAGGATCATATGAGAAGTTTCTAAGAATCATGGTATCTGAGTAGCAACATGTTTAAGTTTGTAGCCATTTTGCACTTTGGACCCTTAAGGGATCAATCTGGTTAAATACGGCTAAAAGCGATTCCACGTGTTTGGGTGTGAAAGAGGACTAGTCCTAGCATAAACATACTATTTGGACATGTTGGAATGGTTTTTTTGGTCACACGAGTTGCAGAATGAAAGTTGCACCACTTTGCAACTTTCCACTGCTTGCATTTGACACTTTTTCCATCAACTGAAAACTGGAAACCATGAGAAAAACCACTCTGAGATAACAAAAATTGAGAGAGGTTATTGTATATGGCCCCAACATGATCCCATAGGTTCAAAAGGATATTTTTTAAGCATCATGGTATCCAAGTAATACCCCATCAAATATTACTACCCTTTTGCACTTTGGGATTTGATGTTTCATTGAATTGTACGATTCCGTATAGGGTGATTGTGCTCTATTTTTGATGGAATTCGGTGGGTAGTAGACTTAACTACTTTTTAGTTTTTTTTTTTGATGGATTTCAAGTGATTTTGTGCATTTTAGAATCCAATTATTGAGGGTTAGTTTGTATACCCTGTTTAAAGGGTTTTGAGTGCATTAAAATGTCAAATTAAGCCTTTCACCCATTGTATGCTTCTATAACTCAATGGAAAGGATTAGTTATGGTTATAAAACATGTGTGCATAGGAGGAAAATAGAGGGTTTTTAGGTGATGCCCTAGATGTCAAATGGTGTGTTTTTGAGTTGAAAATGGTGGTTTGCTTCTAGGGTTTGAAGAAATATTTGGGGGCAGTGATATCTCTTGAACTTTTAAGCTTGTGCAAACATTTTTGAAGTTGTTTTAGGATTTGGTTGGTTGTGGGAAGGTTTCAAGTATGGGTTTTCAATAAACCATTACCTAACTTATAGTCTCCAAATCTCATCAAATGGGCTTATCTTTTAGAGAAGGTCATCCAATGGCCAACCAAACATCAATCAAGCTTTAAGATAGACCCTAAGATAAATTCCCAAGAGATCATATCATGTTTCTTTGTACCATCATTAAGATCCAATAGACCACCTTACATAAAGGCTACTAAATTAGCCCTATTTACAAAGAGACAACCTTTTAAACACTAGATCTTCACTCAAACTCCTCAAACAATAGTATGTTATGTGTCAAAACCTCCAATTCCATGATTTATTTCTAGGTCCAAGACCTCTAGACCCCTAATACACTAAACCCTCTATTTCAAGCAAAATACTTGGGGTTTTAACGAAACTCTTATCTCCCACACCTACCATACCAAAACAAAGCACCAAACACACTTACTAGACCCTACACATGGTGAACAATACATTACATGGGGAGTCCTTCCCACATTTTTTTCAAAACACCACTTGAAACCTTCATTATCATCATGAAAACACCCTACTACAGCCCTAGAACATCATCCCAAACACCTAACCTTGACTCCACAACATTATAAATAGGTTAGGCATGTATTTTACAAGTTAGAGGACCCATTCCACAAGTTATAGTAGGCACAAAAATTGGAATGGGTCGAATTACATCATGAAACCCTTCAATCCAAGAACAATGTGAAAGTAGGTAGCAATAGTAAAAAAAAAGATAACCTTCTTACCCCTCCTAGATTTTGGATGACATCCATTAATTCCAAATAAAACTTGAAATCCTTGGTCTTCTTGGTTCCCATGCCTTGATATGGTTATGCAAATGAAAATGAAGAAAATTAATCATCTCCTTCTCCACTGGCTAGAAGAATGCATGCTTAATGTTTTGATACATGATATCAAATCTCTTCTACTCTCATGGTTGAATATCGAAATCTAGTATGGTGGGCCTCCAAAGTTCCAATCATCTTTCTTCCTCTTCCACCAAATGTTGGCATGGTCCACACATGTGTCAGCTTAATTGGCTTTGTTTTTGAAAGTTGGAGTTTCTCCTAAGTCACCAATGTAGCTCTCTCTACCTTTTTAGACTCTTTCATTGCTACAAATCATCTTTGGGATTTAATCATTTGTGCCACATGGTTGATGTGCTTTGAATCCTTGCATCTAAGGAAATTTCCTTTACATAAATACTGCTAGGGAATTTCAATGTTGCCATTGTAGTTGGTATTAAAGTCGGTACCTACAACATGAAGAGTGATTCTGATTCCTCTTCTACATTAGAGCATTCATATCCTTGATTAAACTCTTTTAAATTATTAGAATCAAAATCACTAGCTTCCATATTCAAAAATTCCTAACCAACATCTTCAATAAATTTATTTGGATCATTAGTAATAGTCTTCAAAATTGGCCACTAGTACAAGTTCATTCTTCTTTCATAATACTTTATAACCATGGAGTTCAACAATTCCTTGATGCCATCAAGTGATGATTGAGAAATGGCATCAATGCGGAGTACATCCTGCTTGAAATATTTTGAAAGCAATATCCATATCAAATTCCTTTTTCCCAAGTCCTACTCTCTCAAGGTTAACAATCTCAATCTCACTAATAGTGATTACTAAGAAAGGTAATTCCACCAACTCTATCAAATAGTTTACCATAAGAACAATAAAAGTAGAGGATTTGAAAGGAACTCCATGAAAACCAAGCTCTCTAAATGGTATATCAAACTCTAGTTCAAAATATTTTAGATGAGGCTGCTCCCATAGCTCTCTTACTCGCTTGTCAAATCCTTGAAACTATGTATTGATTTTATTTTTCTTGTCCCTCTCTTGTTGTTCTTCCTCAATTTCATCAAGATCATACATTGAACTTCTTTCCCCTCCTAAATTTTGGACCACATCCATTACCTCCACATAAAACTGGACATCCATTGTAGTTGGTATTAAAGCCAGTACCTGCAGCATTGAAAATTATCCTTATATAAGAATTCCCTCCATCTTGTTGGCTTGTAAAACTCTTGATGGTGGCTAAATGAAATCTAATTTTGATTCCTCTTCTACATCAGAGGGTTTATATATTCTTGTTCTGACTCTTCTAAATTATCAGAATCAAAGTCACTAGAATCCATATTCAAAAATTCCCAACCACCATCTTCAATAAATTGGCCACTAGTTCAAGTTCATTCTACTTTCATAATACTTTATATCCATGGAGTTCAGCAATTCCTTGATACCATCAAGTGAAGATTGGGGAATGGTGTCAATGTGGATTACATCCCACTTGAATTCTTTGAAAATAATAGCCATATCAAATTCTTTTTTCCCAAGTCATACTCTCTAAAGGTTAACAAGCTCAATCTCACTAATAGTGATTACTAAGAAAGGTAATTCCACCACCTCTATCAAATAGTTTACTATAGGAACAATAAAAGCAGATGCTTTGAAAGGAAATCCATGAAAACCAAGATCTCTAAATGGTATATCAAACTCTTATACCTCATTCTTTCACATTTACAACCAAATTCAAAGATTTTCCTTCAAAAGGCTACAAATTCAAATATTGACAATTTTGTAGCAAGAATTCATTTTTTTGCACATTTGACCACCAAGACTCAAAAAATCACCCTAATACACCTTAAATGGTCTTGATTGACCATATTTATCATAAATAAACACAAAATACCTTAATCTAATCTATTGAACACCTATCAACCTTCAAAAAGTGAAATTTTGCAACTAGGAGACTAGGTGCTCTTGCATCAAAATTACGTTTTGTATGAGCCTTCAAGAGGCTTTAAATCTAGTCTTTACAAATGATTCTATATCTTTGCAATCATTCCTAACTTTTGAGCTTGTACCTAACATGACTTATTACATTATAAATCAATTGACCATGTAATATGACCTTATTCAATTGACAATTCACTCAAAACACAATTTACTAACTTAAAATAATTCCATGAACCAAATTTGCTCAATAACCTTGGTACCCCTACATCAAATTTCAATAGTTTAATAAATGTCATTACAAGTATAAATATCATTACAATGCCTTAGGCACTCTGTTCTCACAAATATTTTACAATGTTGCTCATACATTTGAGATTCTCTTATAATTTCTACATCATAGGTTCTCATTTAGAGGTTAACTTCAAATGAGTAACTTGAGATTCCCTCACAAAGCTTCACATGCTCTTTTATAATGGATTCAAATAAGAATTGATATTTTTCAATATCATCAAAATAAGGATGTTGCATTGGTTTTTTGGCTGAGATTCTCTTCAATGGCTCAAAAATCAGCATTTTCTACAAGGAGAGACCAATCAATTTTTACTAGTTTAGCTACAGATGTACACAAAGTAAAAGAATAAAAAAAAATAGCTCATCCAAAATGGAAATGAAATGAAAATAGATGGAAGGCACTTATAGATAGGCATGGAAGTCTCTCAACTTAGTCACTCCTAGTCATACATCTTCACTGGGAGTTCCAAGATGCCTATTTCACACAACACCTCTCATGAATCTAGAATATCTTGAAATTCAAGATGCTCCTATAATGTCTACATCATAGGTGCTCATGATATGGTTAACTTCAAAAGAATAGCTTGAAATTCCCTCACCAAGCTTCGTATGTACTTTTGTAATGGCTTAAAATCATAATTGAGATTTGTTAAGATCATCAAAATAGGGATGTTGAATTTCTTTTATGCCTAAGATTCTCTTGGATAGCTCATAAATCTACATTTTCTGCAAGGGGACACTTATAGATGCACAAAGTAAAATAAGATGATAGCATTGGCATCAAAAAAATTAATGTGGATATAAGTATAAATTAATAAGAACCATTGTGCATATACCTACAAATTAATCCAATGAACCATCTAGGTCTTCTCTACTCTTTATTGTGTCAAGTATTGCTTCATGGTCAGTCTCACGGACCTTCCATAAGGTCTCGTTCAAAGGTCTACCCCCATATTTCTCAAATGAACATTGGATTCCACAACAAGATTTGAGTAATGAAGAATCTTGAGATGCATGTCAAAGTCCTCAAACAACCAATGTTTAACACTCTTATGTGGGTACCTTCTAAGCCATGTTTCAATAACAACAACTCAGCTTATAGGATATTCAATTTTTTCTCCATCTATAACTTGGTTTTTCGATTTATTTTCGGCCTCAACATGACACAATTAATAGTCTATTCCCTCTTTGTTCTCTTCATCTAAAATAACTGTATAAACATGCATTGCATTGATATGTGCAGTAAGGGTATGTGCAAGATCATCATGGAAAAAATAGGCCCTTAAGTGGCAAAAAATTCAAAAAAATCACAGTTAGGAAACTTGACGTAAAAATTTAAATAAGTTATCTATATTATTTCAAAAATATGTAACAATAGAATCTATAGAAAATTGAATGTAGTTTCTAAACTACTAGGTTTGTTTAAAAAAATCTATTTGGTGAAAATTTGAAATTTCAATGCAGTGGTACTTAAATTTTAGGGATGCGTGTCTATCCGACCACCCTAACCACAATAAAATGATAATATTTTTATAATATTTTAGATATAAGTAGAGGGACTCATGCCCTGATGTGATACATATTTTTTGGTAATTTTTTTCCAAGTAAATAATTAATTATGAATTTTTTATAACTTTTTTTAAAATATAAAAACTTATATGTTTGACCACGTTAACTTGGTCAAAAATTCATGAAATTCAATTTTTCTTTTTTTAATCTTATAGTATGTGAAGCATAGAATGTGACACATTTTTTGGATTCAAAAAATGCGATACCATTTGAAAGCTATAGATATTTTTCAATCAACCTATAAATCAGGACTTTAGTCGTAATTTGAATAGAAAATGAATAATAATTACTTATTAAATTCAAAGTAAATCATAATTTATATCAGTGGAAATTTGAGAATCTAATTTAAAAAACCTTTTCCGTTTCATCAAGTTTGGGTTAAAAAATAGTCATCATCCACATACCCATCATGATCTTGCACATACTCGCGAATCACTTGAAATTAGTCAACATTACGAATAGAGTACAAAGTAAGATAACAATATGGAATTTCAAAAAATAAGCAAGTAGATATATTACCTAGTTGAACTAGATTTGATATGTGGTCAAAGTCGACCGATGATTCTATCTGTGTTAGATCCAATTCTATCGGAGGGTGATACGTGTGAAGTGGGCTAAGATAACTTGTCAACCATTTGTCAACCCACTCCCCTGACTCAAAATCATTCCAAGCTTGCATTGTACATGAAGAACAAAAACATGCCATCTTATGTGTATCAATACCATGAACCTGCATTTGAGCTAAGGAAAGAGTGTAGCTCACTCGATCTTGTTAGTGTACAATAATCCTCATATGGTGCAATGTTAGTATCATCCATCAACCAAAAAAATCTATGAACTGAAGGCGTACCTTCATTACCTGCACCCATCAAAGCATTACACCACCTGACGATCGATCTTGCATCTGTCAACTTTGCACTGTCTTTATACTTTAACTCTTCTCATGCTAATGCTCTTTTCATGCATGCTCCTACACCATCATGCTCCCCCTTTCCATTCCTAACATCACAAAAGTTCCACATATGTTGAATACTTATAGTGAGATGCATCTTGCACAACCATTAGAACATGTGTGCATTCTTGAACTGTGTTGCACAGTTATCCGACCATATTATATGTTGACCATATGGTATGCCCTCCAAGCCAAATCACTGTAGAACATCTAGAAGCAACCTTGTGAAAACTCTAGAGAATGTGTGCAATCATCACTAACATAAAAGTGATTCTCCCTACCTTTCTTTGGTCCTCTGTACTATTAGCTACATGAATGAATGTTATGTGCATAAATATTGAAACCTATGTGGAGTTGTAATATTGTGACTACACCTCACACTGTGGTTGTAGAGTGTAGTTCTCTAAAAATTCAACCATTGATACTATGTTTCCAACTAGAAAGGTTTCCTTGTATAGCTTGAATTGTGTTTCCAACCATCGGGCTCTATGGGTATGCCTTGCATACTCATACACTAGATTCTCATGAAACATGGACATAAACTGATACACTGGAATCTTCTCAATAACTAATCATACCTTTTTTGCTTGAGACCCATCTTTTGTGGCATATGCCACTATTTTATACTTCCTGAAATCTACTAGTTTTTGTCCCACCTCATCCATGCTTTCCATATGTTGACATACTAGCATTCGTTGCAAGCCACCACAACACTCACATGAACCATCCAAGCATATTTTCCTGTAGAATATTTGGCCATCCTCTATTTGACATAAAAATTTTGATAAGAACTCTCTTGAATATTTTGGTGGGGCTTCTATGCCAAAATCCTGCAAAACATCATTAGCATGCAAGTCTAAACATATAGAACAATAAAGATCATAATGGCTAGAGAATTCATTATGTAGTTTACAGCAACAAGTAGTGCATGTGTGATTTATATTGACATAAAAAGGTTTAATCGTTTCAAAAAATATTTGAGAAATACTACTTTGAGGATAATCATTTTGAAATTTACAAAAAAATTGGGTTTGAGTTGTATCCAAAAAATGCTTTGGATGTGGCTCATGGTTCCGACTACTGATTCTCCTTCTTACGACATCTCTTGATTCAAAGATGGCCTTGTATTATTCTTCCAATACTCTTCAATTAGTATTCTCAATGCTTCAAAAACTTTTTTATCTTTATGTGGCAGTCTTCCTGAGAATGCCCATAATTCATTTGAATTAGTTCCCTCAATTCTTTTCCACCTTTGAATGGCTTTTGATTAATTTTTTCTACTAATGAACCCATTTGTTCACTTGTCTTTTTAATGAGACGATATCTCCTTTTTTGATAGCTTACCAAAGTTGATGTAATGTTATGTCGGGTGACATTACTATTCTTTGAGCATGAGGTCTTACCCAAACTCTCATAAGCATCCATAAGATTCTTCACAATAGTGTTTTCACTTGATGCATTTGATGTTCTCAACCCAAGACTCTTCATGATGTTTCTGTAAGTTAAACCCCGCATCATTTGAACAAATAGTTGACATCTTGTGGTCTCATTTAGCCTTTCAAAGAATATTTTCCAAATATTGTCAGTATATCTTCTACAAATACATTTTTGAATCTTACCTTCCATGTGCTGCAAAATATCTTCATCAATATTAATCAAAAACTTTGGCCTTCTACGCAAAATTCTAGTTGGTATTCTCCTAGGTACATACATCTCAACATTAGAAATTTCATCAATATTTAATTGAGGGGGGCTAGATTTTGTACCATTGATCGAGGGTGGAGTAGAAGACATACCTTGATCTTCACGAGGGGATGATGGCATAGCTTCTTCATCAAATTCAAGTGATGATGTACTCTCAACTTGAGATGCGATGGATGGTTTCCAATCATATTCACTTGTAGTAGATGGTGTCCCTCCATATTTGCTTGTGCTTAATGGTGTCCCTTTGTATTCAGTTGTGGTAGATGGTGTGTCTCTAACTATAGTATCTACATTTGTCCGAGCATGACTCTTTCACATTTGTGCCCTTTGTGCTACCAATTTCTTTTCTCTTTTTGACAATTGAGGCTCCTCTTCAATTAGCTTGTTTTCATCAATCGTTTCCAATTTCTTCTTTTCATGATGTGTTGACACCTATTCTCTCTCCTATTCTTTGAAGGTTTCATGCTCTTCATCTATTAGTTTCTTCCTTTTTCATTTCTTTGGCATGGCAAATAATTTTACATGTAGCATGGTAATGAGACGAATATTATTTCCTCAAAAATGTATCCATTAAAATAAATGAAATATATGTCATTCAAGGCTTCATAAATAGACAACATAGGTGATGAGGTAGCTTTACTAATGAGGTAACTTAGAAATAGAGAGCATGAAAACCAAAATAGTTTAAATCGGTACTATCAATGTGGGAGGAGTTGGTGCAGGAGCACCATTTAAAGTTGTTAATCCATTTAAGGTTGAATAAGGTGTAGATTATAGTTTTGGAGGAATTTTGTCTTAATAAGGTCTATAAGACCATGTGTTGATGTAATTGGTCATTTTTTCTAATGCAGGAGCACCTACACCTCAACCTCCATTTTCGATTCTTTGATGGTGAATAGGTTAGAAAGAGTATTTTTGAGTCTTTTGAGTGTTTTTCATCTTCAATAAGGTCTAATAAGACCATTGGATAGGTTCTACGTTGATTTTTTGAGTTTTGAGTCAAAATGTGCAACAATGCAATCTTGCAAGTTAAAAGTTGCTTTTGTAGCCTTTGAAGGAAAAAACATGAATTTGTATGTAAGTGTGCAAGGTTTGGGGTCTTGACAATGTAATAAGGTTGTTTCAAGGTTATTTGAATGGTTTTTGAGGTCATAAGTCTTTAGGATTGAAATTTTCTCCAAAATTGCAAAGTTGTCATGTTGTAAGTTCGTGTAATTTCACCATAATGACGTAATTTCACTAACCAACGAACTTCACTCTTTTAAAAAATCAGTTTTTGCAGCAATTTTTTACTATTTTTTTATTTGGTACAGACTCATACATAATCATACAGCCTCGAAATCTTCATTTTTTGATAGAGGGAAGAGATAGTTTCATTTTGGTGGTGATTTGGCTTGATTTCATTAATAATTAAGCAACTTACATCAATTTTAGTGAAAGTGGGTCTAAAACCCTATCAAACAAGGGTTTGGTCACCAAAATGAGCATAATTCCCACTTCCACTATGGGAAAAATCTAAAACTTGGTGTAATGTTAGGTTTAGGCCCTTCTACATGATGCAATTTTTTTCAAAGAAAAAGATGGAGGTTTGCAAAAGTTATTTGATGCCCTAGGTCAGTTTTTCCCTTGTAAATGTATGAAAATGGTCTTTAGAATGCACTTTTCATAGTTTTCTGAGTATTTGTGCAATACTAATGGATGAAAAGCATGGAACGAGTCTTGGGGATCCTGTTGTGGTCTTTTAAAGGAATTAGGGGTGTTGGGGTACATGCCTTGACAAGTTGAAAGCTTCCTTGTACAGGCCTAGCTAAGCCTTGTTTATGGCTTGTAAATCAATCTTTTCATACATTTGCTTTGGGTGTTTGATCCTGTTATTTTGGGAACTTGTGGAGGATGGTGTTAGGAGTCTAAAACCATGTTTCATTTTCTAGTTAATTCCTTTAATCATTTTTTTTATTTTGACTGTCCTATTGGTGAATGTTGCAAAGTTGTGAAATTAACAAATAGTGAAGGGTTTGAAGTAGACCTGGGAGGATCAATCGCAACCAATTTGACATCATACCTTTAAGAGGCATCTAACAAGATTAAGATGACCTATTTGAACAAACCAAATAACCTTCAAAGCCTAGCAATCATCATAAGTTAGATTTCACTCTTTCACCCCTTGAACCCTAGTAGTAGTGGAAACTTAGTTTGTGCCCAATAACTCAAATGTTTTCCAAAACACCAAAGAAAATATTGATGGTTTTAGACACCCATTTCAAACTTATTACACATATCTCAATGTTAGGTACAAGTCCTTTGGACCAAATCCCCCAAAACACCCCTTCTATGCTAACCTAATTAGCTTGATTATGCCTAATTTGCAAAGAAACATGCCCTCAAACTTATCATAGGACCTTGAAACCTTGGGGAAGAATTTATTAGGTTCCCAAACCTTAAAAACCACAACTAGATTCCTCTAGTATGGACAAATTGATTCCAAACCTAAAAACCCTTGTTTTATGCACTATTCAAGAGGGTTTATTGAATGTGCTACTTTCGCAACCTCCTAGACTTTAAAAACAATTTTAACAAAGTAAATTAACCCTACGCATGCCTAAAAGTTCAAAACATCATGACCTCCCATAGAGATTCTTCCAAACCCTAGGCCTAAGCCCTCATTCACATGCATTTTTGTTCACAAAACTCACTGTAGTAGAAGGTTTATTACTCCTATTTATTTCCTAGCACTCAAATTATGCATCCTAAAGTTAAATCAGACATCATATGGTCCCTTACACAAGTTATAGTTTCCACAAAAGAGTTAATGACCATAGGCCAAGTTTACATCATTTACACATGATATAACACCAATATTACTCATATTGTAAGTTTGCACCCCTAACACCTATAACTCACTAAAACCACACCAATAGCTTGAAATGAGCCTTATTACATCCACAAAACACTAATCTTGCATAATTTATGTGTGACCTCAAATAATTTCCTTCATAAGCTATAAAGATACTTTAGTGCAAGATCACCATTTTTCACATTTTAACACCTAAACTCAAAAACTCAACCAAATACATGCTTAGTGGTCTTGATTGACCTTATTCAAAAAAAAAACATGCTCAAAGACTCATCCACCTACCTATTAACCTCCTAATTACCATGAAATGATCAAATAAGGAGGATGAGGTGTAGGTGCTCCTGCACCAGTGTTGTAAAAGTGTATTAAAGAGGGCTCAAACCAACGGTCACCTCTTTCAAATGTTAGTTGTGGAAGTTGAAGTGGTTTGTTGTAGGAGGGAAAAATTATAAAAGTCCATGAGAAACTTGAATGGAGGATGATCCTTGGATTGGGTGTCAAACCAAATGAGGAAATGTTGAGTTTTCCTTAAGAAAAATGAGGTTTTGGTGAGTGAAATTGAGTTTCTGAGTTGGGAAACATTATTTTATGTTAGATTGAGCATCATTAGGGTATTTTAGGCTTGTTTGAATAGTTTTCAAGTTTTGGAGTGTTTGGAAAGTGCTACTTTCAATAAAACCTAGGGTTTCTAAGCCTAGAGAGAGGGTTTTATGGTTTGGGTGGTAAATGATTGAATCTTTGCAATCTAATGTTGTAATTTGAAGTTTTGATAGATATAAAGTGATGCCTCAAGGTTTCAAGATATTATGAAAAGTTTTGAAGGTGGTCCCTTTGTAAAAGTGGGCTAATTTAGGCCCTTAAAAGTGTAGAAAACTTGATTTGTGTAGCTTGGTACAAAACAAGCATTGGTGATTGTTGGATAAGTTGAAAGGATATGTAATGGGTCCCTAATGTTTGTTGTGTTGTGAGTTGCAAGGTTTTGAGTGGAATTATACCCAATTAAGTGACTTTGATATGCTACAAGGAATAGTGTGAAAATGTTGAATGAAGAAGTCCTGATGAAATTGTGAATTGAAAATTGTGTTTGCATATTGGAGTTGTGTATTTATGTGTTGTAGGCCTCCCCCTACTACATTAGGAGTATATTCCAATTTTTTAGAAAGTTGTATGGAAAATTTGGTAGCATAGATAAGGCAATCAACTAGTTTGTATAATTGTTTGAAAAAATACCTCAATGAAAGATTTGGAAGCATACACAAAGTAAGTCAATTGTTACATAACAAAATGCCTCAAAGAGATGTGGTTTAAAAATGTAATTGGAAATTTTAAGAATTGTGTAATTAAAAATTTCCATTGACAACCTAAGGTTGTAACATGACAAACAAACAATGACCAACATGGAATATGCAAAACAACAAAAATGAAAGCAAATCATAATGGAATGAAATAAAATGTACAAAGACTTCACATACCTAAAAAACCAGAGATTCAAATGGAGTAGTTCTACCCAATTATGTAGCCTTTGCTTCTTCTTTCCTCAAACTCCTCAACAATTTGACTTTTTCAAAAGCTTGTTCCCCTCCAAACTTCAATTCTATATCAGTTATCACTAGAATTCCAAATTGAATTGATATTATATGTCTTTCAACGTGAAAACTCTGCTATTTCATGCAAAGGTGGTGGAAAGATCATGAAAGGGGTGGTGGAATCTAAAAATCATGCATGGACACTTCACTCAATCTTCAAAAAGCTACTTTTTGTCGGAGCACGTCCAAAACCAAGAGAATATGCAGAATGTGGGCCAACATCACGAGTATATTGTATTTTTTTATCTTTTTTAGTGCAAGATAAAACATGCATGCATTATAGCATGAGCATGTTATTTCATTCTAGAACAGTCATGTCTCTACTTCTTAAAAACGTGCTCACATTATCATCAAGTTGGTTTTTTTATAGATTTTTTTTCACTTTGTCTATACTCTCTCCCACTCTCTCAC
>VDFB02271358.1:435391953-435487576 GCA_007258455.2 Sequoia sempervirens | reverse complement strand
CACACCCCACTTGTAAAGAATTCTTCCACACAATTTGAGTGTAATGCCCGCATTCCTCATACCCATTGCAGGAGTGAGTATGGTAGTTGAAATATTCATCCTCTCCAACCCAGGCGTTAACTGCATCCTTCGGCTGCCAAGCGCTTCCACCTCCCCAGAATATGTTCTCGCCGTAGGGACCAGATGAATGCTTTAATGCGCAGTCACCTTGTCTTTCATCAGCATACCACTCTGCATAGCTCGCAACTTTGGCGTCCCAGACAAGAGGAGGATCGCCCACTTTGGCCCGTGCTTCATTTTGTGGCACTAGGAATTCTGCTACTATATCTTCTTCTCTTTCTTCAGCTTTTCTTTCATTGTACTTGTGGAGACTGCGGCCCTCAGTCGAAATACTAAAGCATAACAATAACCAAAAGAACAACAGAGCTCTTTCCAATGGCCGCACCCCCATTCTTTAATCCTCTATCTCTCAACTCTTGAATACCTTACGACAATCTTGAATTGAATGCAGAGAGCAGGGTTGTTGATTTATAGCGAGAAAATGAAAGCATTTGGCAAGTAGGCATGTGAAGCTACAGAGACCACCTCGTGATTCCTGTTTGTTTTCTTTCCGTGCGAACTTGACTTTTCTGCAACCTTGCGGGCCTACATAGCGGAAATTTACGACAGACAAAATCAGTTACGATCTCTTTTCAAAGGGTTCTGCTATTTTTTAATTGTAGTCGTGAGAATCCATTCTTCGCTTTGCTTACTTTCAAAGTTTTTGAATTTTGTGCCAGATAAACTAATTTATGGAGTTGCTTCCCCTGTCTGCGTAGTTAATTCGGTTATTGCACATGAGTATGGCATTGGAATACGTTCGTAATTCAATGAATGGCATCTTATACACCTTTCTACGTCAAAATCATCATATGGAATGACGAACATGCATGTATCCTTATTGTGGTAGTTAATTTTTAATTATTTAGGATTTAGTTTTTTCTTTACATAAAACGACAAATATACATTTTATAAATTAAACTGCAATTAAGTTCGTTCATTTTATCTATTGAACTTATTTAACCATATAATTGTTAATTTAATTCATGAACTATAATAATAAGTAAATATATATTGTGACTTTGATGCATTTGTACAATTTTGTTCTTAAGAATTAAATAAGGATTAAGAGTTTCTAATTTATTATTGTAATTTATTTTGTTTGTAAAATGGTCTTGTTTTTATTCCTACAAAAGTTATATTCACATATTGTTATTTAAAAGTTTGAGAAATAATCAATTAAGAAACTTGGTATATTTGTACTAAGCATGTTTATCTAAGTTATGATATATACTAATATTTGTCCTAAAAATATGATAGGAATAGACTCACAAACAATATCCAAATATTAAATACATATGAAGGATAGGATAAATAGAAATATAGCACATTTCTATTTGAATGATATACTATTTAAATCATTATAAGTAAAAACATAAGAAACCATTATATTTTCATTATGTGTATCATAAATCAAAATTTTATTTAGCATTTAAAAAAAAAAATTAGCAATGAGAATGTAATAGAAGCATTTGAATTGGTTGATAATCCTAAACTAAAAGATGATATGTTTTGAATTTCAATATGCTTGTCAAAAATTTGCTTCAAGGGGTCTTATTCAAAGTGAGTTCTCTAGATTGATAGTTACCTTAAAAGCTACATTTACCTTTACTTGGTATGCGACTATAAATGAAAGGTTGGGAAGATAATACTTAATTTGTGAAATTTCTTAACATATATATATCAAAAAATTGACATTGTTGATACAATACATTCTATGACATGTGTGGGTATGATCTTGTTTTTCTAATCTAAATTAAAGTATGTGGTAAGTGCATGAAATTAGGAAGCCAAAAAGGGGTAAAAAATGGATACTTTTTTCTTAAAATAAAAAAAACAATAAAATTTTATAAGTAATTCAAGATGCCTATCCTCAAATTTTAGAAAATGTGATAAGAAGAAGAATACTATTGCTAAGAATTTAATTTATATATTTTTCAAATGGTGAAGATTGAGAGGGTCAAATAATGACAACACACAAAGTCGTAATATTTTCTTCACAATAACATAACATAATATCAGGTGTACTCTCCAAAAAAAAAATCTATTGTTTATTATGAATTTCGTCAACAAAAAGTTGTTTAAGATTATGTAGTAGTTTAGACAAATTTTCCATAATGTATTAATAAATATATATTAATTTATTAGGTTTCTAAGTGAACATCTTGAAATGGGGAAAATTAAGCATGCTACCCCATAATTTTGATGAAAATGATTACAAATTAAAATTTTACTGTCTAATGTGTACAAAATGAAGCATAAGATGTGAAAATATAAATTTTCAAAATTGGGTAAAAAGAATAATTATTTTATTTTTATTTTTAAAATTAAAAACACAACTTAAAGTAAGTAAAAATCCAAACCATAATGTATTTAAATTTTAGTAAATATATAAGTATGATTAGAAATTTGAACTTGATGTTATAGTAATATTTATTCAAAATCTTTTCCTAAAAAATCTAATGTGATGGTGAGCATGCTAAACATTTGTATGTTGTATGTACATCTTTATAGAACACATATTTTATTGATAAATGGTGTAAACTATTATAATGAAACCATGTAAAAATAGAAAAAAAAAATGACATATCAATTAAGGTTGTATGAAATTAAGCATTAAATTATATGAGAAAAAATATGCATTGACATATTCAAATTAAAAAATATATATGAAACATAAAATGTTAGAATTTAAGTGGTTAAAATATTTCAAGAAAAATATCCCCTACCAAAGAGATCCTTGATCTTTCATTGATTTGATAAATACTATTCTATTATAAAATCAACCCAAATCCTTAGTCAGACATCATTTTGATAGCATAAGTTCACTTCACCTATAACTAAACATCATAAGATCTCTATTTCATTCTTCCAATTATAAGAAAATAGAAAGAGGAAAAATATTTTAATTTTCCAAAACCATAGTCCAAGGAAAAATATCATACCCCTATCATGCACGTACATAAGTACTTAATATATATCAATTGTACAATATTTGACTCCATAGCTCTTGGCATGCATAACTCCTGGGTTTGATGCTACAAAATGAATTCATATCATATGTGGATCTCTCCCATCATACAAATATGCTTCACTATCAAAAATGTAACTCCCTAAAATGTAGGAGAGAAAACTTCAATTTGTGATCAAGAGTGGCAACAATAATTATGTCTATTGAACCTCCAACTATAATCTTATCATTATAATAATATTCAATATATTTGATATTTACATGTCCTTTACCCATATCACCAATGTGTTTGAATGTGTTTGAATATGGAAGTGAGATTGTAGGTAGGTTAATATCCATTGAATTCATACTTAATGTTTTATATTGCATAGCATTCAATGGTGATGTCATAAGGATGGAAAAAAATGTTAAAAGGAGGAGCCCCTTGAAACTTTCAAATCAAAAAATACACCAAATTAAAATAAAGAAAGAAATAAATTCAAGGGATTTCTAGTAAAGAGAAGCTTGTAAGATTTAAATTTTTATAATTAGGGAATAGTTTAATTTTTTTGGAAGTCCTAAGTGATTCAGAAGTAGTATAAAGGAGTAAGAATCAAATGCCAAACTACAATATTAGCAATACTTATTGAATTTATTCATCTTTAATTTTTTGATATGTAAAGTAAGTACGAGGAATATATAATCGTATGGAAGCTATAAATTTTAAATATGATATTCTAATTGTATTAAAAGTAATGGAAATAATATTTTATAATTGTAAATTAGTTTTAGAAATCTAAAAACTCTATTATGTATGTTGGAAAAAAAAATTGATCTCATGAGAATAATTTGTAGATCCTATAGTGATGTAAAGAAACAAGAACGAGGATGGATGGGTTTGAAAATTTGCAAGGAATGAATTATTTGTAAAAAAATGCATGTATGTTTGAAAAAAGGGTTTATAAAAACCCTGAAGTAATTTGTAGGTTAAAATGGGGTATCAAAAATTCAATTTAGAGCACAAGATTTTAAAAAAATAAATGCTTGAGATAATCTATGAACATTAAAATAAATTAAAAAATAATAATGAAATGTAGAAATATCTAGATTCAAAGTGAAATTGTTTTTAATTTTCTATTAAATTCAATTGACATTCAGAAAATTTCCAAATATGCTCAAATAAATTGCTTCAAAACCTAAAGGAACTTTCCCATGCAATTGAAGAATAAGAATAACCAAAAAAATTATTTGATACATGTGATGGAGTCTTTATAATTATAGTTGACAGTAAAGAAATAAGAGAATCAAATTGATAAATAATGTAATAAGAATATAATTGTGACAAGATGTATAGCTACTTACTTGCATTAAATAATAACTACTTAACTACTCAAGCATCAAAAATATATATTTCAAAATATAACTTTATAATTTTGGTCTGTTTCATGACTGTCTTTAATTTTTAATTTAAGAAAAAATCAAAAGTGAGGAACTAAAATACACTTTACAAAAGAAAAATGTATATTATTTACATAAAATCATGCTTGGTAAAAATGGTGGGGAATTAAAGTTGGGAAATAATTGATAATAGCTGCAAATATTTCATATAGCTCTATAATCCTACTTTGAATTTTAAGTGGATAATGGATTATAAATTAAATTTGTAAAATATACTTTCTTTTTTTAATGTCTCAATATTTGGGGTGTAATAAAAATCTGAAGGTCACCAAGAAATTAACAAGGATTGGTTAAGAATTGGTTATTGCCACTTTCATGGGAGGGATATAGGTAAATTACAAAGATTAAAAGATAGCAAAAGAACTCAATTGTGTATTTTATCAAGAGTTGGAGGTTTAGAAACTCATATTTGAACAAAGACAAATATCCTTGATCTTTAAGATCTAATATTTATAATAGGTTAATTGCCAATAATTTTAAAGTTTAAACTTTATTTGAATCAAATGTGAAGATAATGAAATGAGAAAGCAACTTAAAGACTTGACTTGTAAAAGGCCTAGAAAAATGTGACATTTTTGTTAAGAAGAAAAATGAGGACAACATGGCCCTAATATAATATAAGAAAAAGGCACGTGAATCCAAGCCATTGGTTGATACATAATACCATATATTTTGGAGTCATAATTAATGCACATCTAGGCCAATGAAAAAGAACCATACATATAATTGTTAGTGTGAATTGGGATATCTCCTAACTAGATATTAGAGACCTGACCTATTCACATCATTAATAATTTTACTTAGGAGCTAGTTTCCTAGGTGAAATTCTAGAAAATAGTATTTAATGGGACCATATCTCATTAATAGGCATGTAGTTATCTAGGCATTTAATATTTCTCTCATGTATTTATAATTATGCATTAGGTATTTAATGTTTGTAACTAAGGTGGTTATCCAACCTCCTCTCTCCTTTCCTACAAAAGAAAGGCTCTTGTATAATTGTAAATCATCTCAAAGATTCTAGAGCAATTCATCATAGATCATCATTTGATCAAGTTCTCTTATTTCTCATGTTGCAACACTTCTAAGTTATTCATGTGGATGGTGTTCTTCTTGGTTGATCCTTTGAAGTGTGCACAACTTCATCTAGGTTACCGCTTATATTTCCAACACCTAATCAATTGTATCTCCATTGTTTATAGTTTCCCTTTTGCAACATAATCACAGAAGGATAATATGCAAACCCCATAATGAACTTTGATATATCTCCAATATTACAAATACATGAGGTCTTCGATATCAAATAGAAACTCCCAAATATGATGCACAACTAAAAACGAAGCCTCCCAATCCAAATAGACTTTCTCCAAATTGTAGTATGTCCAAGTTATCAAGTAAATGATTTAAATTATAAAAAACCAATAGAACATGTACTCGGGTCTGAATCTGAGAAAATTAGATGGACAAAATGATAGAGCTCTAAATCACCTTTGTAGTGTTGTTGGACTCTCCAAAATCTGACAAACTAGTGAAAAGATATGAGCTCAGGAGTCCAAAAGGAAGCACTAAATTCAAGTTGTGATAAAATATTACACAAATAAATTCTAATAAATATTCCTATACCGCTAGATAATTCTCAGAACCAGCCTTCCAATGATATCTTGTTTGCAAAAAATCCAATACCCAAGTCAAAAGTTATGGAGATTTTAATAAAATTTCCTAATTAAGACATGATGGGGCTTCCAAGATGGTCATTTGGCCATCAAATTTAAGATAGTCACCTGATTTTTTTGAAAAATCATTAAAAAATAAATTTCCCTCAAAGTATGAAGTATTTTATATGATTTCGACCAGAGAGTGGATATTTTCTACAACAAGGGGGAGGAAAAAAATTCTTGCAACTTGTACAATCCATACAATGCCCTTCCAATATTGCTGCAAAAAAAATTGATGGCTTCTAGATGATGAAGTTGAATTTTGATGAATGGGTAGGTGTTCCTTAGGTTTTAAGACCTTCTAAGCAAAATGGTGGAGTCAAATCTAATCCAAAGTGCTTAAAAAATCAATTGTCTCCCAGATGACAATAACTAGCCCTTTAGTTGTCTCACAGCTTGAAGTCAGTGCTTCCTTTTGGACTCTCGAGCTTGTATCTTTTCACCATTTTGTTAGATTTTGGAGATTCTAGCAGCATTGTGAAGGTGATTCAAATCTCTATCATTCTATCCATCTACTTTTTTTAGATTCATCCTAGGTAATCTCTATTGAGTTTTTGCAATTTTTGGCATTTTATTGATAACTTGGACATACTATAATTTGGAGAAAATCTATTTGCATTGGGAGGTTTTATTTTCAGTTGTGCATGATATATTGTAAGTTTCTATTTGATATTGAAGGTCATGTCTTTGTAATATTGGAGATATATCATAGTTCCTTATGGAGTTTTCATATTATCCTTCTCTGATTATGTTGTAAAATGGAAACTATAAACAATGGAGAGATTGTATCATAAACCATCTCCAATCACTTCAATTATTGTCACATTTGTATGGTTTAGTTCCCCCTCTAGATAAAAGTATTCAAAAAAATTCTTGGAATTGAAGTAGACCTAATGTCTTAGAGGTCATTGCAATGCATGTTGCTAATGATGTTTTGAAAACTATTGATCATTGTGATTTTCCTCATATTATTTGGAATAATATTTGGGAGATATATATAGATCCTAATACTCCACCATTACCCGATGATCATGATTCAAAATTTCATGTGCCCCTTCATTCTTCAGATAGGATACCCTATGATGATATTGTTATGCAGGAGCTTACAGATTTGGAATGTTTTGAATCTTCATATAAGGATGTCAAGGGTTCTTCAGATTCTTCTTATCGATTAGGGACAGTTGATGTACCTTCAACTTCAATGATTCTTTTTTAAAATTCATTGATTGTGGCTTTCATCATTCCTATTCATCAAGACATGTTCAATTTTATAGACTTGGAATCACAGGATGGCTTCATTTTAGGTATTGCTAACCTGACTACTTCTACAATTTTGGAGGACATTCTTGAGGGGATATCTCTCCTCTATATAGATTCTACTTTGGAGAGTCTTCTTGAGTCTCCCCATTCCATTGTTTTGACCTTGATTAGGGATCTTAATCTTGGTGAGACATCCTTTGAGGCACTTGATTCCTTTTTTAGAGATAACATATGTGGGGCTTCTCCCCTCCCATTTCATTCTGGTGATGGACTTTCTTCAACATCTACAATTGGATTTGCTTCAGACTTCTTTCAGTGGTTTTGAGGGCACTTTATTCTTGGGGGCAATCTAGTCTTCATCTATTCCATCAATAGATGGATCATTGTATTGCATTCTTTGGATCTTGTTCAGCATCATTTTTCGCATAGTCTTGGTTTGTCTACATCTTCATTGATTAGGAATGTACCTAATTTGATTGTGTCATCTTCATCTTCCTTGGGAAAGGAGAAACATGAGTAGTTGGGTAAACCCACAAAAGTGGTTTACAATTCAAGTGAGGAAGGAAAACTCATAAAAAATGACTCCATGGCAAAAAAATGATTTTAGGGGTTCATATGAACCTACTAGTTTAAGTGAACCCATTTAATTCTTTCCTGCCCAAAAACCAAAAAAATGCATTATGGAAGGGTGGTTTGCTCAAACCAAGGTTTGAGTGAATATTGGTTTGAGAAAACCCCTTGGGGTTCACTTAAACCCCTAGGGGTTCGTACAAACCCCCCTTATCCCTCATTCTCCCCCTAAGACACAAAAAAATCTAAATTTTTGCACTTCGAAGCTAGGGTTGAAGATGAAAATGGTGGAGACTTCACAAACCCAACTGGAATTAGGTATTCCTCAGAAGGAGCTATCCAATGAATATAATTTTAATATGTTTTGGTTTTATTATGTATTTGTTTTTTTATTTTTATTAAACATAGGTTTTTCACTGAAAATCAAGCTCTTTGTTCTGCAAATGTGGAAAAATAGCAAATTATCAAAAAAAAAATTGAAAAATATGAGTGCACTAGATATTGAAGTCCTTGATCCAAAAAAATAAAATAAAATAAATTTTGATATATAAAAAAAAAGTTGCACATTATATGGTCGCGCTATATTTGAATTATAATCGGTTTGACCTTGAAATTTGATTAAATAAAAAATATTCAATATAAAACTATCTAACCAAGTGGAAGCACTAGATATCAGAGTTACAAATCTAAATTTTAAATAATTATAATTTTATCCTTCATGGAAAAAAAAAGGTATCGTTATACGATGAGCATCACTTTTTAAAAATGTTATTTTTTGAAAAAATCTAGTTTTTGAGGGAGATAGAAAAAGAAGTGCAAACTAATTCCAAAAATTTTGAAAAAAATATATTTAGAATCTAAACAAAAAATTTCATGAAACTCTAGTTTGCATCATCTTCAAATTCCTCACGGTTTAGCCGTTATACGTGCCTGAAAGTGAAGATTTAGTTAAAAAAAATTATTTCAGTGTCCAGTTTGGCCAAAAATTGTAAACCACTATTGTGGGATCACCTAGTTTTTAGAAACATCATCATCATACACATTCATTCTACCTTCCTCCAATTCCTATGTGAAATGGGAAGCATCCCTGCATTTGTACTTGGTTTTGTTTCTTCTAAAAGGGAGACAAGTTGTTTGTCAACATTCGATCATGTTTTATCTTTAGGAACTTACCATTTTTGCAGGTTATTACATATTGTGGGGGGGGTACACAGTCTTTCTATTTCCCTCTTATGGGGAGGCTATTGATTATTTTATTGTGATGGATTTAGCTCTTGGGGGGTATTGATTTTGAGATCTCCATACATCACTTCCATTACTCGTACATGATTAG
Organism: Sequoia sempervirens; assembly: GCA_007258455.2. Taxonomy (NCBI): domain Eukaryota; kingdom Viridiplantae; phylum Streptophyta; class Pinopsida; order Cupressales; family Cupressaceae; genus Sequoia; species Sequoia sempervirens. The sequence continues at coordinate 435,478,191 of VDFB02271358.1, read as the reverse complement.
CATTAGATTTTGCATTATATCTCTTTTTTGGAGATGAATTTTGTCCTATAATGTTTTCTCCTTTTCTCCATTTGTAAGAGATTGCATTTTCATTTATACATGGGTACCTAACATGGACTACCAATCAAGACCCATCATATTGCATCATTTGCATCATAACTACACTCCCAAGTTGCACTTATTGGGGGTGTTAGTGTGAATGTGGATATTTCCTAACTAGATATTAGTGAGGACCTATTCATATCATTAATAAGTTTATAGTTTAGGAGTTAGTTTCCTGGGTGGCATTCTAGAAATTAGTATTTAATGGGACCATATCTCATTAATAGGCATGTAGTTATCTAGGCATTTAATATTTCTCTCATGCATTTATATTTATGCATTAATCATTTTTAATGTTTGTAACTAAGGTGGTTATCCAACCTCCTCCCTCCATTCCTGTATAAGCACTACTCTTGTACATTTGTAAATCATTTTAGAGAATCTAGAGCAATTCATCATAGATCATCATTTGATCAAGTTATCTTCTTGCTCATGTTGCAACACTTCTTTATTCATGTGGATGGTGTTCTTCTTGGTTGATCATTTGAAGTGTGTGTAGCTTCATCTGGGTTATTGTTCATATTTTCAACAATAATAAATACCACATATTCACCAAATAGACTTGGTGCTAAATTATTGGATTAAATATCAAGGAGGTATAACAATATTCAAATGATCATGGGTTGATAGGACCAAATCAAACAAATAATTCATGGTAATCTAAGGAGAATTTCATAAATGAACTTGAATCACTATTTTCTAAAGATGGGGATGTTTCAAATAACTGTAGAGGTATGAAAGAATAACAGTATCAATAGACAAAAGGTTACAAGAAGATTATATAAAGGAACTAGTGGTGACTAGTGCAATCTTGTGGAGATAAAGGGTAAATCTAGTAGTCATAGTTTCAAAAAAATAATGCACATGTTCTATGTTAATTAATTCCATTAGCTAAACCTAATTAGTAAGAAATTAAAACAAAATCTCATAGGGTAAACATGAGAACTACATGTGAATATTTGTGCCAAATTAAATACTTATTTAGAAAATTACTAGGGCTAAGACTTTAGGCATTTAGGGCTTGTAGTTTTAGCTCACTATTAATGATTTAAATTACAAAATTGAACTAGGAGTAAAATTTATGAGATCTAGGATTGAAAGGGCATCTAGAGATGTGCAAAAAAATCACATGGGATAGAAAATAAATGAAATAATAGAATTGTGAGTATGAAATCAACCCAAAAAATAATTTTTTCAATACAATAAGACTATTAGTTGTCCAATACTTACGCATAGGGGATGAACAGATGTATAGACACAAAGATTAATGAGATTATCTCAAACTAGTTGCACAAATTCAAGACACCATGAAAGAATAATACTATATAAAAATGGTATGAGCTCCACCACCCTTAAAAAATTCTCTTGTTTTACACCACATTGGGTCAATATCTTGAATGTACAAATATACTAGGTAATGAGACTATTTTAGCACATAAATTAATTGAATATCTAATTCATCATTCCATCTATGGGTATGTGCAGGATCATGATGGGCCAAAAAGTGGCGATATGATGGGTATGTGTAGGACATGTGGCTGATGACTTTTTTTTAACCCAAAATTGATGAAACAAAAAGGTTTTTTAAAGGAGATTCTCAACTTTCCACCAATATAAATTATGAATTACTTTGAATTAAATAAATAATTATTATTCATTTTCTATTTGAATTACGACTAAAGTCCTGATTGATAGGTTGATTGAAAAACATGTATAGCTTTCAAATAGTATCATATTTTTGAATTTGAAACATTCATCACATTCTATGCTTTACATACTATAGGATTAAAAAATAATAATTGAATTTCATGAATTTTTGACCAAGTTAAGGTGGTTACACATATGATTTTTTATATTTTTAAACGTTGTAATAAAAATTCATAATTAATTATTTACTTAGAAAAAAATTACCCAAAAATATGCATCACATCCGGACATGAGTCCTCTACTTATATCTAAAATCTTATAAAAAAATATTATCATTTTATTGTAGTTAAGGTGGTCAGATAGACACCTACTTCTTATTTTTTTCCTGAATTTAAGTACTCTCATTGAAATTTGAAATTTTCACCAAATAGTTTTCTTTTTCTAAACCAGTAGTTTAGAAACTACATTCAATTTTATAAAAATTCTATTCTTACATATTTTTGAAATAATAAAGATAACTTTTCCAAATTTTTATGTCAAGTTGCCTAACTCTATTTTTTATTTTTTGCCACTTAAGGGTCTATTTTTTCCATGATGATCCTACACATACCCCTATAGTGTAGGAAAATGTATTCCTTTACTTTTTCACACTTGTTTGGGCCCTTGTGAACTAAATGGACTTAGTTTTTCCTTATTTAGGGTATTGTAAAGTGTTTTATTGCACACTCACAATAATCTAGGGTTTCATTAATTAATTGGGCCTCTTTATGCTTTAATTGGCCTTATTTTGTATCGACAAGCCTTAATTAATGCATCTTTTCAAGAATAATCGTGACATATACCATCAACCAATCATAATTCAGTGTTTTCAAATTGTATGGCCTAGATTTAGTGATTTGGAATTCATACGCCACCTTGGGCATATTGATCCCACCTATGTTTCAGAACCTTAATCTAGATTTCACATTAAACTAAGCCTTTCTTGAGAAATGTGTCCCAAGCTTAGCCTAATGGGACTCATATGCCACAACTGGCATATGAGTTCTGCTTAGCTTAGACCTAATTTAAATTCAAATTCTTGGTAGGATTTTATTCTCCTAGATTTGATGTCGGCTTCTAGTGTTGTAATTTCGAGAAATTTGGCATAAACAATTTTATAAATACAAGGTTATTTCACATATTTTCTCCTAGAAATTTTTATAAGAAAGTGTGACCTAAGAATTCAAGAATTATATCATTCAAGAGTGATTATCAAGCATTTTGGAACATTATTCAAATATCAAGCATTGTGTCAAAGTCATCATACAGATCATGTATGTTTGTGATCTAACATTTGTGATGTAGGGTTCTTATGATTGAAGCAAGCATTCAAGTCAAGATTCATATCATTCAAGTAAGATTCAAGATTCAAATTCATGCTAGCCATTTGATACATGTTTACAACATCTTATTCAAAGGTTTGGTGAGTTGAAACATCACATATTTTTTCATTCATCATTCCTCCTTTCTATTTCATTTCATTTCAAGGTTTGATTACCAAAATGGGGTTTGACCAAGGCAAACCCCTATCCACTAACAAAATAAGATTTTTCCCTCTCTTTGATGTGTTTTTCTAGATCTAGGAGGTTTAGGTTGAATATCCATTGAAGAGAAATTTTGGAGAAAGTTTTCAAGTTTTCAAGGTTATCACCTCGTTTGTAAGATCATGGAAAGTCATCTATAGGGTAGAATTCAATGTTTTTGAACCAGAGATTTGGCAAGAGAGAAGCTACAAGAAAGCATTAAAGGACATAAGAGTTTTAGAAAAACATTGATACTGGTATTAAATCACCACTTGTGGCATATGAGTCCTAGTATACCTATTTTCAGATTTTTTCTATATATCCTAATTCAACAGTTCTAGATTCCAATTTCAGCTTGAAACACTAAACTGGGACTAAATTTCCCCTACTAGCATATGAGTCCCAGTGTTCATAAAATATTAGTATTTCCAAAATCTTAGGCCCTCATTCAAGTCTCTTCAGTTTCTAGGTGTACCTTTATACTTTCTCAATCTTTTATTCTACATTTCAGTTTCATAATCTAGGTCATAAAGTTAGGTTTTTCATCTCATTTAAATTTCATGTGTTTCCAAGCCCTAGCTTGGTGATGAACCCCTATTTATTCTTTCAACATACCTTAAGACACCTTATTGAGGATCTCATTCTTCCATTCCATCCTTGGATTGGGACCTCTAGTGTTTCCTTGAGTGAAACTTGAAGAAAATTAGGTGTAAAGGCCCTAAACCATAGTTTTATCTCTCAAGAAGATAGAGCCCCTTCCTTACAAAACCTATTTTATAGGTTTCATTTTGGTGAACCTAGCATTTAGAACACCTTATTTCTGATTTTGAGTGCATCATAGTCCTAGATCTAGCTTGCATTAACTTTGCATTAGGTCTTGCATTAGTAATTTGCATTCTAGGGTTTCTTAATCTTGCATTAGTGAAAGTGCATATAGGTTACATTTTTTCCTCTTACATCATTGAATTTCATTTAAAATATTTAATTCCACTTAGCATAGACATCATTCAAAACCAAAAACTTAATATTCACAAAGAATTTGTTGAAATTAGTGTAAAAACCCTAATCTGAGACTCATACTATTAAGGTTAGAAATCAGATATCTACCAGTTAAATGAAAATTTGATCAATAAAACAGAGAAATAAAACACACACAAAATTATAGCAAAAACAAGACAACATGAAGAATCTAATGTGGTTCGCCCAATCTAGGCTACATCCACAAACTGTGGCCATCCAATGATTTTATTATCCAGTGTAAAACATATTACAATCTTGTTAATAATGCCTCACTGTAACTCCCATCCAAACTACTTATAACAAGTTTTTAGAAGCTTCCAGAATTAGGGTTTTACAAAGTCAATTTTTTTCTTTTTTAGTGATTTTTCCTTTTTCGATGACGACACAAAAAAAATTGGGAAAAAATGAATTCTCAGGGGCTGTCACCCCTGCCTGGCCCCAAACCCCAACAAGGATACATGAAGATTGTATAGTATAGCAACATCAGTCCCCACATACCAACAATATCCCACTTGGATGCTAATCCTGGATGACACTACTGCACTTAGAACTCCCACAAGAAATAAGCACCTTGGACCCTACTGCTATGTTATACTTGAATTCAACCTTGAAGGCCAACCAAAGTTGAAGAGGAGCTCAACTTCTCCCTTGTCACTGCCTTCGTAAACATATTTGTTGGATTGGAATCTGTATGTACTCTTTGTCAGCTTGACATGTGCATCCTCCAACACTGAACGAATGAAATGATATCTCAACTGTATGTTTTTGGTTTTAGAATGCAAGGAAAAATTCTTTGCAAGATGTATAACACTTTGGTTTTCTATAAACAATTAATTTCAGCCTATTGCTTTCCCAACTCTTCCATTAAAATTTGCATCCATATCATCTCCTTTTCCACATATGTTTTAGCAACATACTCTGCCTCCATGGTGGACAAAGTAACCACCTTTTGCATCTGAGAAATCCAACTCACTGTTATCCCACCAACTGTAAATACATAGCCTATGGTACTCCACCTAGTATATATATCCCCTACCAAATTTGAGTCAACATAGCCTTTTAAATCAGTATTAGAGCCTCCAAAACATAAAAATTTATTGGATGTACCTCTTAAATACCTAAGAATCCATTTTACCGCATTCCAATTCTCAACTCCAAGACCGTGACTCATATACCTACTAACAACTCCTACATCATGTGCAATAACTGGTCTTGTGCATACCATGGTGTACATTAAATTGCCTACAACTAAAGCATATGGTACCTTGGACATTTTTTTTCCTCCTCTTGTGTCTTTGGACACATATCCTTAGTCAATTTGACATGACTAAGCAAAGGTGTGCTAACAGCTTTTGCATTTTCCATATAAAATCTTTTTAACACCTTTTCAACATAATCAGCCTGAGATAGAAACAATTTTATATTTTTCCTATCTCTTGTAATCTTCATACCAAGTATTTTCTTTTTTTCCCCAAAATCCTTCATAGAAAATGAATTTTTTAAGGGTATGCGCAGGATCATGATGGGCCAAAAAGTGGCGATATGATGGGTATTTGTAGGGTATGTGGCTAACGAACTTTTTTTTTACCCTAAATTAATGAAATGAAAAGGGTTTTTAAAGGATATTCTCAGCTTTCCACCAATATAAATTATTCTTTACTTTGAATTTAATAAATTAATATTATTTTTCTATTTGAATTACTAAATTCGATTGATAAGTTGATTGAAAACATCTATAGATTTCAAACGGTATCACATTTTTGAATCAAACATGTCACATTTTATGCTTTGTATAATATAGGATTAAAAAAATGAATTTCATGAAGTTTTGACCAAGTTAAGGTGGTTAGACGATATGAGTTTTTATATTTTTAAAATTTGTATTAAAAAATCATAATTAATTATTTACTTGGAAAAAATTATAAAAAATATGCATCACATCGGGACATGAGTCATCTACTTATATATAAAATATTATAAAAAAATATTATCATTTTATTGTGGTTAGGGTGATCAGGGCACCTACTTCTTATTTTTTCCCTAAAATTTAAGTACTACTGCATTGAAATTACAAATTTTAACCAAATAGATTTTATTTTTTAAAAATAAACCTTGTATTTTAGAAACTAAATTCAATTTGCTACAATTCTATTCTTACATATTTTTGAAATAATATAGATAAATTATTCAAAATTTTATGTCAAGCTGCCTAACTTTGATTTTTTTGAATTTTTTGCCACTTAAGGGCCTTTTTTTTCCATGATGATGCTACACATACCTTTAACTACTATTTTAACTCCCTTATGGGATCAATTTTAGACCCCGCTACAAGCATATTATCAACATATAAACATAAGATAATGTAGCTATCATCATCTAACCTTTTAAAATAAACACAATGGTCTGAATTACACCGACTGTAGCTTTGCTCAGCCATAAAACTATCAAACTTAATATACCATTTCTGAGGTGCTTGCTTCAAGCAATATAGACTTTCCTTCAATTTGCACACTAGTTTCTCCTTACCTTTGACCTCAAATCCTTGTGGTTGTTCCATATATATTTCCTCTTCCATGGAGAAAGGTTGTTTTAACATCAAGTTGTTCTAAATAAAAATCTTCAGCGGCCATAATACTTAAAATAGTACGAATAGAAGTCATTTTAACAACTAGAGAAAATATTTCATCAAAATCAATACCTTTTTTTCTATGCAAATCCCTTTAAAACTAATTTGGCTTTAAATCTTTTCTTACCTCCATCCTCCCCTTTCAGCCTATAAACCCATTTGTTTGGTAAATCCTTTTTACTTGCAGACAGCTTGCATAATTCCCAAGTCTAATTTTTCAGCAAGAAGTCCATTTCTTCTTCCATTCCATACTCCCATTGAACCTCGGTATCCACCTACATAGCTTCATCATAACATTTCAGTTCACCAACATTAGTTAGTACAATAGAATACAAAGAGGGATAAAATATTTTTGGAGGTCTACTTATCCTTGAAGATCATCTAACATTCAATGGAGTTTGTGGTTTTTGTTGTTGTTGCAAAGCATGAGGAACCACTAGAACATCGTTGTTTGGTGTATCATCCAACACTATATAATCATTTTATTTTTTCTCATGCTGTAGCAACTGATCTTTGTACAACAATTTCTTATTGAATATGACATTCATTCTTCTTACAATTTTTTGATTTTCAAAATCCCAAAGCCTATAACAAAATTCATCAATTCCATATCCAACAAATATATAGTTTTTTGATTTTGCATCAAGCTTGGTTCTATTTTCAGAATCTACATGTGCAAATGCTTCACAACCGAAGGTCTTGAGAAAAGAATAACTCACCTTCTTACCTATCCATGCTTCCTCTGGAATACCACAACCTAAAGGATTAGAGGGACCTCTATTGATTAAATAAATAGTATTGTTTATAGCCTCTAACCACATGTTTAAAGGCATCCCAACATGCAATCTAATAGTCTGTGCATGCTTCATTATTGTTCTATTCATGCGCTTAGCCACTCCATTTTCCTATGGAGTCCTTGAAACTATTTCTGCCTACAAATACCATTAGAGGAACAATAGTCTTCAAAATATTTGCTGCAATACTTACCACCATTATCAGATATGAGACATTTTAACTTTTTACCTGTCTTATTCTCAACCAAGCTTCTCCATTTCTTAAAAGTTTCAAATACATCAAATTTCTTCCTAAGGAAAAAAATTCATACCTTCCTTATTGCATTATCAATAAAAGTGACAGTACTAAGAGCCATCAAGAGAAGATGCTTGAGCTGGTCCCCATACATCCATATGAACAAGCTCCAATTTCTCATCTTTATTTTTCTTCCCATCCTTGAGAAAATAACTCTCTTATGTTTGATATACACAAAACTCTCACAGAAATCCATATTAACACATTTTAGACTTGGTAAAACATTCTTTGAATGAAGTACTTTCATACCTTTTGCTCTCATATTCCCAAGTCTATTATGCCATAGTGTTGATTCAGAATCCATAGCAACTGTCTAATTTTCTTCCTGCTAAACTGCAACAACTATTCCTAAACATTCATTTTTATCTGCAATAGCTAAAGTAGAAGGAACAATATGACTTGTATAAAGATATAAGGTGCCTACTTTCACACATTTTTCTACCACTAAGGCACCTTTTGTAACCTTCCAATTTTTATCACTAAATGTAACAACACAACCCTCATTGAATCTAGTTTCCCTGTTGAAATAAAAAAAAATTTCAACTTTGGAATGTGCCTTACCTCATGTAGTAGCCAATGATTCCCATTCTGCAACTTAATCTTGATTTTTCCCTTTCTAACAATCTGACATGGTTTGTTATCTCCCAAATAAACTAGTCCAAAATCCCTTTAGATATAATCAAGAAAATAACTTCTATGGGGAGTAGCATAAAATGAAGCCCCTAAATCTAACACCCAAGAATCATCAACATTATCAAGGGAAAGAATTAAAGCATCCTCATCAAATTTATTACTTACCACATTTTCCTCTTTATTGCATTCCTTTTTGTCTCCTTTATTTTTTTGAGACCAGCAATCTTTCTTTAAATGACCCAACTTACCACAATACCAACAATCCCTCTTGTCTCTAGATTGAGACCTTCTGTCCTTTGAATTTCCTCATAACTTCCCACAACTTCCAAAATTGTTTCATCTCTCCTTTGCTCTTCCCCTGCTTTCTGCATTCAAAAAACTACCTAGTGTGGATATTCCACTTGAGCTTTTCCTATGAATTTCCTCGCTTAAAATAACACCAACAACATCATCAAATTTCAATGTATTTGAACCAAAAATAGAATTGCTAATAGCCATTACCAAGATATTCTAGCTTTCTAGCAAAGAAAAAAAATCAAAAGATCCCTAACTTCTTCATCAAAGTTTACATTTACAAAAGTTAATTGACTAGTAACTATATTAAACTCATTTAAATGATCAACAACTGACCCACCTTCTACCGTTTTCATATTAAATAAACACTTCATAAGAAATACTTTATTTGAAGCGAAAGGCTTTTCATATAAATTTTCCAGGGTTTCCATCAACTCGTGAATTGTCTTTGTTGTTGCAATATTGAATGCCACTAATTGTGCCAAGCATAAACAAATGACTCCCAGTGCCTTTCTATCCAGAATATTCCATTCCTCATCACTCATTGTTGTTGGTTTCTTGGCTATCCCTTCCAACATACTCCATAAATCCTTCTGATAGAGATAATCCTCCATCTGCATCTTCCATAATTGATAGTTCTTCCCATTGAATTTATCTACCTTCAATTTACCCTCATTCGCCATTGCTCCCACTTAACCATGAGACTCCCACTCTGTCGTGAGACCTTCCTATAGAGGATAACTAAAAACAACCCACTCTAATACCACTTGTTAGGGTTATAAATCAGATATCTAACAGTTAAATGTAGATTTGATCAATAAAACACATAAATAAAACATAGAAAATTATAGCAGAAACAAGACAACACAGAAAATTTAACGTGGATACATGAAAAGTGTATAGTATAGCAAGATCAGTCACCACATACCAACAATCTCCCACTTGGAGACTAATTAGGCTCCACACCAACACACATGTATGCCCCTCTGGGTGATTTAATCCCAGTATAGGTAGTTTTTCCTAGTTTCTAGGTATTTTGTGGTGACTATTATTCAACATTCATATCCCAAAAAAACCATGATTGGGACTCATATGCCCCTCTGGGTGATTTAGTCCTATTTTATATTTTAAACTACATTTTCCTACACTAAAAAATTTATTTATGTGTTTATGTTTGCAACTATTAGTTATGTATTTTAGTTTGCAAAATTTATGTTACATTCATTTCATTACATGTAACTTAATTTCATTCAAAATTAGAGAATAAAATTTATCTTTTTTTATTGCATTCATAGATTACCCCTTGCATGAGCTTTACAACTTTTTTTCCTATTGCTAATACTATAGTGAGACGAAGTTCAAGACTCATGTCATTCTGCAATAGCACAATCATTGTGGATCTTGGGTTATCCAACTCTTTTACTCCTAGTGTTGACATTAGTTCACTAGGTATGGACCATACCCTTAAAAACTATTTTCCTTCAAGTAGTGTAAAAAATGTCGAAACAATGCTTGCTAGTATTCCACAAGAAAACATAATCCACATCCATGAAGACTTAGCAAACCTACAACATCAAGTGAGTACTGAAAACATTTCTACCACTACTATCCCTACCATATATAACATACATCACATGATTGAAATTCAAAAAGGAATAGAACTTGTGTGTAGCATAGTTCATTTTTTTGGAAAACATCTTACCTCAACAACTAGCTCTACTTTACCTTTGAACAATATTCAAAGTCAAGGAGGAACTCCAATTCCTCCTCCTACAACTATTGCCTCTATACCCACCTATACGAACCCTCACATTACGACAATAATACAACCTACTAGTAATATCTTTCCTACCTTGGGTATTTCCACTAGCAATCCTAGTACCTTTATGGCATTGCATGTCATATCTCCCACCAATTTACGTCCCAAAAGCATTCCATTTACTTGTACCTCAAATAAATATACACTCCCTACCATCCCACCACTTGATATGTTTGGTCAGTTACATCTTGAAACACAAGCTAAGCCTAAGTTCCCTACAATAGGTGAACCTAGTTCCTCTCATCAAGCAAGCATTCAACCATTCTATGAACTAACAAGGTAACAAACACCCCTATCAACCTCGAATAAATATATGGAAAAGGATTCATGATCTTAAGAAAACAAGGAAATGATACAACAAGTGAACATGAAATTCATCAACTCCTAGAGAAAATATCAAATGAAGATAGCAAAGGGTTAGGATATCAAGCTCCTCCTCTCGATATAAGTTTCCTCCTTCCTAAAGAACAACCAATGCCTTGCAATGATAATATGAATGATAGGATCATCTTAGGTCCCCCTCCTCAATATTCAACTCAAGAAATTGGTGAATCTATCAAGTGACAAAGGCCTTATAAACTAAAGAAATTAAAATTCTGGTGCAAGGACACCATGTTGAAACTTGTAAATATGGTCATTTTTGGTCTTGTGATAGGTTTGGTTGTTTGAGTCTTATTTTTTTATTGAATAAGGCCTTAATATACCATTTAGAATGTAACTAAGATCATAGAGGGGTCATTTTTCTAAAGATGTCAATATTCTCAAATGTTGTCATATTGCAATATTGGGAAAAATGCAAAAATGTAAGAAAAGAGGAATCCCAATGGTCAGTAAGTTTAAAAGTTAGTTTGAGTTAGTTTTTGGTAATTTTTGGGTTTTTTTAGTTTAAATATTCTTTTAGGACCTTGAGGTAGAATTTAGTAAATCATTTTTGAAGCTTACACAATTAAAATGCCATGTTCTCATTGAATTTTCTTTATTTTTTCTTGGTAAATAGTTGTTGTAGGGTTCTATAAAGACTTATACTAAAGTATTTTTATCAAAGAGGCTTTGAAATGGATAGACACATGTGTTAAGTGCAATTTTTTTTTTGTGGGACTTGATTTCATAAAGAAATAAGGTTTTTATAGCCATTTTCTGTAGGTGGTTTGTAACTCAAAATTTGTGATTTTGAGGGTGCAAAAATGAAGACATAGGCCATTCCCCCAGGTGAATCGGGATATAACTTGCTGGAATGGCACCATTAGGGGTATTTTTTGTTTTAATTTAGGTGGCATGAGTAGGGAAGGAAGATTGAAGGGTTTTGTGTGATACCCTAGTTGAAAATTTGTGAGTTTTAGCTTGAAGGGTGATGGCTAAGAGTGAAAGTTTGTAAAAAATGCAATGGTAAAGGATTGGAGAAGGTTTATGAAGCATAGGTAGACATATCTTGATGTTTTTGAAGGGTTCGTAAGGTGAGAAAATGTCTGGAAGTTGTATTTTCAATAAACCCTCCTCGTTTGAAGCCTAGATTGGCCTAAGGTCAAGGTTTTGGGTTTTGATAAGGTTTTGGTTGTCTCTATTAATGGAAGTTATGGTTTCAGTCTATTTGAGCCTTTGGAAGAACATTGGGAAATATTTTTGGGTTTGAGAAGGTGTTTAGTGAGTACTTGTGTAAAAGAGGGCTAATTGTAGCCATTTTCAGAATACCAATCAATTTTAAGAGGTCATGTTCCAAAACAAGCATATGATATTTTGAGATATGTTCAAGTAGATGCAAATGGGTATCTAGAATACTTATTATTTTGTGGGTTTGAATTGGATTTGAAAAGATATGGACAAAATTATCTATTTGCTATGCTACTTGGAGAATAAGATGAAATTGTGAAAATGTACTAAGATAGGGTTTTGAAGAATGAAAAAGTGTTTGAATCACTTTGAATTGTGATTGTTTGTGGTTTTCCTCCCTGCTCTGCATCAAATTCCCTTGTCCACCATCTACCACTGAAAGAACATTATAAATACTTCTAAACCAAGGGCTTATAACATTACTACCCATTCGAGAAAATCCAAAACTATATCCTGAAGATGCAAATGTTCCACATTTTTTATACCATATAACTCTTAGAAGTAGGATTGATGACTGTCGTGTTTTTAAAAAAATATTTATAAAATTTGATGACAATTTTGAGCTCTCTAAAAAAAAGATTGTAGCAAAGACATACTAACCCTAAATCCATGGATCCCTTGTGTGTTTTGGGATTTCATTTTGGGGGAAACCTCTTTTCATGGTGTAGCTTTATTTGGAAATATATGACTTGGCATAGGTATTTTCGAAAAATCTCTCATGTCCTCTTTATTGTTAGGATTTATCACTTCTACTTTACATTAATTTCTCACAACATGGTGTTTAGCAATTTCTTTAAAGTGGGGGCATACATTAGCATTATTCTTTTTCAATTCATGTTTCATTCTATAGTCTTCTTACTTCATGCACATTTGCATCTTTTAGTTTGTGGTGACATTGGGTGTGATTTACTTCAAGAGTGTGATCTATCTTAGTATATTATATTCCTCTTAGTGGCTTGATGTGGCACACTACATCCCCTAAGTTGTCAATCTTCTATTCTTTGATTGGTCCTCTCTTGGAGACATTAGGCACAATGTTCCCTAATTTAATACCTTACATGAACTAAGAAAAACTCATTTGAACATACCTTACACTCTTTTTCATTTTTTAGTTTTATGTCCACCTTGCATAACACACCTTCCTTGCTTGCGAAGTCATTTGGTTTGTTCATGAGTTTCAAGCATACAAAGCTTTACTTGCCTCATGAAGCTTGAAGTTCATTGTTGTGTGGCTCTTTATCAAATTTATTAGGAGGTATAGCTTCAGTATGGTTATACGTATGGGATTCAAACATAGGCATGAATTTCCCATAGCCACTTGCTTGTATATGTGAGCGCACACCAACCACATGCGTATGTGTCTCACCATTTTGGATACTAACACAACGGACAACCTAAAATTCCATTGCCTCAAAGTGAGCATGCATTTTTGGACAAACAACCTAGATTTGATCCACAATGTCTGGGACAAATGGTCAAAGCTTGATCCACCCCTTTTGTTTTTTTTTACTTTTCTCTTTGTCTTTGGTAGTGTATGCTTGTATGATCTTGTTGTTTCGTACATGTGTTCTTTTGTGCCTATGTTGGTTTTTCATAGATCTTGATCCTAGGGGCTTGTGCAACCCTCTTAATCGTTGTTGTCATATCTTACATATTTTTAAGAGTCAAGAGCTACATTCATGCTAGCCATTATAGACAAGATCATTAGAGACCATGAGTGGAGAAAATTTTCAAAATTTTCATCTACATTGCAAAGTTACGAAAAGTCACCTACATGTTACAATTCAGTGTTTCAGACTCAAAAATTCATCAAGAAGGAAGCTATAGGAGAACACTAAAGGATATCAAAGTTTCAGATCAACCCTGATACTAGGACTAAATCACCACTTGTGGTGTATGAGTCCTAGTATAACAGAATCAAACATTTCTAGCATATCCTGATTTACCAGTTTTAGATTTCAGGGTAGGTGCAAGATCATGATGGGCCAAAAATTGGTAATATGATGGGTATGTGTAGGGTATGTGGCTGACAATTTTTTTTACCCAAAATTGATGAAATGAAAAGGATTTTTAAAGGATATTCTCAACTTTCCACCAATATAAATTATGTTTTACTTTTAATTTAATAAATAATTATTATTCATTTTCTATTTGAATTACGACTAAAGTCCTGATTGATAGGCTGATTGAAAAACATCTATAGCTTTCAAATGGTATCACATTTTTTGAATTTGAAACATGTGTCACATTCTATTCTTTGCATACTATAGGATTAAAAAAAAAATGAATTTCATGAAGTTTTGACCAAGTTAAGGTGGTCAGACATATGAGTTTTTATATTTTTAAAAGTTGTAATAAAAGATTCATAATTAATTATTTACTTGGAAAAAAATTACAAAAAAATATGCATCATATCGGTACATGAATCCTCTACTTATATATAAAATATTATAAGAAAATATTATCATTTTATTGTGGTTAGGGTGGTTAGATAGACACCTACTTAATTTTTCCTTGAAATTTAAGTACTACTACATTGAAATTTCAAATTTTCACCAAATAGATTTTATTTTTTTAAATAAACCTATTATTTTAGAAACTACTTTCCATTTGCTACAGATTCTATTGTTACATATTTTTTAAATAATATAGATAATGTATTCAAATTTTTACGTCAAGTTGCCTAAATCTAATTTTTTTGAATTTTTTGCCACTTAAGGGCCTATTTTTTCCATGATGATCTTGCACATACCCTCTAGTTTCAGCCTAAAACCCTAAACAAGGACTAAATTACCCCTATTGGCATATGAGTCCTAGTGTGCTTCAAAAGTCATAATTTTAGGATTTTAGACCTTGTTCCAAGCCTCTTTAGGTTTCCAGCTACCCCTCTATCCTTTCTCAATTCATTCTTCTAATTTTTAGTTTCTTATCTTGGGCTGCATAGTTAGGTTAACATATCATTACATTTCATGTCTTTCCAAGCCTTCCTTCGTGGTGAACCCTCTTTTAGTCTTTAATCGCACCCCTAGGACACCTTATTGCAAATCTCTTTCCCTCATTCCATCCCTAGATTAGGATCTCTAAGGTCTCCTTGAATGAAACTTGAAGGAAATTGGTGGAGGAACCCTAATCCCCCTTTTGTTCTATCTCCCAAAACATAGGGCAACTATTTTCTATGTTTTAGTATGTCCTTAACAAGTTCACAAACTAGGCGACTCATTGAAGCTAACAACCATGAGTGGGGCATGTCTCACAAATAATACATAACAAATCAACCACCATCACCCACTATAAATGAGAAAGAAACCCTAACACAACAACCCGAATATTCACCAAGTTCATATAAAAATTTGCAAAGAATATTAAAAATTATAGATTATGGAAAGAATCATTACATCAAAGTGGGATCATTTCCTCTTGGAATTAATTCAAAATGGATACAAACTACCTCCAAATGTTGGCATAGCACAATCATATCCACCTATAACCATAGTCGTAGAATGAAATAAATATGCTAGATCCTAATGAGTTTAAATCCTATTTAATCCACTAAACCATGATCCCAATGAGATATTCAAAATCATCAAAACTAGGAAGCCATTAAACTAACATGATATAAACATGAAAGCTTAACAAAACCCCATTCTATGCTCTTGAATCTTATCCCATTGGGGGAGTGGTGTCACATTGATGTGGAATGGAAACCCTTTCCCAATCCATTGGATAATATGAGCTTGTTTCAATCAATTTTATTGAAGAAAACCGACAAAACCGATGAGATATGAACGAAAAATGGTAAAATACTAGTTCTACATGATAAGATGAGTGTTAAATGCTAATATGCTTGATGATAATGGATGCAAGCCATGGATGAAAAATATGCTAATATGAGTGTAAACTAAGTGAACATGGAAGCCATTAATTGATGCTTAAACTAAAATAGATGAAGATTAATCTAAAATGCTTAACAATATGCTAAATATGGATGCAAGTGAATATGAATTTTAACAACATAACTTTTCTCTAAAAAGATGGATCCATTTCTTTCCAAATGATGATGTATTTATAGGAGAGCAAATGAAGAATTAGGGGCTCAAATCGATTTGGTCCATTAATGGTCAATATTGAATGAAGGGTGAAGGAATGGATCAAGGATTCTCATCAATGGATGAGAATCAAAGATCACATGGATCAAGGAAAGATCAAGGTATGAGAATGATTCAAACAAACACACTTTGTACAACTTTGAAAGTTTGTTACAAAGTATGTTTGAAAGGAATCATTCCATTTTTGGAGCCAAATAGGAGAATATTCTCTATGCAAATGGATGGGTGAGGAAATTAACAATTTAGTAATTAAAACTAAATTTTAATGTGCAAGATGAGGAATGTTAGGATATTCATTAAAATATTAATTTATTTAATGAAAAGGGATGAGTGTCATTTAATTAAATGATTTAGATTTAACAATTAAATGATAGGAGATAAAGGAAAGGGTTCAAATTGAATAATTTTCTTTATTCAATTGAACTAGATGAAATGTTAGTGTGAGAGAGTAGGAGTTAACCTAATTAGATTAATAGACAAAATGAAGCGTTTAATTAAATAAATAGGTTAATTTAATCAAATAGGAAAAAGAGGACGAAATTAAAGATGAAATGATGTTAGTATATCAAGTTCAAGTGTGTAGTATCATTCAAGACATTTTTAAGTATCTATATTTTTCCCCTCTTTGAAGTGAGATACTTGTTATATTGGTTCAAAGACTATCACTTTTCAGATTAAAACTACTGCAGAGATCAAAAATTTAAAAATTCTTAATTTTTTGGATGCCCCATTATTGCCCCAATAGAAATAATCAAACTGGTACCCTACCCCCTCAAGAGATCAAGCGGAAATTTTGAATTTTAGGTTGATCTCTTGACAAAGATGAAACAGTGATTTAGGTGTCAAAAAGGCTCTAAGATGTGAAAATAAGCTCATAAACATAATTTAAAACAATGAAAAATAAGCTTCATGGCACATGAATTGGTGAAACAAACTGAAACCCTAGCTTTCCTCTCAAATTAGGGAAAAAACCCTAATTTTTAGGCATAAATATGTGTTAAAGGGTTACATTTAGTTCATTTGTGCATTCACACTTTAGAGATTTTTTGCATTTTGAGCTCTGACCCTTGGAAGAAATGGCTCGCCATGTGCTCCCATGACACATTACAACTTGAGTTCGAGAGTACCAGCATCCTCTAGGCACATGACCACCGATACACAATTTGAAACTTCTCTATACTTTTTTTTTTTGCATTTATTAGGCATTAAAATTAGGTCAAGTCTGGCATCACTATATTGCGACACTTTTTGAAATTTTGACGACGCATTTGTTGCCTACAATGATTCCATTATAAATGGTGATTCTTCTTGAGATTTGGGATTAGGGTTTCAAATTAATTAGAGGGATACAAGTGTATTTAGTGATGCTTTCCAGGATTTGGGTAGGGTGACCCTACAATATATGGGGACACCATTGTATTTGGCGATGCTTCCTTGGATTTGGAAAGGGGTGTCACTATTTTCCAAAAGAATTATAGTGATGCTATTGTAAAAAATGATACCATTATCAATTAGGGTACAAAAGCTTCAAAATTTAGTCATTTTTAGCTATATTTTGGCATCATGCACTTCATGGATGCAGGAGGTTGTCCATCCATTGATGTCACGTGAGAATCAGCTCAAGCTGTTGTCAGCATTGGATGATTTGGATGAGATTTGACAAGAGCATTTTGAGGTGATCGGGTTGTGGTTTATTGAGTACATTCCCATAGTGAGGACACATTTAACGATGATGATAACATTGTGCGAGGAAAGGAATAGTGAGACCTCATCCTTTCACCTCCTAATTGGAAAGGTGAAAATCACTTTGGAGGACATCTAGTGAATATTGTGACTTCCTTTCCATGGGTACTGTGTGATTTATGATACTGATTTTGGGTATGATTCTTGTCACGAGGTTCTTCGTTAGGACAATGTTGTCCTAGTGAACTCACATATTGATTTAGAGACGTACAGAGGACACTCACCCATATTCAAATTTATAGTTGGTGCCTTGATCTCTAGCATTGTTGCCCTAGATAGGTGAGGTAGAGGATTTATTCTTGATCAGGGACTCACGCGATATTGGATGATCTATAGGAGGACATTGTTCATGTGGGGCCTAGTGATGTTGGCCTCACTCTACCATGATATGCACTAATTCATATATTGCCAAGGTAGAGATATTGGTATTGATATGACACTACTACACATCTAGGCCTAAGAGCATATTGTCATGCTCAGATCGATAGTGCACATGGATGACATGGACCTAGATGAGCCTATGGTCTTTAGATAAAGGGGCCAATCACATTACAATATACAGGGAAGTTGGGGATCCCTTATTGGCACCATGTCATTGATGATATGATAGTATTTAGATGACAACCATGGCTTCATATTTCATCATGGTATGATGACCACTAGCAGTTGTTTTATGCTTGATAGACTTAGTACATGCAAGGTTGTGATCACACGATGATTGAGAGGTACCTACTTGACAGAGCCACACGGTAGTTCGGTGAAGTGCATGATGCACCCAAATAGGATTATACTACTATAGTTGTGAGGACTACCAAGAATGCCACATGGGGTCCTCAAATTGATTCCCAAGTGGTTATTGATGATTTTAGAAAACTGGTAGCCAGGCCATGGGTATACAACTAGGGACAAGAAAATGCACAAATGACATCAGCCTATGATGCATGGTTCATGCCTCCCCCATGTCTTACAGATCTAGCAGGTTTAACTCCCCAAGGGAGGCCAAGAGGGAGAGGGGAAAGCTAAGGTCTAAGACAAGGGAAGTAGGACCAGAATTAGCCTACAAGATAGGGCCAAGGCTAGGGAGGCCAAGATGGAAAATAGTAGGTAGTGGGATAGATCCCACAGTAGCCCCCTCAGTAGCCACCATAACCGCCACCACCAAGGCTAGATCCATGAGATGCAAAACTACAAATTTTGACACAAGAGTGGGACCAGGCCCACCAACAACTATAGGTAGTCATAGGTGAGTAGGGTCAGGACCGTTACTAGATTTTTGCACTTATAGCTGAGAGGGACTAGAAGAGGCAACTACAACAGACCTCTGATCTAT
This sequence comes from Sequoia sempervirens, assembly GCA_007258455.2. NCBI lineage: Eukaryota > Viridiplantae > Streptophyta > Pinopsida > Cupressales > Cupressaceae > Sequoia > Sequoia sempervirens. The sequence continues at coordinate 435,458,612 of VDFB02271358.1, read as the reverse complement.
CGACATAGCTATGAAAAACCTCTAATTTTTAGCTATCCCAAGATATGGGGAGGAGGTAGCAGCTAAAGGTAGTTTCCCAATAGTAGGCACATCAGGTAGAGGGGCAGGTGGGCCAGATAGTGGTAGCACACTTGTACGGGTAGGTGAGGGAGGAAGTGTCATATTATAGGACACTTTATTATACAAATGTCCCTCCTCACCACTAGCAACCTAATTTCGAGCATAAGGGAAGAGTTTCACCTAGTGCATCAAGTGGTCAACCCTTTGTGAGACAGCTTGAGGATGATGCATAATATAAAGATCGAGGTAGCAAGGGATAGACTCCACCTCAATTTTGTAGACACATTTTTGATACACAGCCTAATTTTTTATATGTATAGATTCAATGGCTCATTTTTATAGCCTTTTGTATATGTACCTTTGATGAGAGTTACACACATTGATTCTAATATTTTTGGCATGACATTCATTATATATATATGATATGGCCTAATGTGGATTTATGATGTGTGATGTGATATTTTATTGATTATGTATGGATGCAATGTGATAGGGACAGGGTTGGATTGAATCAATCACTGACTCAATGCTCCGAGTCTCACCTTTAATAACCCCTTGGTGTCACTTCCTCCACCACTCAACCTGTAGGTCCTATGCTACCTAGGCACCCCTGGTTCCTCTACCAACCCTACTATCAATTCAAGTCCATAAACCAAGCCAAACTTGGTGCTCTTCCTCTCATGCAACTCCTAGCCCTTAATACTCTGAAAGACTAGCTCACCTCCAAATACTACCAAATCTTGTTACAGGGGTGTGAAAAGCTTCCATGGATTCAAAATCATCTGACAAAGGCTCCTAATCAACCTCCATTCACTAGTTCTACATTGCTTTCAATAAAATGCTTTTCTTTGGTTTGAAAGGCTTGTAGCCTTGAGCCCCAATTAGGTTGCTGAATAAGGGAAAAATGCTTTTTCTTTCTAAACCCACCAAGTAACTTGGTTCTTTGCTTAGGAAATGTGTTTCACATGTCCTCACCTCCAAGATTCTTGTGGTTTCAAGATTGCTCAGACCGTACGTTGTCCAGACATCCAATTGGTCAAGAAGCTAGGGTTTCCTTAGCTTTCTCAGGCTGATTCAAGACTGGTGAAAATTTATTCATTCAAATGGATTGTTAAAGGCTCTTCCTTGTCACCATGCAGAGCCAAGACACTCCCCTAAATCCTCAAAAAATAATTTCTTAAAAAACTTCACTCCCCTACAAATTATTCATGTTGTCCTCTAGCCTTTCCTAGCCGAGCTCTCACTGTCTCACCTAGGGTAAGGCCTTTCTCTTGACTCCTACAACCAAAAAAAAACTAGCTACTACCTTATTTACAAGCATGGAGGTAGGGCACATTTCCCAAAAGGCTGTACAAACTATACGGTGGGAAGGTGCTCTAAGCCTCCATCTTTCCAAGTTGCTTGATTCAGACCAAAAAACACAGAAATTTAAAGTATTTACAAATGCCAGCTAAAAACACATGAAAAAATAAAAAATAAAGGCTTTCCATGATTGTAATAGCCTCACACTACATGCCACACATATTAAAATGAGAGAATCATGCCATTAAAGATCAGTTTCAACACAAAAATATAGGAAAACTGCTTTTTCAACGTTGCTTTCTTCAATTTTTAGAAACACAGTCCATACAAAAACTTTCTGCCACCTTTAACTATGCCTCCCAAATAGCTTAGCTTCTTGGGTCGAGGCTTAGATGACCTAAAAATGCATTTTTTTAAAACCTAATGTGTTTTCAAACACTTAGGCAATTTTTACAATTTAGCCAAAATGAAGAGTTAAAACTGCTTAACTCTTGTTAAACTCCTTCCAACTAAGAAAAACCATCCCTAGGTCATCACTAATGGTCTACATGACCCTACACAACAAAATTAAACATTAACCAAAAAACTTCAAAGCTTAAACCTTGCCAGGTGCTCCTGCACCATTCTCCCCCTCTCTACCCAAACCACTAAGGAGAGGAAGGAGGGACCAATGTCACTTCAATTCCAAGTTTCTTGAACTAGTCTTCCTGTATTTAAGTGGCTTCTGATTCTGGTTTGTTCTTCCACTTGATAAGGTGCTCCATGTGCACCTTGTTTGGTAGCTTTCTACACTCTTGACTATAAGACCTTCTCTGCCTGAAACTTGTCTTGTTGAGGAAAGTTCACATTACTGATGTCCTTGAGAAATTCCTGACTCTTCTGACCCTCATCATCTACTGATCCCCTATACTTGATCAAATCAGCATCGTTGAACACTAGAGATATGCGCAAATCTGATGCTAATTCCACCTTATATGCATTCTTTCTGTATTTGGCCAACACCTTGCATGGACCTACTCTTTTCATCTGTAACTTGGTTGCCATTCCTTTTTTCAATCTGGATATATTGAGGTGGACCATAACATAGTCCCCAACTATAAACTATACATCCTTCCTTGATAAATCAGCTTTCTCCTTCAGTTTTTGGGTTGCTAATGTAACTGTCTTCTTGACTTGCTCATGTACCTCTTTCATAGTCTAAGTGAAGTCCTCTGCATTTCCACTCCTATTCTCCAGTGATCTAAGGTCTCTGAGTTCACAAATACCTCTTGGGTGCATCCCATACACCACTTCAAATGGACTTTTCCCTGTAGTTCTATTGACACTGTCATTGTAAGCATATTTAGCTTGAGAAATCACCATATCCCATGTTTGTCCATACTCCTTGGTTAAACATCTTAAAATATTTCCTAACACTCTGTTAACCACCTCTGTTTGACCATCAGTCTGAGGATGGTAAGCTAATCCAAATGACAGATTTGTTCCCAATCTACACCATAAATTCTTCCAAAAATGGCTCATAAATTTCACATCCCTGTCTAATACAATGCTCAATGGAAATCCATGGATTCTTACACCTTCCCTGAAGAAGAGATGGGCTATGTAACTTGCATCATGTGTAGTTTTGCAAGGGATAAAGTGACTCATCTTGCTAAATCTATCCACAACTACATAAACACTATCAAAACCAGTTTTGGTCTTAGGAAGACCTACCACAAAATCCATGCTCACAAACTCCCATGGTCTGTTAGGAATGGGCAGGGGTTGATACAAACCAGCATTGCTAGCTCCCCCGTTGGCTTTCATGCAAACTACACACTGCTCCACATATCTTCTGACATCTCTTTCCAATTTAGGCCAATAATAGAACCTTTGCACTAGTTCTAAAGTCTTATTTATACCAAAATTCCCACTAAGACTGCCATTATTCTTTTCTTGAATCAAATTTTCCCTCATTGACCCTCTTGGAACACAAAACAGATTACCCTTAAATAACATTCCATTTTGCAGTGTATACTCAGCATATTGACTATGAAAATGATTCTCAAAATCAAAGCATACCGTGTAGGCTTCTGAGAAGTCTTCATCCTCACCATAGAGGTCTTTGAAACTCTCTAATCCAATGCTTTTCAGTTGTATCTCTTGGACTATCAACATTCTCCTGCTTAATGTATCTGCCACCTTGTTCATTTTCCCTTTCTTGTGCTTGATGGTAAAAGTGAAAGCTTGGATGTATTCCATCCATTTCAGATGCCTATTACTTAGCTTCTCTTGGGTGTTAATGTAACTGAGTGCCTGGTTATCAATGAAGACCACAAACTCTTTGGGCAACAAATAATGCCTCCACTTCCTAAGGGACTACACTAAAGCATATAACTCAAGATCATAGGTAGAGTAATTTTTCTTGGCTTCATTGAGATTTTCACTAAAGAAGGCTATAGGCCTACCTTCTTGACTAAGTACTCCTCCTACTGCTACTCCACTTGCATCACACTCAACTGTGAATAATTTGTCAAAACTAGGCAATAACAAAATTGGTTGGGTTGCCACTTCTTGTTTTAGTTTTTAAAATCCTCTATCAGCCTCTTAAGTCCACTTAAACTTTGTTTTTAGACCACCTTTGATAGTATCTAGGACTGGTGCACATATACCACTAAAATTCCTGATGAATTTCCTATAAAACTGAGCTAAACCATGAAAGCTCCTTACCTTCGCTGTTGTGGTTGGTGTAGGCCAGTTTAGGATGGCTTCCACCTTGCTTGGATCCATCTTCAACATACCTTGGGATACTACAAAGCCTAGATACACAAGTTATTGTTTGAAGAACTCACACTTCTCAAGGTTAATTTCCAACTGTTCTTCTTGCAGCCTTTTAAGTACCATCTCCACATGCTTCAAATGTTCTTCTGTTGTCTTACTAAAAATTAGTATGTCATCAAGGTAAACTACTACAAAGATTCCTGTGAAATCCTTAAGTACCTCATTCATTAGTCTCATGAACATGCTAGGGGCATTTGAGAGGCTAAATGGAATCACTTTCCACTCATATAGGCCATCATTTGTCTTAAAAGTTGTCTTCCGCTCATCACCTTCCTTAATTCTAATTTGATGGTAGCCACTCTTGAGGTCCAACTTGGTGTAATACTGTGCTCCTCCAAGGCAATCCATTAAATCTTCTATTCTATGGATTGGGAATCTATACCTGATTGTAATCCTATTGATTTCTCTAGAATCATTACAAAGTCTCCACCTACCTCCTTTCTTAGTTGCCAAAACCACTAGGACTGCACATGGGTTGATGTTCTTTTGAATTAGAACTTGATTCAACAATTCTTCCACTTTCCTAGCCACCTCTAGGTTCTGCTCAGGAGTGAGCTTGTATGCTACTTTGTTAGGCAATGAGGCTCTACGTATGAAGTCAATTTGATGACTTATTGCTCTCTTTGGTAGTAGAGTTGTTGGTGTACCATCACTCACTATGCTCTTGTACTTATCAAGCAACTTTTGGACTGCTTCTGGTAAGACTGTCCTTTCAGCCTTTTCTTCTTCTTTGGATTGCCTTAAAACCACATATCCTTCACCTCCTTGATGTAGATTGCTGACAAACTCTTTACCACTGCTCAACATGATGTTTGGTACCTTGGACTGCCCTTCATCTTCCTCTATCAATGACTGCAGCTTGAAGGTTCTTCCATCCTTCTTGAATGAAATGGTGTTCTCCTTCCCATCATAAATGGAACTTTTGTCATATTTACATGGTCTACCCAGTAGCAGATGGCATGCATCCATGGGTAATACATCACAAACCAGCTTGTCTTTATAGCCTCCAATTGAAAATTCCATTGTTACTTGTTCATTCACCAAATCACTCTACCCTTTATTCAGCCATGTGACTTTGTAGGGGTTTGTATGAGGTACTTTCTACAATTTTAACTTATTTACTCCCTCCTTTGAGATTATATTATCTATAGAACTAGAATCTACAATGACCTTGCATACTTTACCAAGTATTTTGCACCTTACTCTAAAAAGAGCTCTTCTTTGCTTAGGTTCCTCCTTGACTGGTTGTCTGATCAGCACTATGTTAAACATCAGACTCTCTCCAATTTCATATTCTATATGATTGATCTCAATTACCTTAGGACTCATGGTTTCCTCTTGTGCATAATCCACTCTCTTTTCATTGCTTGAAGAAGAAGCTTTCTCCAGGCACCTATAAGCAGGGTGACCTAGTTGGTTGCAATGGTAACACTTCATGGTGGAAAAGTAAGAGTTACCTCTTTTTGCTCCTCTTCCTCTATTTGAACCTCCTTGAGGTCCTCTTCCTCTGTTAAATCCTCCCCTTGAAGATGTTTCACCTCCATGCTCAGTGAGCTTTGATTCTCCTTAGTTTCTTTGGTCACTACCTCTTCCTTGGTATCCACCACGCTGTCCTCTTTGATCTATGCCTCTTCCTCTACCCCTAGAGGACTGATCATGCTTTCTTTTGTTCCTTTCCTCAATCTTTATAGCCAACTGATAACATTGGTGGACTATCTTGGGACTGAGTAAAGCCATCTCTTCCTGAATGTTCCACTTCAAACCATTAAGGTACCTAGCCACTTTTAGGCACTCATCCTCTGTCACATTTGATCTCAAACAAAGCTTCTGAAACTCTTCAGTATTTGACATCTTGGTCCTTCTGTCTTAAAATTTTCCTCTTCCTGTGCAACTAAATCTCATAGTCATCTGGCATGTAGGCTTCCTTTACCTTAGCAACCATTCCTTTCCAAGTTGATATGGGTTGTTTGCCTTATTTCTCCCTTTAAGTCTGAACAAACTTCTAGCATGTCAAAGCTGATCCTCTCAACCTTGATTTAGCAACCTTCACTTTATATGCTTCAATGAATCCATCACATTCAAAGTGGTTCTCCATGCCATCTATCCAATCCATGACCAAATCAAGATCCATCTTTCCACTGAACAGCGGTATACCCTCAAGTCCTTTTCCACTCAAGGCTTTCAATGCCTTCAAGAAAGGCTCCTCCTCCAAAACAAGGTCAAGTTCAAGGACTTTGTCTTCCTCTGCAACCTCTTCTCCTTTTGGCACCTTACCTTCCAACCTCACCTTATTCAATGCATCCTCAAGTTGCTCTATTCTTTCCTTTAAAGACTTGTTGTCCTCTTCTTGTTCTTCAACCATCTTGGATAATTGTGGATTTGTCACCATGGCGGGAGTCTCATTTGACTCAACTTATAACATATAAGCTACTTTCCCAAATATTTAGCTAAGCTCTGATACCAATCTGATAGGGACGGGGTTGGATTGAATCAATCACTGACTCAATGCTCCAAGTCTCACCTTTAATAACCCCTTGGTGTCACTTCCTCCACCACTCAACCTGTAGGTCCTATGCTACCTAGGCACCCTTGGTTCCTTTTTCAACCCAGCTATCAATTTGAGTCCATAAACCAAGCCAAACTTGGTGCTCTTCCTCTCATGCAACTCCTAGCCCTTAATACTCTTAAAGACTAGCTCACCTCCAAATACTCCCAAATATTGTTGCAGGGGTGTGAAAAGCTTCCATGGCTTCAAAATCATTTGAAAAAGGCTCCTAATCAACCTCCATTCACTAGTTCTACATCACTTTCAAGAAAATGCTTTTCTTTGGTTTGAAAGGCTTGTAGCCTTAAGCCCCAATTAGGTTGTTGAACAGGGGAAAAATGCTTTTTCTTTCTAAAACCACCAGGTAACCTGATTCTTTGCTTAGGAAATGTGTTTCACATGTCCTCACCTCCAATATTCTTGTGGTTTCAAGACTGCTCAAGCCGTATGCTGTCCAGACATCCAATTGGTCAAGAAGCTAGGGTTTCCTTAGCTTTCTCAGGCTGATTCAAGACTGGTGAAAAGTTCTTCATTCAAATGGATTGTTAAAGGCTCTTCCTTGTCACCATGTAGAGCCAAGACACCCCCCTAAATCCTCAAAAAATAATTTCTTAAAAAACTTCACTCCCCTGCAAATTATTCATGTTGTCCTCTAGCCTTTCCTAGCTGGGCTCTCACTATCTCACCTACCGTAAGGCCTTTCTCTTGACTCCTGCAACCAAAAACAAACTAGATCCTATCTTATTTACAAGCATGGAGGTAGGGCACATTTCCCAAAAGGCCATACAAACTATACGATGGGAAGGTGCTCTAAGCCTCTATCTTTCCAAGTTGCTTGATTCAGACCAAAAAACACAGAAATTTAAAGTATTTACAAATGCCAGTTAAAAACACATGAAAAATTCAAAAAGAAAGGCTTTCCATGATTGTACTAGCCTCACACTACATGCCACACATAGAAAAATGAGAAAATCATGCCATTAAAGATCAGTTTCAACACAAAAATACAAGAAAACTACCTTTTCAATGTTGCTTTCTTCAATTTTTGGAAACCCAATTCGTACAAAAACTTTCTAACCCTACACAAAGGTCGAGGCCACCTTTAAATATGCCTCCCAAATAGTTTAGCTTCTTGGGTCAAGGCTTAGATGACCTAAATCTTAGAGTTAGAGATAGCAGATATCTAACAATTAAATGCAGATTTGAATAATAAACAGAGAAACTAAAACATACACAGAATAAATTATAACACAGAGAATTTAATGTGGTTCACCCAATCTGGGCTACATCCACCAAACCGCAGCCATCCAATACTTTTATTATCCAGTGCAAAACCTATTACAATCTCGCGAATAATCACTTTTTTCATCATACTGTAACCCCCATCCCAACCCCTTTTAACAAACTTTTAGAAGCTTCTAGAATTAGGGTTTTACAAAGTTGATTTTCTTTTTTTTTCAGAGATTTTTCCTTTTTCGCTGACGACGCGAAAAAAAATGGCAAAAAAAAATTCTCAGGGGCTGCACCTCCGAACCCCAGCGAGGACAAGGGGTCAGGGTGTACAGTATACCATGGGCTATACAATATAGCATGATCAGTCACCACATACCAACAATCTCCCACTTGGAGACTGATCAAGCTCCACACCATTACAACCTCCCACTTGGAGACTGATCCTAGACAACACTGCTACACTTACAGCTCCCACTGGAAATAGGGACCTTGGACCCTGCTGCTTTGTTATACTTGAATTCAACCTTGAAGGCCAACCAAAGCTGAAGAGGAGCTCAGCTTCTCCCTTGGCACTGCCTTTTTCAACATATCCGCTGGATTGACATATGTATGTATCTTGTCCAGCTTGACTTGTCCATCTTCCAACACCGACCGAATGAAATGATATCTCAATTGTATGTGTTTTGTTTTAGAATGTAAGGCAGAATTATTTGCAAGATGTATAGCACTCTTACTGTCTGTAAATAAGTAATTTCTATCCTGTTGTTTTCCCAACTCATCCATGAAAATTGCAGCCATATCATCTCCTTTGCTGCCTCTGTTGCAGCAACATACTCTGCCTCTGTGGTGGATAAAGCAACCACCTTTTGCAATCGAGAAATCCAACTCACTGTTGTCCCACCAACTGTAAATACATAACCTATGGTACTTCACCTGGTATCTATATCCCCTGCCAAATCTAAGTCAACATAGCCTTTTAAATCAGTATTTGAGCCCCCAAAACATAAACACTTATTGGATGTACCTCTCAAATACCTGAGAATCCATTTTACTGCATTCCAATGCTCAACTCTAGGATGACTCAAATACCTACTAACAACTCCTATGGCATGTGCAATATCTGGTCTCGTCATACCATGGCATACATTAAACTGCCTACAGCTGAAGCATATGGTACCTTGGACATTTTTTCTTCCTCCTCTTGTGTCTTTGGACACATATCTTTAGTCAATTTAACATGACTAGGCAAAGGTGTGCTGACAGCTTTTGCATTCTCCATATGAAATCTCTACAACACCTTTTCAACATAATTAGCCTGAGATAAAAACAATTTTCTGTTTTTCCTATCTCTACAAATTTTCATACCAAGGATTTGTTTTGCTGCCCCCAAATCCTTCATAGCAAAAGATTTTGCTAACTGTTGTTTTAGCTCACTTATGTGATCCATGTTAGACCCAGCTACAAGCATGTCATCAACATATAAGCATAAAACAATGTAGTTGTCATTATCCAACCTCTTGAAATAAACACAATGGTCAGAATTACACCTGTTGTAGCCTTGCTCAGCCATAAACTGTCAAATTTCAAATACCATTGTCGAGGTGCTTGCTTCAAGCCATATAAACTTTTATTCAATCTGACACCAGCTCCTTACCTTGACCTCAAATCCTTGTGGCTGTCCATATATATTTCCTCTTCCAAATCACCATGGAGAAAGGTGTTTTAACATCAAGCTGTTCTAAATGCAAATCTTCAGCAGCCACAATACTTAAAACAATACTAATAGAAGTCATTTTAACAACAGGAGAAAAAATCTCATCAAAATCAATACCCTTTTTCTGTGCAAATCCCTTTACAACTAATCTGGCTTTAAATATTTTCTTACCTCCATCCTCCTCTTTCAGCCTATAAATCCATTTGTTTGGTAAATCCTTTTTACCTATAGGCAACTTGCATAAATCCCAAGTCTGATTTTCCAACAAGGAGTCCATTTCTTCTTTCATTCCATGCTCCCACTGAACCTTGGTATCCACCTACATAGCTTCATCATAATATTCTGGTTCACCAGCATTAGTTAACAAAATAGTATACAAAGAGGGAGAGAATCATTCTGGAGGTCTACTTATCCTTGAAGATCGTCTAACAGGAGTTTGTGGTATTTGTTGCTACTATTGTTGCCCAGCATGAGGAACCACTAAAACATTGTTGTTGGGAATATCATCCAACACTACATAGTCATTTTCTTTCTTCTCATGCTACAGCAACAGATCTTTGTACAACACTTTTTCATTGAATATGACATCCCTGCTTCTCACAATTTTCTGATTTTCAAAATTCCAAAGCCTATAACCAAATTCATCAATGCCATATCCAACAAATACACATTTCTTTGATTTTGCATCAAGCTTGGTTCTATTTTCAGGTTGTACATATGCAAATGCTTCACAACCGAAGGTTTTGAGAAAAGAATAACTCACCTTCTTACCCTTCCATGCTTCCTCTGGAATACCACAATGCAAAGGATTAGAGGGACCTCTATTGATTAAATAAACAGGAGTGTTTACAGCTTATGTCCATATTTTTAAAGGCAACCCAGCATGCAATCTCATAGTCCGTGCACGCTCCATTATTGTTCTGTTCATGCACTCAACCACTCCATTTTCTTGTGGAGTCCTTGGAACTGTTTTCTGCCTACGAATACCATTAGAGGAAAAATAATCTTCAAACTCTTTACTACAATACTCACCACCATTATCAGATCTAAGACATTTTATCTTTTTACCCATCTCATTCTCAACCAAGCTTTTCCATTTTTTGAAAGTTTCAAATACATCAGATTTCTTCCTAAGGAAATAAATTCATACCTTTCTAGTTGCATCATCAATGAATGTAACATAATACAGAGAGCCACTGAGAGAAGATACCTAAGCTGGTCCCCATACATCTGTATGCACAAGCTCCAATTTCTCATCTTTCTTTTGCTTCCCATCCTTGAGAAAACTAGCTCTCTTTTGTTTTACATACACACAACTTTCACAGAAATCCATATTAACACATTTTAGACCTAGTAAAAAATTATTTCAATGAAGTACTTTCATACCTTTTGCACTCATATGCCCAAGTCTATTATGCAACAGTGTTGATTCAGAGTCCACAGCAACTATATGACCTTCTACCTGCTTAATTGCAGCAACTGTTCCTGAACATTGACCCTTTTCTGTAACAATTAAAGTAGAAGGAACAATATGTCCTGTACAAAGATATAAGGTACCTACTTTCACACCTTTTGCTACTACTAAGGCACCCTTTGTGACCTTCCAATTTTTATCACTAAATGTAACAACATAACCTTCATCATCTAGTTGCCCTGCCAAAATTAAATTTCTGCTTAACTTTGGAACATGCCTTACCTCACGTAGTAGCCAATGATTCACATTCTGCAACTTAATCTTGATTCTTCCCTTTCCAACAATCTGATAGGGTTTGTTATCTCCTAAATAAACCAGCCCAAAATCCCCTTGGACATAATCAAGAAAATAACTTCTATGGGGGGTAGCATGAAATGAAGCCCCTGAATCTAATACCCAAGAATCATTGGCATTATCAAGGGAAAGAATCAAACCATCGTCATCATATTTATTACTTACCACATTTGCCTCTTTGCTTCCTTCCTTGTTGTCTCCATCTTTATTTTTCCGAGACCAGCAATCTTTCCTCAAATGACCTGGCTTACCATAGTACCAGCAATCCCTCTTATCTTTGGATTGGGACCTTTTGTCCTTTGATTTTCCTCATGACTTCCCACAATTTCCATAATTGTTTCCTCTCTCCTTCGTTCTGCCCCTATTTCTGCATTCAAAACACTACCTGATGTGGATGTTCCACCTGAGCTTTTAATACGAATTTCTTCGCTCAAAATAACCCCAACAACATCATCAAACTTCAATGTATTCGAACCAGAAACAGAATTGCTAACAGCCATTACTAAGCTATTCCAGCTTTCAGGCAAAGAACAAATAATCAAAAGAGCCCTAACTTCTTCATCAAAGTTTACTTTTACAGAAGTTAATTGACTGGTGACCATATTAAACTCATTCAAATGATCAGTAACTGACCCACCTTCTACCATTTTCATATTAAATAAACACTTCATAAGAAATACCTTATTCAAAGCGAAAGGCTTTTCATATAACTTCACCAAGGTTTCCATAAAATCTTGAGTTGTCTTTGTTGTTGTAATATTAAACTCCACCGATTGTGCCAGGCATAGATGAATACTGCCAAGAGCCTTTCTATCCAAAATCTCCCAGTCTTCATTTGACATTGCTGCAGGTTTCTTGGCTTTCCCTTCCAATGGCCGCCATAAATCCTTCTGATAGAGATAGTCCTCCATCTGCATCTTCCATAACTGATAGTTCTGCCCATTAAACTTCTCAACCTTCTTACCCTCGTCTGTTATTGCTCCCACTCAACCGTGATATCTTCCTATAGACGATAATCGAAACACAACTCACTCTGATACCACTTGTTAGGGTTAGAGATGGCAAATATCTAACAATTAAATGTAGATTTAAATAATAAACAGAGAAACTAAAACATACACAGAATAAATCATAACATAGAGAATTTAATGTGGTTCACCCAATCTGGGCTACATCCACCAAACTACAGCCATCCAATACTTTTATTATCCAATGCAAAACCTATTACAATCTCACGAATAATCGCATTTTTCATCATACTATAACCCCCATCCCAACCCCTTTTAACAAGCTTTTAGAAGCTTCTAGAATTAGGGTTTTACAAAGTCAGTTTTTTCTTTTTCAAAGATTTTTCCTTTTCACTGACGACATGAAAAAAAATGGCAAAAAAATTTTCTGGGCTGACTCAACCCTCACCAGGCTACCCCAAACCCCCGCCCAAGGCCCGGCCCGACCCCAGACCTTGGCGAGGACAGGGGGCTAGGGTGTACAGTATAGCATGATCAATCGCCACATACCAACACTAAAAATGCATTTTTGTAAAACCCAATGTGTTTTCAAACACTTAGGCAATTTTTACAATTTAGCCAAAATGAAGAGTTAAAACTACTTATCTCTTGTTAACCTCCTTCCAACTAATCAAAACCATCCCTAGGTCACCACTAATGTTCTACATGACCCTACACAACAAAACTAAACATTAACCAAAAACTTCAAAGCTTAAACCTTGCCAAGTGCTCCAACTCAGGTGCTCCTGCACCACAATGGATTCAAATGTTTATGTGATGGATGTATTTATTCATTTATGCTATGTGATATGAGATGATCCATGTTGTGATGTTTATGATATGCAATGCATGATATGGATGCAATGGATGGATGTTTCATTCTCTTTTTCATTATCTTTCCATGACATGCTATGAGATGGATATACTTTTCTTCCTTTTTTGTTTCCTATATGATGATGTCATTATTTATGGTATACAGATGATATGAGATACATATGTAGGATGTATGTATTCTAATGGTTGTGGATGCATGGTTGATGCATTTATGATTTTGGTTGAATGTCATGATACCATGTTAGTGTGGAAAAGAAGATAGAAGAATAAGAGGAATGCATTGACCATTGATTTTGAGATTCATTCAGAAGTCCAATAAGTCCATGATTTATTGAGACTTTATTAGATATGGTGACAAGATGGATGATTTTTCTTATATCTAGGATTGGGATTCTCTATTATTACTTATTGTTGATATAACACATAGACATGATGCATCAAGGTATTGATAACTAGGGTGGTGTTGTATCTAGTGTGATGGACTTTGACACTGCACACAGATAGGATAGTTCTTGTTCACACCTTTCCATACAAAAACCTTGTTGGAATGTATTTTAGAAGCTTATAATAGCTTGGACCAAAGCATTCACAATAGTCAACAATCTACTCCAAATGACCTCCCTGCACACAACTCAACAAGTATGTGCCAATATTATTTTACAAGAATATTCACAAGCATAGCAAATGAAATATAATGATCAATGGCCCATTCCTTTCTCTCTAAATGATTTATACATCATCGAGAGGTCCTTGGAATGGGTCAACAAGATAAATCATAAGAAAAGATAAAACAACAAACATTCAGTGGTATCTATATCTCTTGCCAATGTAACATAACTAAGGTGATGTCTAATGTTCATGCCCTTGTTGTTGGAAGGATGCATCCTAGGGCATGTTTATTAGATGTTTTGACTAAGAATAGGTGTATGCTAGGTCGTTGATACAAATTCTAGTGACTTGTTTACCTATGATCTAGACTTTAGATTTTGAAATTTAAGTGCTCACTTTATGACTTGTGAAACTTGTTTTCTATTTGTTTTACCAAACTTAGAAGATGACAAATCATTTATTACGAATGAAAGTTTATTGTGGGTGAAAGTGAACTGAAATGAGTGGTTTTGGAATTTTTTTGAATGTTTTTGATATTTTTGAAATGTTTTGAGGTTGTTTTGATCTTTTGAAATTTTATGTGAATGTTTAGGTTTTCAGTTATTTAAGGCTATTTAGTATTTTCCAAGGTTTTCCAATGTTTTTGGTTTTCAATTTTCAAAAAAAAAATTGTCTTTTTCTAATTTTTCAATTTTTTGGGGGTTTTCTAAGTTTTGACCAAGAACCTAGCCTAAAAGACTATCCTATAGGCCTCGGGGACTTATCAAAGACGAGCCTTTCCTACATTACATGACCACATAGTTGAACTGACTTTGACCTGTTTATTGATGAGACATGAACATTTGATGGATTTTAAATTTATTATGATGGATCCTAACATAAAGTGTCTTAGGGGCACATCAGTTATGGCCTTGCCTATGTTCAAGCTCAAAGGCAACATAGTTTGACATGGTTTTGTTTTGGGATTTTTAATGTTTTGACCTTTTTAGGGATTTTTTATGTGTTTTGGATGTTTTGGATTTTTTCCTTTAAAAATTTTTGAATATTTTTGTATTTTAGCTATACAATATTTTGATGTTTCTGGATTTTAGCTATACAATATTTTGATGTTTTTTGGATTTTTTTTATTTTGTAAGTGTTTTTGAAATTTGATGAGATTTTATGAATGTTTTTGCGATTTTCGATGATATTTCAAATAACCTTAAGATATACAAGAACCCAATCTGATACATAGTAAATTTCCCCCAACATGATTCAATAGACTACCTCGATATAGATAGGACAAACTAACCTTCAGAATATGCCAAGTAGTACTTAAGGGGAATATGATACTTTACAATATCAAGCTATGATACAAGTGCAAATGGGTGATGCGATGGATGAATGTGATGCGAAGAATGATAAGCTAAAAGAGCCACAGATAGATGGAGGTGCTTATTTATGCTAGGCACCTATTTGCCAAGTTTTCACCAAGATACTTGCCCAAAGCACCACCGAAGTGTTTTTCACTAAACAATTTTTTTCTTTACTATTTTCAATCTTTTTCTCATTTTTTTGGATTTTTATCAATTTTTATTTTTTTTATTTTCATATTTACACCCTTCAAGACTAGGCATAAAAAAAATTTAGATGTAAAATGTTGATTGGATCCTACAAGGGTTCTCTTTTAGGTTTTGATAGTTGGTACGCTCCTAATCCATAGCTTTTTGTGACAAAAAATGGTCCTAATTCTAATTCATTTAGTTGAGATACCCTATATTCTTCATTAGTGATCAGATTTTGAAGTGACACTCATAGTGATGGAATCTCAACCTCAACAGGTAGGATGCATTTCAATATGTAGACCAAGGAGAAATGGGTTGCACCTATAGGCATGTGAATATTGGTTCTATAAGCTCATAGGACAAGGTTTAACTGTAGATGTCAGTCACGACCAACTCCATTGGCTATTTTCTTTAGGATTTTTAGAATGGTCTTTTTTGTAGCCTCAACTTGATCATCTCCCTAGGAATAATAGGGCGTAGATAACCAATTTTGGATGTTAAATCATTGGCATAGCTCTCTTACATCTTGATTCTTGAAGGGTGTTCCATTATCTAAGTTAAGTGCTTGCAAAACACCATAGTGGCATATAAGGTAATTCAATATAAACTTGGAGATTTGTTTCCCCATTATATAAGTCATAGGAATGGCTTTGACCCACTTGGTAAAGTATTCAGTGGCCATGATGATGAATTTGTGGCCATTAGACAAGGTGGGAGAAATCTTTCCTATGAGGTCAATCCCCCACTACAAGAAAGGTTGAGGTGTGACCATTGGTTGTAACTCCTGAGGTAGAGTATGGATTAGATCTCCATGTTGTTGACATTGGATACATTTCTACACATACTGATGGGATTATCTTTCCATAGTTGGCCAGTAATACCCTTTCCTCAACAATTTCTTGGATAAGGTTATTCCACTAGAATGGGAACCAAAAATGCCTTCATGTACTTCTGTTAAGCATTCAAGGCTTCCTCTTAGTTAATACATCATATAAATTTCCTTGTGATGCTTCCACGGTATAAGGTATCACCTAAGATGACAAATCAGGATGGATTTTTTAATAATTTCTTCTTAAGGTTGGAGGTGATATTAGATGGGAGGGTACCTTTGCTAAGATAGGTGAATATATCATGATACATGGGGAACTAGTACTAACTATTGCACACACAAATTCAAATTTAGGAATTTTGAAAGCTGGTATGAGAAGTTGTTCTACCAAGAATTCATATTAAAGGAAATTATGTGCATACCTAAAAAGACCCAATTGTCGCCATGACATCTACTACTTGATTATTCATATGAGGTATCTACTCAAAGGTTATATCACTAAAGGAGTCCTTACTTTCTACCATCTTCTTATAAGGAGTGAGTTTATCATCCTTTGTTTGGTAGTCATCATTGACTTGGTTAACAATTAGTTGTGAGTCTCCATAGACTTTTAACTCTTGTATCTGCCACTGGACTACTATTCTCCGACTTGTTATTAGAGCTTCATACTTAGTGATATTGTTGGTACATGGAAATGATATTTGGTATGACTTTGGAATATAGTCCCCTTGAGGGGTGATAAAAAGAATACCTACCCCTAATTTGTGTTGTGTATATGATCCATCAAAGTATTTTCCATTGATTTGTTGCATTAAGAAGGAATATTGATTTATCAAGAAATTCATATATCAAAGGATTCTCTACATAAATGGGTGCTTCTACCAATTGGTCTGCAATAACTTGTCCTTTGATAGCCTTGTGCTCCACATACTCTAGGTCAAACTCTTTCAAGATCATTATCCATTTGGTCATTCATTCGGTGAGAGTTTCTTTAGATAGGATATATTTCAATGGGTTGATCTTAACAATAAGTTTGATTTGGTGTGAGAGCATGCAATGTCTAAAATTTTGTGAATCAAAGACCACTACTAAGCATGCTTTCTCAATGGATGAGTAATTCATTTCATACCCTACAAAGGTCTTTCTAATGTAATAGATGGCTCTTTATTTTCTGATTTCATCATGTTGGGCTAGAAGAGCACCTAGTGCTACCAATGTCATTCAAATGTATAAGATCAATGGCTTGTTTGGTATTGTGGGCATGAGAACTAGAGGTGATAATAGGTAGTCCTTGATCAGTTGGAAGGATTTATCACATTTCTCATCCCACTTATATGTTATTCCTTTATGAAGAAGATGTGAGAAAGGGTGGATCTTATCTGATAGTTGTGCTATGAATCTTCTAATAGATTGTAACCCTCCTTGTAACCCTCTCATATACTTCAATGTTTGTGTTGGTTCCATGTCTATTATTACTTTTGCTTTGGCTATATCTATCTCTATCCCTCTTTGTGACATAATGTAGCCAAGAAGCTTCCCTGATGTAACACCAAAGACACACTTTTTTAGATTCAACCATACTTTATATTCTTCAACCTTGTCAAAGATGGCTCCTAATAGCTCTATGTGCTCCTTGTTTTTCATTTTTCTAAAATATCATCCACATAATCTTCAACCATTTTATCGATCATATCATGAAATATTAGGGTCATCACCCTTTCATAGGTTTCTCCAATGTTTTTTTATCCCAAACAACATCATGTTTACACAATATGTTCTCCATGGATAAGTTAATGTAGTTTTATGTTGATCCTCCTTGGAAATCATGATTTGGTTATATCCTGAAAATCCATCCATGAGTGATAAAATTTCATGTCATGTTGTTAAATCGACAATGATGTCAATGTTGGGAAGAGGAAAATCATACTTTGGACATGCTTTTTTCAAGTCCCTGAAATCTATGGATATTCTGATGCCCCCAATGGGTTTGGAGACTAGTACCAGGTTGGAAACCCACTTACTATAGTCAATCAGTTGGATATATCTTATGTCAAGGATTTTCTATAACTCTTGTTTAATTAGTAATGCAATTTTAGGGTGCATTTTTCTCAATTTTTGTTTCACTAGTTTGGCTTCAGGATATATGGCTAAGTGATGTACTACCACTTCAGGATCGAACCCTGAAATATGTGTATGACCATGCAAAGTTTTATCTTCTTTCTTCTAGGAATGTTGCTAAGTTTTTCTATTCTTCATCTAATAATGATTCGACATAAAAGGTTATCTTAGGTTCCTCATATGTTCCTACATTCATTGGGGAATCATTCTCTAGTAGCACTACTAATTTTTTTGGATGCATTGCACTAAGGGAGAGATTGAATCACTCATCCTTGGGCACCTCAGGGAGGTTTTCACCTTTGGATACATCCTTTATTTCTTCTATTTTATGATCTAAAAGTTCCACAATGTGGTTTTCACTTAAATATTTGCATGTTATTCTCATGTCATCAATTTTGTGACTGAAGGATTCAATCGTCTCCCCATAGTATGCTCGTCTATCTAGATCTATATCAAATCTTGCTTTATGATCCCCACATGGTAAGTTTTCATGGAGTCCCATGAATTCTGAGATTACTTCATTGTTTTTGAATATATCTAGAATTGGTGATCCTCATTAGTCCCAGTCAATGAATTGGAGATGTACTAGGCTTAATTCAGTGGTATAGAAATTTGGGGTGAAATATGTTGTGGATATAATAAAGAGAGTTATTCTCAAATAGGTCAGCAACGTTGAGAGGAAATTCATCTAGGGTAGTATCACATAATGTTGGTAACCAAGAGGAAGCCTCAGCCCATTTATTAGGACCTTTTCCAATAAGGGTAACCTTGCTAGTAGAACATCTTAAGTTAAGATTCTTTCGACGTCTCTAAGGAATGATGGGTTATAATTAACCATTATCATTTTTGTCCCATATTTTCATTCTTGTTGTATCCACATCCCATCATTAACTATAAAAAATTATTATCATCTTCCATGGGAAGAACGAGCATCGGTAGGTTGTCTTGATAGAGAAATTTAGATACATCTTCCTCATTGGAATCTTCCTTTTTCAAATCCCACCACTTGGTGAAAGTGATAGATGCAAGCTTTAATGTTTCAATCAGTTTTTTGATAGGTGTGGTTTTCTGTGATATTTGGGGGAAAGAGGTAACTCACCCAACACAAAAGTGTCCTTTTTTAGATTATAATCCCCACAACCATTATCCTTGATAACTTCCTTGATATCAGGTGTATTATGCACAATGGGTGTTTTGGATTTTGAGGTAGATGCAAGGGAAGATGGGTTTAAAAAAAGGATGTAGGCCCTTCATCATTCTTTGGTATTTAGTGGATCTTGTAAAACTTAGCCTCAAGGTTCTTGCAATAGTAGAAAGGCTCAGGATCTCCATGGATAGTAACTTCTTTATTCTCAAAAGGAAACTTAACACATTGGTGATAGGTGGAAGCTACAACTTGCAAGGCATGAATCCATGGTTGACCAAGCAATATGTTGTAGAGGAGATCAAGATCCAAAACTTGGCATGTGGTCTCAACAATGATAGGTCCCACTTGGATAGGGAGTTTGATGATTCCTTGAGATACTCTTTCTTGAACTCCATATTCTCTTATGGTTGTACTCTTTGTCTTCTCAATAGCATCATCTAAAAAACCCAAGTTCTTGACCAACTGAAGGGTGCAAATTTTAGACCAGCACCTACATATACTAAGACTCTTCTCACCTTATTCTTGTGGACAATGACCTCAAGGTGTAAAGTGTGATTATGAGATGGATACATTGGTAGGTCTTGTTCTTAGAAGGTGAGAAGATGAGGGGTAGTGATATTCCCTACCACATCCTCAAAATTCTCTATATCGATATTCTCAAGGACAAAGGAAGTTGATAAATCCTTTTCTAGTATATCCCTATGTGCAGGGGATAGCTTCAATAGTTCCAAAATGGAGATTTGTGTGGGGGTATTTTTAGGTGGTCAAGTAGACTATAGTTTCTATGGTTTGAGGTCAGTAATGTAGGTTGTACCCTAGGTTGAGATGAAGCACCTTGGATTGTAACCTTGCCATGTCATGTAGTCACCCAACACACTACACTAGATCCTTTGATGGTGACAATTGTTACAACATTGTCACAAGAGGCGACCACATTGGAATAGATATAAGCTATGTTAGTGTAATTTTTCCCTTTGTCGTTATCATTTCCCTTGTTGTGATCTAACATTGGATTCTTGTATATATTGAGGTCTTGGTTTCCTGCTAGTATATCAATAGTTATATATCCATTTTCGATGAGGTCCTATATGAAATTCTCCAGTTTCATGCAATTTGATGTTTTATGTCCTTTGATTTTTTGAAAGTCACAAAGACCCTTTTCATTATACCAAGGTTGTTTACCTTGTGCTTCTTGGTAGTTTTGGAAATTGGGGAGCGTAATCAATTTTTACTGTACCAATTTCTACATGACTGATTCAATAGGTTTCCCCAATGGTGTATATTTGTGTTTGGGGTAGTTATTCCTATTGGGGGTTCATTTTTGTTGAGTTTCAATGTTATTGATCTGATTATTTTGTGGTGGTGGTGTGGTTGGTTGTATGATTGGTTGAGCATTGTTCGGTTAATTGGTGTTTAGCCTAGGACCACTTATGACCACTTTAGCATCCACCATGCCATTATTCATCATGTTCTTATTCTTAGCCTAAACGTGGGACTTGTCATTTGAATAGGTTGATGGGAAGTTGTCTCTATATGCTTTTGTGTTTCCCTATGATATTAGGTCTCTCTCAATGTTGAGGTCCCTAGGAATAATCTCATCATAAGTGGTGATAAATTGTATCTTCAAGTGGAAGGATAGATCCCCATCAATATTAGCAGTGATAATTCCCACTTGTTTTTCTTTAGGAATGGGACACTTGCTATTACTATCTCTTTGCCTCCATCTTTGTAAGAAATTAGCAAAGGATTCTCCTTTTTTTTCTTCAAAGTGTACAACTCTTCTATACTTACATCCATGTCTAGGTTCAAGGAGAAATGGTCAATAAACCTATCAATTATTTCTTGGAATGTTTTGATACCTGGAGGAAAATGTGAGAACCAATCAATTGTTGGGCCCACCAAATTGCATGGGAAGAGGTGCATCAAGTATGAAGCACTATAGGCCACCTCCATACACATGATGTGGAATTATTTGATGTGTTCCATGGGATTTCCCCTCCCTTTGTATTAATAAAACTTAGGGACCTCAAACCGAGTGGGAAAGGTACCATCGTGATGTTTCTATCAAATGGGTATGGACACAAGTTTTTTTGTGTATGGTGCTTCTTAATTTTTCCCATTTAAATATATTGGATATATTGTGTAAGCACTTTCAACTGCAATGACATATCATCTTATGGATTTGGTGTAGGAGCATATGTGGTATACTGTGGAATGGTGGATGAAGTGTAAGTGGAATTTTGATATGATGGGGTGTTGTATGGTGTGTAGGATGGGGTTTGATACTATGAAGGTGATTGTGGTAGAGATGTATATTTTCCTAATGTATTTGGATTGATGATATTTTTGGAGGATTATAGTATAAACCTTGTTGTTGATGTTGTTGTGCAAGCACTTGTTTTTTTTGGGTGTATTGTTGGGCTAGAAATACTTGTTATTGGGCTTGATGTTGTTGTTGTGTGACCAAGGCTTGTTGTAGGGATTGTTTTTGTTGTGTGATTAATGCTTGTTTTTGGGCTTGTTGTTGTTGCAATACTTATTGATAATCTTATTGTGCCTATTTTTGCACAATCAAGGCTTGTTGTTGAGCTTGTTGCTATTGCAAGGCTTGCGCTTGGGCCTTTTGTTGTTGCAATGCTTATTGCTAATATTTTTTTGCTTGTTGCAAGGCTAGAACATGAGTGTGTCTTTCTTGTGTTATCGTAGTGTTTTCATACATGTGAGATGGGTTTTGAGTAACCATGTTATGAGTGGGTGGTGGGTTCATGATGAGTGGTTGGGGTTGCTTAGAATTCCTTGTAAAATCATTGGTTGGGATGGAGGAATGCAAGTTTGGGGCCCTATTTTAATTTTCATGTTTTGGGGGACCCATGGTAAAGGTGATGATGGTGCCATTTGGTATTGCAATGAGAATGGCATATTAGTACCTTGATTCAATTGATTGTAAGGGTTCCCTTAATTGATGTGTTGATGGTTCCCTTGTTGTGTTTGATGTGGGACCAAGGTATTACCTTGGTTGATGGGATTTTTTATCAATGTGTTGTTTTGATTTGGATTTATGATGGATGGTTTTGATGTGTTTTGTAAAACTGGTGGATTTGATGAGCCAATTGGGTGATTGGATAATGATGTCCCTTGTTGTCTTAAGGTTTGATTTTGTGTAAGGGTGTTAACTTTCCCTTGGTTTTTTGTTAAAGAAAATTGATTCACATTACCTTGTGTAACGTTTGGCACACTTGTGGTACTTGTGATGATGGATGAAGATGGTTGCGCTCGAAATTTCAAGGTTTTCATGGTGTTATTGAATGTGAGCAGTTGGTGTGGATGTAGAGGATGCTCAAGAATGGTAGTGGTAGAATAGGATGGGGCACAAAATTTTGTTGTCCAACAATTTTCTTAAGGAAGATTGGTATTTTCAGCACCCACAAGTGTGTTTCCTTCTAAAGGAAAAGTGTGACCAAATTCAATGAGAATCTTAGTTGCAGGACTGGGAGTTAATGTTTGACTTGACACAAGGGGTGGAGTTGATTGATTCATAGATTGGGTTGACCCTTGTGTCAAGTTTTGTGTGAAAAAATTTGGAGCCACATTTTCTAAGCGTCGATGAGTGTGCTTATACTCAATGATTTCTTCCTTAATGAGCCCAAGTGGGTTGTTTGTGAAATCTTCTACCGCATATGGTCCCAATGGATTTGGTGGTTGTTGTGAGGGGGTAGAATGACTCCTTGGATCAAATTCTAGTGGGTTTGGATCACTTGTGGTAGATGTTTTTTCGGGTTGTTCCATGATTCTCTTGTGTTGTGATATTGTTGTAACCATAAATTGTGGGTCACTTATATGGAGAGGTATGTTGAGATTTATAATGTTGAAACTCTCTAGTTGACTCAAATTTTGGTAAAAGAGACATTCTAAGTTGTTTTGGACCAATGGTGTGAGTGAATGATGAAAAAGGGTGAATTATATGGGGAATGAACTTTCTAAAATTTTGGACAACACTTTTTAGACAAAGAGGTTTTATTTTTTGATGCTATGGATAAAGGTATTAATGAAATTGTAAATCTTTAAGGTGGACTTATGACCTTTAAGACAAAATAGTTCAATAAATGTGATGACCAACTCAACTAAGTGCATGGAAAAGGTGTTGGAAAGAGACACTAGAAATGTTTTGTGGTGTTGTCATTGATGGCAACCCTAGTCGGTGATTGGATCTGCATGTCATCATTTGCTCATATTGGAAAATAGATTGAAGACAGTCAAGGAAGAACATAGCATCCAATAATTTTGTGTTCATTGATTCACATGCAGATTTAAGCATATTGAAGAGAGATTTTGTAAATGTTTTCAAATTTGTGTAAGTTACAAGATCATGCTTGTACAGTTTGAAATTTTGATTTTTGTTATGGTTTCCCCAGTTTTTTCCATTGATGTCAAAGGGGGAGAGTCGTACACTTAAAAATGTATACTCACCTTAGGGGGAGTTTCATTTCTAATTAAAGATTCTTTTTGAAATTTTGAAGTGGCAGTGTAATTCATGTTGGTATTGATCCAACACTTAGTCATTTTTCACTAAGTGTTGCCATCAATGCCAAAGGGGGAGATTGTTGGCAAGAGACACTTCAAAAAAAATTTGGTGTTTTCATTGATGGAAACCCTAGTCAGTGATTGGATCCACACACCATCATTTTCTCATACCAGTAGATAGATTGAAGACAGTCAAGGAAGAACAGAGCATCCGACAATTTTTTGTTCATCGATTCACATGCAGAATTTTTGTTGCTATTTTGAGTTTTGGATCTCATGGGAGGTTGATCAATGTATGTCTTCTATTATCCAAAAATCTCAATTCCTCGTATCAATTTGTGTGCAAGTCTAGAGATCCAATTGGATACCTTTCTATTCATCAGTGTTTGGTGGTCGACCCAGTTGATATAACGTGTCGCGGATATTTGAGGAGTGTTTACTCAAATGTTTTTGTGTTCAAACATCTTGATTTGGGTTCAAGCTAAGTTGTGACCGACCATTGTGGATGTACATTGAATATTATTCATGATTCGAGCCATCAATTGTAAATATTTTTAAGTTTTATTAAATTTGACTTGTTGCAATTAAATTCTTAGTCACGGATATATATAAATGATCAATTATATCATTTTGGTGTGTGAATAAGGTGTGTCAATGTGTGTTGCAAATATTGGAAGGGTGATTGAGTGATTATGCATAGTTTCACTTGTGCATTAAAGATTTTGTGATGTGAATTAGAGCAAAGCAGAGCAGAAGTGTAGAATTAGTTAGAAGGACAAAAGATCAACTACTAAGCCTAACCAAAACTATAATCAAGAATTTGTAGATGCTACTCTCTCAGTTCATTCTTTTGGGTCTAATCCAAATCTTTATAAGGTGGTATGCCTCTCTATTTTGAGCAATGAGCTCTAGGAAGTGTGCCTAAATGCAAGTGCATTCCCACATTGTAATCTTTCTTTTGAGTATACTCATATCATATTGTGGATTGGCCATCCACTATGGTTTTTCCCCTAATCTTGGTTTGCACGTAAAAATCCTTGTTTCATGGTTTTGTGGTTGTTTGATTTCTATTCATGCATATTTATTTTGGTTGAATTTTTTAAGTGGGTTAAAGATTAGAATAATAAAGTTAATTTTTGTAGAACACAAATTCACCCCCCCTCTTAGTGTTGCTTGTTTCCAACAATTGGTATTAGAGCTAGCTCCTCGAAAGAACTCTAACGGCTTTGGGAGATCTTGGAAGGTGTTTTCAATGGATACAAGCAGTCTTCAACAATAACTTTTGGTGGCCCTAGATGATCGTGACCAATCAAAATCTAAAACCAAGAACTGCACGAAAGTTTTGAGAATGTAGAGAAATTTATTCATTCATTAAAAGACAAAATCAATGAATCAAGAGAGAAAAGAAAGGAGTTATGTGATCAGCTTAAGCAGAAGAATAGAAGCATGGAAGATGAAAAATTGAGTCATCAAAGAAAATGTTGCCCTGAAGCATGAAATAGAATCTATCATGATGAAAATGACAAAGGAGAATGAAGATAGAAGGAAGAATGAAGAAAAGCTTGCACAATCCTTGAAAGAAAAATCTGAATAATGTAGTTGATTGGATAATGAATTGGAATAGTCAAAAAACAATGAGAAAGTGCTTGAAAAACAGCTTGATGATCTCAGAAATGAACTTATTGTTGCAAATGAGTACAAGGAAAAATTCAAAGCTAGCTCATCCAAGCTTGATGAACTGATTAAACGTCATAGGACTAATGGTGACAAGTGAGGTCTTGGATATGAAGAAGGAGAAAGTTTTGGATCTAGACAAAGGAAATACAAAAAAGGAAGATTCAGGAAAGGAAAACAAATGAATGGAGCTAGAAGGAATCTAGTGAAACAACCAAATACTCAAACATTCAATGGTTGTTGTTTCACTTGCAATAAATTCAGTCATATGGCTTCTTAGTGTAGAAGCAGGATGAATCCAAGTGGACCATCATTCTCAATTCAGTGCTTTAATTGTAATAAGTTTGGTCATATGTCAAATGAATGCAGAAATGTGATGAAAAATTTTCATAGAGATGTCAGATGCTATGCATGCAATAGACTTTGGCATATTGCTAACCAATACAAATCAAGGAAAAATCATTGGAATAGTAGGTCTAGATAGAGAAATGTTGTGTTACAATTGCAACAAATTTGGCCACACCGCTAGATTCTATTGGAGCATAAGAGGTCCCATAAAACAAAACATGTAGCAGGATGTTAAGGGAAAAGGTAAAGTCAATACAGATGTGATCAGGAGGAAAATGTAGAAGAAATGGGTGAAGAATCATCCCTTTATTGAAGGAAATGTGCCAACACCAAAATATGCTTCTGGTAATTCCTCTGGGAATTAGTTTTAGGCCTTCGGTCTAGGGGGTTCTCAATAAAATCTCTTAACCCCCTGCTAGTAACTAACACTGGAATGTGGATAAGTCCAGTAAGTGCACAGATTTTTTTTAGATGTTATTCAACCAATTGGAGAAAGTATTATATAGTTTTGGAGGTCCACAGAAGGATTATCTATCACAGTACATGGAAGTAGGGTAACCGGATGAGTTAGAGTAAAAGCATTTATTGGCAAAAAAAAAAAATTAGGTGTTCAAACGATAAAAAGTCATTTTTATCCTTCATTTGTCACTTTGGATTTTGAAATTTTGGAGAACTCTGGGGCGAACTTTGCTGAATTGTGGTGAGATTCAAGTGTGAAGAAGATTCAACAATCAAACTCTAATCTGATGAAAAGGTATTTATCGAAAAACCTTTGAATTTGTGAATTTTTAAAAATGGCCACTCCATTGGTAGTTGAAGTCAAGGATAGACCTTGTTCGAATTTCAAGTGGCATCCTTTTAAGTCTATTGAGACTAAGCCCCTAGGTACATTTTCGTCTATACTGTATGGTGTCTTGCATACTGAAGAAATTAGGGCTTATATTCATGCTAATATTGAGGAGTTAGTGAGCTCACAAATGCTGAATTTGCACTCCAAACATATAACTAGTGAGGACTTGACTATTAAGCCAGAATATAAAACCCTAGAAGAGAAGAAGTTCACACAGTTTGTGAAATTCCCCATATTTGAGGAAAGTGAATGGGTGAGATATATTTTGAGCCGAGTTCATTTCGAGTTCATGTGGTTGAATATACCTTTTAAGATTACGAAAGAGGCTATAAGTGTTGTCACAGGTCTAAATTCCTTCAATGGAATGCCAATCTTCATATTTGTAAAGAATTAGATGGTTACTAATGCAACAGGTGTAGAATTTGATAGAAGGGAAATGAAAATCGAAGATATCATTGAAGTGGATGTGAAATTTGCATCAATGGTCATTGGCTATAAGGTATACCACTCCAGTCGAAATAATTCAGTATTCGGTATGGCCATTTATGAAGCCTATCAAATGGTAAAAGAAAATGCAGATTATGACTTGTGTGAGCTGCTTAGATGTCAACTAATGGAGAATCTGGATAAGATTAAGAAAGACCAGAAGAACTCTTTTAAATATGGTAATTTGCTGCTATATTTGTTCTTTTATTTCATGAGTGAGGTTCTGGGTGTTGGGAAAGTTCATTGGCAGAGTAATCAGCCTATAGTTGTTCAAATAAGAGATATATTGTATGGAATTGGTGATAGTTAGACTAGAAATACTACCCTTTGGGGTTGCTTCAAAAAAATTCAGAGTATGATGCATGCTAGAGAAAGAATTCCTACTTCAATTGTAGAAAAATTAAAAGAGACAATCTATTTCATGGTAGATATTGATCAATTCCTAATGGAAACCATTGATCCCATAATGATATGGGATTTGAAGTCCAGGAAAAAATCTTGGAGATGTATGCAAAACATTTGTTGAGCAAGCCTCTAGATCTAGCAGAAGAGAGGTTTGGAACCTATGTTCAAAAAGATATGCAGGTGTATGAATAGCTGAAGAAGCCTAAGCTTGTCAAAAGAGTAAGAAAATAAGTGGAAGTCATTGTAGAAAGAATGGGTATATCTGCATAAGCATTGAAAGAAGTCAAAAGGATGAGAGATGAAGCTGAAGTAGGAAAAGAGACAGCAAGAACCAAATCTTCTAGTCTGGTAGCATCCTCTACCCATACTAGATCAATAAGGAGTTCTCCATCCTTATCCGCTCGTGCAACCAAACCAGTTCCTATGCAAACTCAATACAAGGTTCCAATAAGAGGAAGAAGAACAAGAGCACAAGAACCTATGAAGCCATCTCAAAAGATGAGGAGACTAACTCAGATGAAGGTGTGAAAGAAATAAAGGCTACTGACACTTAGGCTCCAAAGGTAACCTAGAGAAAATCTTCCGGAGAAGAAGAAAAGGAAAAGAAGAAGGAAAATTTTGACAAACCAGGTATGACAGTTGAAGAATTTGAGAATGTTGTTTTCAAGGATGGAAACATCAAGCTCCTTTGCAAATGGTATGAAACTTTTGATGAATCAGGGCAAAGAATTCTTGAGGAGGCAATAATAAAACATCTGAATATTTTCAATAAATTTCTTGTTGAAATTATGTCTGGTTTACCTAAGAGTTTATATGAGGTTTTGGAGATGAGAAAAGTAAGTGCTAGGACAGAAGAAGAACATATGAGAAAGAGAATTCTTGCAGACTTATGTCTAGAAATTTGTATTGAGGAGATGAAGTCACTCCTGAACAAAGCCAAGAAGGAATTTAAAAGAAAAAAAAGGGTGAACAAACTTATGATCGATGAAACTAATGATGTTGATGAAACCAAGAAAATCCTAGAAGCATTTTTTCCAAAGAACAAGATCAATGTTGAAGAAGTGAATGTTGAAGATGATGTATCTAATCCAATAAATGAGGAGGTGAATGTAGATATTGAAGATATTCAGATTCCTCCTGGTGTAGATAATACAGAAGTACCTATGGAGACTGAAGCTCCTAAGGTTGTTTTAGTTGAAGGAAAGGAGATGCCAAATGAGAAGTTGAAGCTCCTAAAGGAAATCAAGAAATAGTTACTGAAGAACCAGAAGTTGAAGAAGAAAAGGTCCAAGTTAAGGAAATTCTAGTGGAAGCAAGAGACATTGTCGAGGTAGTGAAGAAATTTCTAGTGGAACAACAGGAAGAATTTGATCTTGAATTGGTTGAAGTCTCGATCGATCTATCCACCTTGTCCCCAATTCAGATAATGAAGGTCACATCATTTGCACAAGCTAAGGCTAGTGAGGATATTTTGAAGTCTCACACTGAGGATAGTGAATTATTAATTCTTGCTTCTGGAGTTCTAGAGAAAATTATGCCAAATCATGTTAAGGATCTATCTAGTTCCTCTTTTGGTGAACTGAAGAAGCTCATAAATTTTGTAAGTACTCATTTCGAGTCTCTTGAAAAATCAGCCATGGTTAAAGTGCAGAAGGAGTTCAATGGAAAAAGATCTAGTAGGTTGAAAGAAATGATTGCAAATGATAAAACTTTGTTAGCCACTTGTATGGAGAATATTCAAGGTTCTATATCTGAAGGTGGAAAGGCCTATAATTCATGTTTAGTTTTGTCCAAATTTACTGAAGACAATGAGAAAAAGGTGAAGAATCTTGAAAAACCATTAGCTACCATTTTTTATGCTTTTGATCCATTAGCTGGTGATGTTGGTAAGCAAGAAGGTCAAGTAATATCTCTACTTGACAAAATAAGGAGCTTGAAGCATGAAAATGACAGGATTGTAGGAAGAGCATGTGAGCTCAGAGGATTAATTGGTCCAAAGATTGAAATAATTGTGAGTGCATTAAAGGAAGCCAAAGATGCTATGGCAGCTAGTGACCCAATGAATCTTGGGACTACAGAAACACTAACTTATTTAGTATGTGGTCACATAACAATTCTAGAGAGTCTCAAAATAGTTTGGAACACAAATTTAAGCTTATTGAAGAGAGATTTTGGAAATGTTTTCAAATTTGTGTAAGTTACAAAATCATTCTTGTACAATTTGAAATTTTGACTTTTGTTACGCTTTCCCTTATTTTTTCTGTTGATTTCAAAGTGGGAGAGTTGTACAGTGAAAAATGTATACTCATATTAGGGGGAGTTGCATTTCTCATTGAAGATTCGTTTTGAAGTTTTGAAGTGGCAATGTAATTCATGTTCGTATTGATCTGACACTTAATCATTTTTCACTAAGTGTTACCATCAATGCCAAAGGGGGAAATTGTTGGAAAGAGACACTTCAAATTTTTTTTGGTGTTGTCATTAATGGAAGCCCTAGTCGGTGATTGGAGTCACATGTCATTATTTTCTCATACTGGCAGACAGACTGAAGACAGTCAAGGAAGAACAGAGCATCAGACAGTTTTGTGTTCATCAATTCACATGCAAATTTTTTGTTGTTATTTTGAGTTGTGGATCTCATGGGAGGTTGATCAATGTATTTCTTGTGTTATCCAAAAATATCAGTTCCTTGTATCAAGTTGTGTGCAATTCTAGAGATCCGGTTGGATATCTTTCTATTCATCAGTGTTTGGTGGCCGACCTAGTTGATATAACATGTCACAAATATTCGAGGAGTGTTTACTCAAATTTTTTTGTGTTCAATCATCTTGATTTGGGTCTAGGATAAGTTGTGACCAACCATTGTGGATGCACATTGAATATTATTCATGATTTGAGCTATCAGTTGTAAATATTTTTAAGTTTTATTGTAGCCAACTTGTTGCGATTAAATTCTTAGTCATGGATATATATAAATGATCAATTATATCATTTTGGTGTGTGAATAAGGTGTGTCAAAGTGTGTTGAAAATATCAAAAGGGTGATTGAGCGATTATGCACAGTTTCACTTGTGCATTAAATATTTTTTGATGTGAGTTAAAGTAGAGCATAGCAGAAGTGCAGAATCAGTTGAAGGACAAAATATTGACTAATGAGCCTAACTGGAACTATAATCAATCATTTGTAGATGTTACTCTCTCAGTTCATTCTTTTGGATCTAATCCAAATCTTTGTAAGGCAATGTGCCTCTCTATTTTGAGCAGTGAGATCTAGGTAGTGTGCCTAAATGCAAGTGCATTCCCACATTGTAATATTTATTTTTAGTATACTCAAATCATATTGTGGATTGGCCATCCTCCGTGGTTTTTCCCCTAACAGGGTTTCCACGTAAAAATCTTGGTGTTATGGTGTTGTGGTTGTTTTCTTTCTATTCATTCATATTTCTTTTGGTTGAATGTTTTAAGTGGTTTAAAGATTAGAACAATAAATTTAACTTTTGTAGAACACTGATTCACCCCCCCTATCAGTGTTCCTTGTTTCTAACAAAATGATCCATTTCACACACAGCATAGCTAAGTTAAGGGATTGGTTTGATAAATGTCTAAGTCCAAAGAGTGTTGATGTTTCAAAAAGTTTCTAAAGTTGTTTCATGAAGTGTGATGTAAAATGTGTGAAGATGGATGAAATGGGTGAAGTGTTTTACCAAAAATGTTAACCTAAAAGGGACCTTTGTTTTGCAAGACCAAGGTGGTGAGAAACATTTTATACCTCTAAAGTGATATAACCCTAAAAACTCAATGATTTTGGTAAAATAAAACTCAATGATTTTTGGCAATAGAACTCAATGATTTTGATGATGGAAACCAATGATTTTGGAAAAATGGAACTCAATGATGTTTGACAATAGAACGAACAATGATTTTGGTAAAAATGGAACTTGGACTCAATTTTTTGTAGTGCTTTCCTTGTCTCAATATTTTGAACATGCATCAATGTGGGGTGTTCATTTGATTTAATCTTTGCTTAAGTGAGATTGTTTCATTACCGCATCAAGAAATAATTAATGTTAAAACTAAAATTTCTATCTCAAAGCAACCTTCATTTCACAAAGTCCATTATGTGAAAATCATGTAGCTAAGGCCATAGTTCCCTATGTTATCTTTGGGAAGTGTGGATTTAGATATAAGTCCAAATATTTAGAAGCCTCTAAGGATAAAATCCTTAGGAACAAGAAGTAATATTAGGACTTTTCAAAAGGTATCTATACTTGACCCAAAGGTTTTGAAATTTGACAACTTGTCGATGTGTGTTTAAGTGGTTTTGGAACCAAACAATGTATTAAACTTACAAGAAATAATATTCCTAGCTCAATTGGGTACGTTCTTCTTGGTGAGCTTGCCTCATGCCCTTCGTAGTAGAAGAGATTATTTTACATGCAATTGAGGTAAAAGTGTAGAGGTATGTTAATAATGAATTCTTAATCTCTACACTTAAACCAAAATCAGACATGGCAAGTAACTTTCTAGGAAATAAATTACAATGCACCACTTTAAAGAAATCTTTGGAAAGATAAAGTTGGCCACTATAAACAAGGTTCTTAATAACAACAAATAAAGAACACCCTAACATATATTCACTTTCTTGTCCACTTAAGAGTGCTCTTAATTCTCTATCATCAACCCAAAAAATCTACTTAGCTTGAGGTAAGCTAAAGCAGCCTTCCCCTCTCAGCTCTCCATGACCTAGAGACTTGGTGTGGTTGGTCCCCTACCTTACATTTTGGTGAAACCGACATGAATGTCATTCCATTTTTTTTTTTTATACTTTTTCCCTCACACCTACCAACTATTTCAAACTTGAGTGTTGTGAAGGTTTATTAGCATCACAACCCAGTCCATGACTTCTGGGTACATTTTTTGAAGAAGTGTGTGACACCTACCAATGGAAAAGGAAAAGGTCACTTCCAGTTTTATCACCAATTTTTCCACTAGTCTAGTTATTGAATTTACTACTAATTTTCCTACAAGTTTTACTGAAGAGATGGGTTTCATAGATTAGACCACTCATGCTCCTACCCTTCCAACATCCCCTATGGCTTTATCCATGGAGGAGGATGATGTTGTGCATATCCCTATGGAAAATATTTTGGCATTGGATAACAGATTGTTAGACCTTATGAATCACTTGGAGAAAGTGTTGAACATGGCAAGATTTTCTAGACTTGCTAGTGAGGTGAGATATCTATTAGGAAAGGATCAAACATGCATAGAGTTCTTGCATGGCCTTACTGATCTAACCAAAGCCTATATCCCCTCATATAAGACTAGATCAAGTACTACCCAATGAGAGGTTCTTGATGCCTATAAGAGACAAATAGGCATCTTGATGACTACCACTTCTATATGCATGGCCAAAATAGGCCTTTTGATTAGTTTTTCCTCTCCTCAAAATCCTAACACTGTCAAGGTGAGTAGAATACCTCTTCATTTCAGCTTCACCCCTCCTACTACCCCTAGCAATAGAGTCCAGTGGAATGAGCGGTGGCATTGGTAGGGGTAGCTCTGTTGAATGCCATGGTGGTGGTTTCGATAGTGGAGGTGGCTTCAGCATGGGTCCTACTAGTGGTGGTGGCTCCGACAGTGGTCATGGTAGTGGTTCTGGAGGTGGCTCTAGAGGTGGTTCTAGTGGTAGTGGTTCTGGAGGTTCCACTAAACCTTTGTCATCCTCTGATCCTATTTTGAATGCTCTTATCTAGAACATGGGTCGAATCCAAAACTAGTTGGTGAGCCTTTCTCAAGCCTCTGCCTAACCTATCTTCCAGCGTTTCTTCTGACATAGTCCATTATCAATGGAAATATTAAGTACTCTTTTCCCGTAAGGAATGGAGATTCCTAAGTTTGAAAAGTATGGTGGTAAAGGGGATCCACAAATACATGTATCTGCCTTCAATTCCATGTGTATGAATTAATTTCATCATGATAGTCTAATGGAAAAAATCTTCCCTCGATCTCTCAAGGACATAGTACTCGAGTGGTACTATTCCTTTCCTAATAATTCTATATTTTCATTTGATCAACTCATCAATCAGTTTCTCTATCAATTCTAGGCTAACATCAAGCTAAATATGACCTTCTCGAATCTCATCCAATGTAAGCAGGGAGAAAATGATAAGATAATTGATTTCATAGTGTGATACCAAGTTCTCTTTTCATAGATCTCGTACCTGCTACTGACTCAGACGTGCAAAAGGTGGTCATAGGAAACCTATAGAAAGCATGGTAGGAGAAGTTTTCCATAATGAAATACCCTTCTTTCACACATCTTTGTTTCACGTTGCAAGAGTATTAGAAAATAGTGGTTTAATTCGGGGCATCTTCCTCGCTCTCCTGTTCCAAAGGAAAATCAATGGTTTCTATTTTAGGAAAGGGAAAGGCTATTGTGAATGTGATTGCTACGTCTAATGATCATGGCCTCAAGTGCAACAAAAAATAAAAAATTTAGTTGAATCTTATACTTACATTCTATAGAAGTTGTTGAAGGATAAGATCATAAATTTGGAAAATCCCCAACCATTAAAGGAACCTTATCTTGATTGGTATGATGAGAACACTTTTTTTCAGTACCATCATGTCAATGAGCATGATACTGAGTGTTTCATGTGCTTGCATCATGAGATATAGGACCACATCAATGGCAGTACCATCCATCTTGATGCGAAGAAATAAAACATGAATAAGTCAGTAGCAAAGGCCAATAGTGAGTTGTAGATTTACACAGACCCATTTCTACCCCATTCTGTGAACTTAATTATTGACCCCGCTGACACTTCTCCTCATCCCTCTATATCTATTAATATGGTTTTGATTACTCCTACCCTATGGATTATGACTGGTTTTCCAGATGTAAATTTCACCTCATTGGATTTCCCCATGAATAATAAGCCCTCCCCCCTATACATTCCTGCTCGCCTTAATGGAAACATTGTGACAGGAGTCCTAGTTGACCTTGCAAGCTGGGTAAATGTTATTATGAAATAGATGTTATGGTTAAATTCATTATAGAGGGAGGAATATAGGGAAACCAAGTCTACCATACATATGCATGATGGCCTTTCTCTTAAACCATATGGATCTATAACTCTTTCCATCCTACTTGGACCTAAGGCTATGGATATGACCTTTGATGTTGTCCCAAAATCTGATCTGCTTAAAGTTCTCCCATTAAGGTGTCATGCATGTTTTGAATGACATTGGATATTAGCCATTTGTATCTTGTGGGGGTTATTCCTTGGATCATTTTTGGACCACCCTAGTGACTCCTCTGATAATGCAGAAACAACTGGGGGCAATGAACAATCGAAAGTGACTCCTCCAATAGCACAGAGACAACCTACCTCCTCCTCTTAGAAGGGGGAGAAAAATCTTGCATGTCATCAAGGCCCTAATTCTACCCCTCTTCCTAAAGAGGAGCTTTGGGTAACTTCTCCTATTTTTCACATAAGAAGTCTGATGGTACCTACTTGGTGTAAAGCTAAGATTCAGGTATCTGACCTTCCTGCCTTACCCACAGACTCTCACCTCGGTATGTATGGTAAGGTGAAGGCTCCCCGTGGGTAGTCCTTGATTTCTTCACATCTGTGGCCTCCTACTTCTCTTTCCCCTAAGGAAGTGAATGGGAAGAGGGTCACCACTGAGGCATTAGAGCTGAATCCCCCCACTATTGCTCCAATCTCTGCTCCATCTCTCCCTCCACCAAAAAATGGTTGTGATGGACACTTTGATGGCTAAGCAAGAGTCTGATGTTCCATCTCATCTCCCATCCTCAACTCTCAAAGTCATAAGAACTACCTTGCATGCGAGCGTAAGCGTTAGCAAAAGACTCTAGCCGATGAGTAGGCTACTCTATAGAAGAAGGAAGGGGAATTGACTGCTCCTATTTCAAGACTTGTTGTTGTGTCCTCATCTCCTATCCCCTCTACTTCAGTTCAATCAGCCTAGTGTTGCTTCTAGCTCCTAGTGGAAGCATAAACACTCTTGACCCTAAGAGGGTGTAGGTTTTTATTGCTTCTTTAGTCAAGCTACCCCTTTTGCTGTCCCTCTCGAACATCTCACCATTCTCAAAGCTTGTGGACAAGCCAAATACCTTATTCATTCCCTCCATAGTTTTTTTCCTCCTCTACACCTTTGGCATCATCTGTGGGGGTTTCGTATCCTCTGATGAAGTGGAAGATGGAGAACAACCATGCTAGTAGAATGGGAAAAAGAGGAGTCCACATTCTTTGGAAGGTGGTTTATGCATTAGCATGTTTCATCTTGGTGACGCAGGAAGCTTCAGTATCCTTGGAGTTTTTCGCTACTCCTAAGTCACTCGATGAGCCTAGCAATGAATCTTGGGCATCGCCTCCCTCATTTTATGAGGTAACACATGGCACTCCCATGATGTGCATGTTTAACTCTTTAGACAAGGTCTCAGCCCTTTCAACGATCTTCATGAAATCACTAACCTTTACCCCACAAGAACCAAGTGGAGAAGACCACACAAGGCCTTCTTCCTTAGCTCTTGTTCTGGGGAGGTTAGAGCATCCCCCCCTTGACATTCTAACATTTTAGGCTTCTATGCCTTCCCCAATAATGATCTAGATTGGGAGGCCAATGACCTCTTGGTTCATGAGTGTTAGAAGGGTGCCTCTTCTTTATCTATAGTATAGATTTTTTCTGTGTTTTTTTGGTTCCCCTGTACCTATATTACTTGTTCTTGGATGACCCTTGTCACCCTTGTAGGTGTTTGGATACAGGAGTGTCTTTATGTCATACAACTTCCTCTAATTCTACCATCATTCTTCCTCTATTATGTGTATTGATTTTTGACAATTGGGGATGATGCAAAGTGTTGGGGGAATTTAGGCTTCCCTTCCATGTTGACCCAATTTTTAATTTTTATTTTTTCTTCTCATGCATTCTTCACATGGTTTGGTATAGTATGGGGTTGATGATAGTTCATTAATATAATATTATTATACCTTTATATATTTATGAGCAACTCTAACCCCGAAATATCAGATCACCATTTTCCCTTGTGTGTTATGCTATTATTTTGCTTTCTTTGTGTCCCCTCTTCTTTGATTGATTCATGATCTTGTGGTGTTCATGTGTTGTCCCTTGCACGTGTGAAAGCATTACCACAATGACATATCACTATGTTTCGTGGGCCACAACTTCACTTTTTTTTTCATTCTTTCTTTTCTCTCCTTAGGATGCCATGTGCCTTGTGTTCAATATGCACCACCCTAAGGAGGGGCTATCACGCTGCTTCGATTTTTAGAAAATGTATTCAGTGGCCAATGAATATTTTCTCCAAAAAAAAAAAAACTTTTTTCAAAATCACATTCTCAACTAGACCGCTTGTGGAATGTGTTTACTTTGTCATGGGTTCACAAAGAAATAAATTGAAGAACTTTCCTCTGAGGAGAGAGAAAATTTTCCTATAAGAGAAGCCTCAACCTTCCCCTTACATAGGAGAATTTTCTTTCTTTCGAATTCCTTGATGAATTGAACATCTTTCAAAAGGATTCCTTGATGTTGAATCAATTTGTGAAAAACATTCTTGCACTTTCAAACAATGTGTCCCTTGATTGGACCCCTTTTATTTTGAAGGGTTCCTGAGGGACACCTTTGAAAGCTCTACCTTCAATTTTTTGACTGTCTATGTGACTATCCGCTTGTCTGCTTGTGTGGCTGATTTTTGTTTTCTAACATGTTTTATCTACGGATTAACATGTTGCTTTGTAGGTGTGCCTGTGAAGCTACTTTCCAATCTGACTTTACAGATTCCCCTTACATGGGGCTTCCTTCAAGAGAGAGTGCCTAGGGGGTGCCTTCTTTGTAGGTATGAGGGCCTATGATGCAATTACATCCTACATGATTTTTCCATTGTTGGGTTTACAGGCCTTTGGTGTACTTTTCTCAACTCTGTAGTTTTGAGGATCTACAGAGTCCTTTGTTTGAACCTCCTCAGGAGAGAGTACCTATGGAGCCTTTTTCCTACCTTGCACTTTTGAGCTTGCTAGATTGTGGTATGCTTCCTCAATGGTTTAGGTATACATTTCTAAACTCTTCAATCTACTTTATCAAACACTCATTGACACTTGTGCTCACTAAAGTTGGGGAAAATGTATAGGAGTGAATTTGCACCCCTCTTTCAAATTCCCCTTTTACATCCCTCCTTAGAAAAACAAACCTGATTATGAAATTCCACATCACCCATCCGCATTGAATCCACTTGGTGCTTGTCTTTTGTGTTTGTGGGGAAATTTTCATCAAGGATGTGAGCGCGACACATGGACATATGTACGGCGAGTTGTCATCCCTAACAAATTATTGCCTCTAAAATCCACAAGGACATCACATTCTCCATTTGGCATTAAGTGTAACACCTTTGTGTCAACTAGCTGACCCAAAAATGGCTCCTTCCCTCCCATTTTGATCTTCAAATGCATCCATTTCACATTCATTCTAACTTCTACAATCTCTTGAGCATTTGACTTCATTCTCTTAGCAATTCCTAACATTTACCTTGAGCAACTTCATCCATCTTGCTACACTTTTTCCACCATTGGAGATGTGACTTGGTGTCCCAAGGGACTGCTTCTTCATTGTTGTGGTAATGTATACTTTACCAAGCTTTCACCCTCTTCTACGTGTTTGAGGGAACTTAGATTGAGAAGGTGATATTGTTCATTGATTTATGTAGCATAGTGCTTTTGTGAATGTTTGATTTCTTTCATTATTTCCTTTATCACATTTTCTATCTCATTACTTTCCTGGCTATCCATGGAGGTAGAAACACCAAAGTGGGGGTACAACTAAGGAAAAACCTTATACACCCCCAACATTTTTCCTATCTTGGTTGTTTGTAGGTGTACATGTGTATGGAGCTTTCTATTGAACTGGAGTTTCAGTGAGTGTGTCTTCATCACCTTTGTATTTGTATACCTTCTTTACCATCTTTATAGTTATTTCTCATATTTCATTATTTTGTTTAGTTTGTTAAATCCCATTATCTAGATAGTTAGTAGGTTTCCTAGTTTTTCACATTATATTTCATGTTTTCTAGTCGTACGAATGCTAGCACCCAGAGAGACACCAGTGTGTCATGCTATCATCCTTGTGTTGTGTTGTCATCCTCGAGTAGAGAGCTATCTAAGGTGTATTTTGGATTCTAGAAACCGGCTCATCTAGTCCCATTTAAGCATTCAAATCAGCAAAGTGAAAAAATCACTTGAGAGTGCTCTTCATTCCATATCCTCAAACTAAAACACCTACTTAGCTTTAGGTAAGCTAAGGCAGCCTTCAACTCTCAGCTCTTCATGACTTGGAGCCTTGGTATGGTTTGTCCCCCTACCTTACATTGCAATTCTTGCAAAGCTTTTCTATATGGCAATGCCTTACAAAGGCATCATTGTAGCCTCCAAAAGTGTCGTCGTATCTACAAAACCAAGAACATGAGAATCTAAAGAGAAAATCTTCATATTCAATTAGTATAGCCCTCCTTTTGGTGCCAAAATGTGACCATAGTCATAGTATGAACTAAATATGCTAGATCCTAATGATTTTAAAGACTATTTAATCCACTAAGCCATGATCCAATGAGATATTGAAAATCATCAAAACTAGGAAGCCATTAAACTAACATGATATAAAAATGAATGCTTAACAAAACCCTATTCTAAGACCTTGAATCTTATCCCATTGGGGGAGTGGTGTCACATTGATGTGGAATGGTGACCCTTTCCCAATACCTTGGATAATTTGAGCTTGTTTAAATCAATTTTATTGAAGAAAACTTGACGAAACCGGTGAGATATGAACGAAACATGGTATAGAACTAGTTTAACATAATGAGATGAGTGTTAAATTCTAATATGCTTGATGATAATGGATTCAAGCTACAATAAATGGAGAAAAAGTTCAAAGATGCAAGCCATGGATGCAAAGTATGCTAAAATGAGTGTAAACTGAGCTAACATGGAAGCCATTAATGGATGCTTAAACTAAAATAGATGAAGATTAATCTAAAATGCTTAACAATATGCTAAATATGGATGCAAGTGAGTATGAATTTCAACATAATAAATTTTCTATCAAAACATGGATCCATTTCTCTATAAATGATGATGTATTTATAAGACAGAAAATGAAGAATCAAGAGCTCAAATCGATTTGGTCCATCAATGGTCAATACTAAATGAAGGTTGAAGACATGGATTGATGATTCTCATCAATGGATAAGAATCAAAGATCGCATGGATCAATGAAAGGTCAAGGGATGAGAATGATTCAAACAAACAAACTTCGTAACAACTTTGAAATTTTGTTACAAAGTTTGTTTGAAAGGAATCATTCCATTTTTGGAGCCAAATAGGAGAATGTTCCTTTAGAATATTCCCTATGCAAGTGGATGGGTAATGAAATCAGAAATCTAGTAATTAAAACTAAATTTTAATGTGCAAAATGAGGAATGTGAGGATATTCATTAAATTATTGATCTATTCAATGAAAATGGATGAGTGACATTTAATTAAATGGTTTAGATTTAATAATTAAATGATAGGAGATAAAGGAAAGGGTTCAAATTCAATAATTTCCATCATTCAATTGAACTAGATGAAATTTTAGTGTGAGACTTGGTAGGAATTAACATAATTAGATTAATAGATGAAAATGGAGCATTTAATTAACTAGGTTAATTTAATCAAACAGGCAAAAAGAGGATGAAATTCAGGATGAAACAATGTTAGTATATCAGATTCAAGTGTGTAGTATCATTCAAGATATTTTTAAGTGTCTACACCACTTTACATACCACAACACCATCAACAAATAATCCTTCATCAAGAAATGTGTGGGGATAAACCCACTTAATCTGCCACATATACTAGTCACACAACCACCTATTTCCATCCACCAATCAACTCAACCACACCCCTCCAAATAAATACACTCAAGTACACATTCATCTATACCATCTTAACCCTTGAATCAAGTAACAATTATCATTCACTTACTTCAAGTATCTAACCCACTCACCCATACTCCACACTATACTTTCCCACAATCCACAACTTATATCCCAACATATTAAAATCATATATGTAACATAGAAAACATCAAAAAACCACCACTCTTCATGTACATCATACCACCTATATATTCCTTACAATCACCAAAAAAATGAACACATATATAATCTTTTCAGCATTTTATAAGAGCTCCAAGATATGAGAACCATGACTTGAAGCATAAAATTAGTACATCACAAGAAACCATACACTTTTTATGACATATTTCCTTATCCATTTGATCAATCTATCACCATGGTTCCTTACCCTCAAAACTTCGAAACACCAAAATTGGATGAATACAAAGGAATTATATATAGCATGTTAAGAATTATCCTATAGTTACATATATCTTATGACACATTTTCCTCAAAGCTTAACAGGTCAAGCATTGGAATGGGTCATCCACCTTGTAACATTCTAATTGTTCACACAATTAAAGTTCCTAATTTTTCACTTTCAAATAAATAAATTATGTTTCATAACCATTTCCACGAAAAAAATATTTTCCAAAAGAGAAAAAATGAGTACAAATGACATAATAAATTCTATTTAATTTTTTCATTTCCAAAATAATAATCCACATATTAAAATATTTCCAAAGGTTGTATACAAATAAATACATAGCTCAACCGAGCTTCAAAGCAATAGATATAGATGGTCCAAGAATCTCTTTTCAAATATTGGTTGCTAGCTGAAGAGGAGAAGCATCACTCAAGAACTTTTCCACCAACCATGAACTCAAATGCAGTCCCTCACACATCTATCATCTGATAGATGGCCCTACCCTTCAATGAAGAGATAGGTGGAGTAACCTTACAACAACAACAAATCTGATATTAGT
The DNA here is from genome assembly GCA_007258455.2 of Sequoia sempervirens. Lineage (NCBI taxonomy): Eukaryota > Viridiplantae > Streptophyta > Pinopsida > Cupressales > Cupressaceae > Sequoia > Sequoia sempervirens. The sequence continues at coordinate 435,416,836 of VDFB02271358.1, read as the reverse complement.
GTTTTTCCCTACATAACTAGAACTTGTAGACACTACAATCTTGAACTAGCATGCATAAAAGGAACATGGTGAATTGATAGTGGAGCCAAAGGAAATCACACTACTTTGGCCAAAGTATTCTCACCCAATATCTCAAGTGATAGTAATCCTATTCCCATACACTACTCTAGCCTGATTTGACTTTAGGCCATTATAAACTATGGATAGATAATGAAACACAAGAAAGAGGAAGGGGCTATGATATAACCCTATTTTTCCCTATTTCATTCAAGAAATGAGATCCAAATCATAAAATATCAAACCAAAAGGTGAGTAAAATCAAGGTTTGAATCTTGCAATTTCTCTTTTTGCTAGGATGGGGGTGTAGGTCAAATAGTGTTTTTGGTAGATATATTTGGAATAGAAAAACAACTATAAACCTAGATCAACAAAGTGCAATGAAGAGATTTATCGTAAAACAGAAGGAAACAATGATTTTTTTGGAAAAACTAAGAGTAAGGAATGTTGTGCTCCTATCAAAGTCTATTATTTGCAACCCTAACAAGGACTCATTCACCAGGTGATGAAAGGGTCGTGGTAGACTCTCCCGGGAGAATCTGAACCAGAAACTATAGCTTATAACCTGAGAAAACTTGCTGCCCCAAAAGCCCTAACATGGACTCATTCACTAGGTGGTGAATGGGTCTTGGTAGACCTTACCAAATTTATTTGAATCTAATCTTAAAGTTCCAAGATTTGAATTTAATCTTGTACTTCCAAACCTCTAATTCATTCTTTTAATTCGAAATTCCCACCTTTGGATCCAAATCTACCAAATAATATACAAAACAAATTTTGGTGTTTGTTGGTGGATAGGGGTTTTCCTCAATCAAACCCCAAGTTTGGTAATTAAACCTTGATGAAAATTTGATATCTAAAACATGAAATGTGTGTGCAATCCTAACCTTAAGTGTGTCTAAGATTAAGATCTCTAATGATGCAAAGAATCCCTACTCAATTGTGTTAGAATAGGATCCTAGGATGAAACATGAAAAATGCAAATGACCTACTTTAGGAGATCCCAAATCCCCTTAATAAGTCACATAACTGATTATAACTCACTTTAGGTTGAAAATAGAATGATCATAGAAGATGGAATCGCTTAGGAAATAAGTCATTAGGCTTGATTGAATCTCATGGTGCTTCTCCCAAAACCTAGAATCCATCATGATTCTCCATTGGCATCTATCATCACTTCTTCAATAATGCTTGATCTTTGACAACAAAATGAGCTTGAAGACCTACAAAAACACTATAATGTTTCTCCAAGACTTCACTCTTGCTTGCTTCTTGAATATGAATGATTCCTATTAGGATCCTTCTCTCTTGAAAACTTTCTCTCTAGATCTAGTTGAAACATAATGAAATAACCTTGTATTTATACATAACTTAAGATGAGTTCCCAAAATTCAAATATCTCAAGCCAACATCAAATATAGGATTTGAAATCATTAAAATCCCACCAGAAATATGTTTCAAATAGTGTTCCTAGGTGTAACTGAGGGCCCATTCACCATGTGGTGAATGGGTCCCAGCACACTTAGCTAGGACACACTTCAGGGATTGTAAAATGTTATGTGGAAATAGGGCCATAGGACCTAGTAAGGACCCATTTTCTAGGTGGTGAATGGTTCCTAGGTCACTAACCTAGGACAAACACCTTCAAAAATTAAGTGTTGTGTAATATCATTTATAAATTTCAAGCTTTATCCCTCAAAAATTTTAATTAATTAGGCTTGGATTTGAATTAAAGTGTCCAATTGAGGAAAATTTGACCTCAATCAATTAATAAAGCCCTATATTAGTGTGAAATTGTAAAGGTACACTTTACAACACCCTAAATAAGGCACCATTAAGTTTATTTTATTTAGAAGGACCCTAGACTTAATGTGAAGGTGTAAAATGTATTACAACACTAAATCAAGGAATAATTAGAATCATTTTAGTATTAATTATTCCAAAATAAGTATGAAAAAGGGATAATATTTTCTATGCTACATTTAGCCCCCACTTTGGGAGCCATATGATACTATGTGCATATGCAAGCTAAAGGAATTAAACTCTACAAAAAGGATAATCATATGGATTCATTAGGGAGAATGAAGCCCCCACTATAGTTGCCATTAAAACCACAATGTTAAGGACTACATCTTGCAACACAGGCTCATTATTCGCTCAAAAATCCTCTTATCAAACTTCTACGAAGAATCAAATTTGATGGTAGATGTACGCCCCCTAATTCTACTTGTATTATGGAGGTGGAATCAAGGTGAATATGAAACCACATCAAATTAAATAAATCATATCATAGGGTATTTCCAAGTACCATACCACATAGTGATAGACATTTGATGAGACTAGGAGCGGAATCATGAATCTAATGCAACAAACAACATCAAAAACAAAATCCTCTAGCCCCGGATATGCTAATTTGAATAAAATTCCCACAAAATAATTCATCTTTATTTACTAGGGTTTCACAATATACCAATCAAAATGACACTTTTTACTATTCATTTTACATTTACCTTTTACAAGTTACCTTAGTGTAGAGTGATCCAAGATGTCGAGCCGATGGACCTACAAGCCCCCTAGACTCAATGTTATTCGTGGAAAGTTGGCACAAGGTGCACTTCAACAAAATGTGAGTGGATTTTTCTTTGCTTTTTCATCATTTTCATGCATTTACTATAATTTTTTCATGTATTTAGCATAATTTTAGGACCCTTGAAAATATTGGCACAAAGAATCCATCTTTGTCGCAAAACATCCATTGTTAGTGCAAAGCATCCCACCTTGGTGCAAAGTATCTTGAATTGTCTAAAGTGTTCAAGAGCTCCTGTCCAAAAATGGCATAAGTCTCCACATTGGTTGTAAAGAATCTTAGAGAAACTCTAATGTTATTTAATTCATAAATTTCTAGGATTTATTTCATGTATTTTTCTATTTTAGATTCCTCCTCGGATAGAAACTCTAATGTTATTTAATTGATAAATTTCTAGGATTTATTTCATGTATTTTTCTATTTTCCTATTATTCAAGGCGAGTTGGCACGAGGTGCACTTCAACAAAAGGTGAGTGTATTCCTTACTACTTTTTCATCATTTTCATGCATTTACTATACTTTTTTCATGTATTTACTGTAATTTTAGACCCTAGAAAAGATACACAAAGCATCCATCTTTGTCGCAAAGCGTCCATTGTTAGTGCAAAGTATCCCACCTTGGTGCAAAGTGTCTTGAATTTTATAAAGTGTCTAACACCCCCATCCAAAAATGGCATAATTCTCCACATTGGTCGTAAATCATCTTAGAGAAACTCTAATGTTATTTAATTGATAAATTTATAGGATTTATTTCATGTATTTTTCTATTTTTATATTGTTTGTGGCAAGTTGGCACAAGGTGCACTTTGACAGATGGTGAATGGATTCTACTCTACTTTTTCATTTTTTCCATGCATGTAGTATAATTTTTTCATGTATTTAGAGTAATTTTATGACCCTGGAAAATATTGGCACAAAGCATCCATCTTTGTTGCAAAATGTTCATTGCTAGTGCAAAGTGTCCCACCTTGGTGCAAACTATCTTGAATTATTTAAAGTGTCCAAGACCCCCTGTCCAAAAATGGCATAAGTCTCCACATTGGTAATAAAGCATCTTAGAGAAACTCTAATGCTATTTTAATTGATGTGGACAAATATTTTGGCACCCTAATGATCTCTAACACTTTTAGGGTTTTTCACCTAAAAGGAGAGAGATGGGCCAAAATGGGAAATGTCCCCACTCAAAAATAATGCAAGTATGAATGAAATATGCCTAAATGCAATGTTCTAAATGCACTAGACTGATAAAATATATTGATTATTAATGCAAAACAAAAGAAATGCAAGTTGTTTGAAAACACATTGTGATATGTAAAATGACCTAAGAATGCAAGTAAACAATAATATAAATGAATGAAACTAGAGAGGTGCACCTCGAAACTAGAATGTGATGCAAAGAGGCTTTGGAATCCTATAGAATTTTCTATTGAGGCCAACTAGGACACTTATGCCAAGCTGGGTGACTTAGTCCTATTTTGGGGAGATTCTACTGGAACATGTTTCAACCAAATGGGTATCCAGAAATGCAAAAATAACTAATAGTGGGACTAATTTGCTGAATATGGACACTTAGTCCACCTATGAATCTCAGTAAATTTAGGATAGGAATTTGTAGCTCTAATTTTGCACTTCTCTTCTTGGCAAGTGTCTGATTTTGATTCTATAGAAATCGGGTTGAAAAGGATCTCCAAGCTTTTCACTTAGGGAATTTGGTGACATGAATGAATTTGATTGAATGATGAAACCTTTTAACACCTTTCTCTTTGAAAAATCTACATACAAGACCTACAAAACACACATGCAAAGAGGGGAAAAAGGGTTAACAGTTAGAGAATAAGGGTTTTCCTCAGTCAAACCCCAATTTGGTAATCAAACCCTTCAAAATGAAATGAAATAAAGAGAGAATGATGAATGAACAACACGAAATGCTACAACTCACCAAACCTTTGATGTAGAAATCTGAAGATATGCAAGTAGATGCTCCAATGAAGACTTGATAATGCCTAGAATGCTTTGAGAATGATTAATGAGTGAATGAATGTATGCTAATGTATGAGTGAATTATTGGGGCTTAAAATGAGAGGAGAACCCTTTATTTATACTAGATTTGACGATATTTCCCAAAAATAACACATCACAGGCCAACCTTAAGGTTAAGAGAATAATATCCCATCAGAATTTAAAATAATTTTGATTTTTGTGCCCAATGGGACTAAGTCACCCTAGGTGGTGACTTGGTCCAACCAGGGAAATTTAACTAGATGTTGGGAATTAAAGTGTATTTAATGATGTTTAATGGGATTATTCTCCAAAACACACTTAAGTAGGGCTAGAAAATGTATTAAGGGGTCATTTAAGCATAAGAAAGGGTTGAATTAGTGATGACAAGCCTAGAAAAGCATGAGAGTTTGTTACAACTCTTTACAACACTTTGAAATAAGGCTTGGTAAGTGATAAAAAGATGTTATTTAGGTGAATTATAATGAAAAGGTCTTAGAAAAGTGTGAAAGTTGGTTACAACACTTCACAACACTTTTACAAGACATCATAGAATTCTTATTGATTCTTAAGGACCCAAGCCCTAATGTGAATGTGTTGGCCACATTACAACATTAAATCTAGGAAAAAATCAAGCCAAAATCACCAAGAGGGCCTAAACATGAGAAAAAGTAGAATGGTTTCTTTTTCTATGTCCACATTTAGCCCCCACTTTAGTGAGAGGATGAACCTGCTTCAAAGTCACACTAAAATAGATCCACATGCAATCAAGAGGGGTTTCAATGAACTAATGTTAGAAAAATGAGACAACAACAATTAAGACAGATGATCAAGCCCCCGAGATGAAGATCCCATGGAAAACTAAACATGAGCACAAAGAAACACACAAGAGAATGATGTAAATGAAGAGGGAGAGAAGGAGATGGAAAAAGAGAGAGTCGGATCAAGCTTCGATCATTTGTCCATCCCGTTGTGGATCAGATCTAAGTTTTTTGTCTAGAAATAAAATGCATACTCACTTTGAGGCAACGGAACTCATGGTTGTTTGCCCAGTGAGAAGGCCCAAAAGGAGAGAAACATACACTCATGGCTAGTATGCACTCACACACACACAAGTGGACATGGGGAAATTCATGCCTCAGAATGGGCTTCCCACTCAACCATACCAAAGTTATACCTCCTAATAACTTTGATAAGGTGCCACAAAATAAAATGACATTTTGAGCTTCACAAGACAAGCAAAACTTTGTATGCTTGGAGCTCATGAACAAACACGATGGCACCACAGGCATGCAAGTTATGTTATGCAAGGTGGCCATATAACAAATGAAAAATGAAACATGCAAAATATGTTCAAAGGAGTCTTTCTTAGTTCATGCGAGGTCTTTAGCTTAGGGAAAATTGTGTCTAATGTCTCCAAGAGAGGATTGATCAAATAATAGAAGATTCACAACTTAGGGTATGTAGTGTGTCACACAAAGCCACTAAGAGGAATGTAATGTTCTAAGATAGATCATGCTCATGAAGGACACTATACCCAATGTCATCCACAAAGTGACAAACGCATCATATAAAGTAACAAGGTTGCACTAAGAACCAAGAAAAAGGAAAAATACAAAATGAATAATGCCAATTTATTCCCCCACTTTAAAGGAATTGCTACACACCGTACTATGAGAAATTACTTTAAAGTAGAAAATAAAAAATAAAAACAAGAAGAAAGACATGAGAACCAACTTAGAAATCCCTTATTCCAAGTCATAGGTTTTTGAGTAAGGCTATGTCATGTGAAGGAAAGTAACAAGAAAGGGAAGGGGTTTTCCCCAAAAGGAAAACACCAAACACATAAGGGATCTATACATTTAGGGTCAATATGTTCTTTGTTGCAATGTTTTGTAAGGAGCTCGAAACTATCATCATCCCCCAAATACTTAGAACTAGAAGAATGACACAAAGAGAGTGAAATAAAAATAAAAATAAATATCCATGTGGGTCAACATGGAAGAGGCATAGGATGTCTCAATGCTTTGCATCATCCCCAAAAGGAAAACACAAGAAAAATGAAAATGAAAAGGCAAAAGAAAAAGGAAAAGGTTTTGGTTCAACATGAGAGAGACATTTTGGTCTCAATTCCTTGCATCATCCCCAAATGGAAAACACAAGAAAAAGAAAAAAGAAAAGGCAAAGAAAAAGAAAAGGGGCCTTCTAGGTCAACATGAAAGAGAAATTTTGGTCTCAATGCCTTGGGTCATCCCCAAAAGGAAAACACAAGAAAAACACAAAAGAAAAAGGAAAAAGGAAAAAGTGATGTATGATATATAGAAGAATGAAGGTACAAATAGAGGAATTTCACAAAGAGAAGGAGAACATCAAATAGAACATTATGAGGGAACACATTATGCACATGCACACACTTAAAGGAAAAAAAGAAAAAAAGAACATGCAAAAGACCAGTAAGGAAAATGTGAGTCATCTATCAAGCAAGTTATCTGCCTCCCAATCTCAATCGGTATAAGCAGAAAGTGAATAACGCTACTAAGGGACAATGAAAAATTCATTACTAGGACAAGGCTAGCAAATTCTTTACCTCACTGAGTGCGAGGAAAGAATGAACCGAGGTAGGTGATGGGAAGGGTCATGTAATAGTGAGAAGAGAATGTTCAACAACTATTACATGATAAGGTGTTTGATGGTGGTTTAAGGAATTAGTAGATAACAATTATCCCCATCAAAATGATACTTGCTCAGTATTTCTTTCAATTGGCAACACTCATCGCTTCTATTTCCAAGAACATGATAATATGCACAATGTGGAACATTAGCATCTTTAGGATATATCACCAACCTATTCATAGGTGGTAATAGTATGAGTCCTTTGTTTAAAAGTATGCAATTTCCTTTCACATTCAGGTGGTAGATGAAGAGGAAGCTTTATTTTTTGTAACTTGTAAGGCCTCTTTCATTTGCTAGATTCACCCTTTTCATGAATGGAAGGAGGAGGACCTAAAGTGATCTACTCATCCTTGTCATGGTTATCAAGTAAGGGTTTCTCTCAAGGAAGGAGGGCATTCAGATCAAGAGGGGAATCAAAGATCACCATGCCATCATCACAAAGTCTCCAATATTCTCTAGGAGGCTTGTTGTTATGAGGAGGATCTTGATATCCTAACTTTGTTGTGTTATCACCTTTTGGAATTTGCTATAAGAGTTGATGAATAGCATGTTCAGTTGTTGTGTCACATCCTCGTTTGCTTAAAATGGTAAAACCTTTTCCATAGGTTTCTTCAAGGTTAATTAGAGTACTAGTGACTTGGTTGTCATAGAATCGTTGAGGGTTTTCTTGTTTAGAATAACTAGGTTCACTGAATGGAGGGAACTTAGGTCCTTCATTTGTTTCAGGATGTAAGTAACCAAACATATTAGGAGGTGATATTGTAGGAAGGTCTTATTGTTTCATAAATGGATAAAAGGATGCATTAGCTTTGAGGTTGTCAAGACATTCATTTAGGTAATTATTCATACTGTCATCATCTTCTCCAATGATGTCAACATCATGAGGAGGACATTCATGAGGAGCTGAAGGAGCATGAGGAAGTTCAATGTCATTAGGATCAATTCCAAATGCACAGTTTGATATGTCAACTAAAGATTTTAATGACATCCAAAGCTTATTAAAACACATATCCATGATGCAAATGTATGAAAGGAAACTAAGTGCAAGAAATGGAATAAAAAAGCAAATATGGATACTATAACAGAAATGAAATAACAAAAAACAAAAATGCAAAAACTGATCTAGAAATGACAAAAATTACAGTGCAAAATGTGTAAGTGGACTAAGTTGCCCAGTGTGGCGAATTGGTCCCAATAGTGATTTTTTTGAGATTTTTCAGAATTTTTAAATGGAATTTTATGATTTTTAGATTTTAAAATGCAAATAGAGTATGAAAATGCATAATCTTTTGAATTTTTTTAATGAAATGCAATGCAAAAATGTAAGCTATATGAGCTTTTCACTAATGCAAATTTTTAAAACCCTAGGATGCAAATTAAACAATGCAAAACCTAATGCAATGCCAATGTAAGAAATTCCTAGGATGTAAATGCACTTGAAATTAGAAGTAAAATGTTCCAAAGTCGAGTTCGCTAAAATGTGGACAAAGAATTTGGCACCCTAATACTTTCTAACACATCTATGGTTTTTCACCTAAAAGGAGAGAGATGGGCCAAAATGGGAAATGTCCCCACTCAAAGATAATGCAAGTATGAATGAAATATGCCTAAATGCAATGTTCTAAATGCACTAGACTAATAAAATATGTTGATTATTAATACAAAACTACATAAATGCAAGTTGTTTAAAAACACATTGTGATATGCAAAATGACCTAAGAATGCAAGTAAACAATAATAGAAAATAATGAAACTAGAGAGGTGCAGCTGGAAACTAGAATGTGATGCAGAGAGGCTCTAGAATCCTATAGAATTTTTTGTTGAGGCCAACTGGGACACTTACACCAAGCTGGGCGACTTAGTCCTGTTTCAGGGAGATTCTTTCACAACAGGTTTCAGCCAAATGGGTATCCAGAAATGTAGAAATCATTGATAATGGGACTACTTCACCATAGATGGTGACTTATTCCACCTATGAATCTCAATAAATTTGTGATAGGAATCTATAGCTCTCAGTCTGCACTTCTCTTCTTGATAGGTGTTTGATTCTGATTCTACAGAAATCAAGCTAAAAAGGATCTTCAAGCTTCACTTAGGTCTTTTTTTGACTTGAATGACTTTGATGGAATGATGACACCTTTTAACACCTTTCTCTTTGACAAATGTACATACAAGACCTACAAAAAACACATGCAAAGAGGGGAAAAAGGTTTAAGGATTAGAGAATACAGGTTTGCCTTGGTCAAACCCCAATTTGGTAATCAAACCCTTCAAAATGAAATGAAATAAATAGAGAATGATTAATGAACAACATGCAATGCTACAACTCACCAAATCCTTCATGAAGAAATCTAAAGAAATGCAAGTAGATGCTCCAATCAAGACTTGATAATTCCTAGAATGCTTTGAGAATGATTAATGTGTGAATGAATGTATGCTAATGTATGAGTTAATTAATCGGGGTGAAAATGAGAGGAAATTCCTTTATTTATACTTTATTTTACAAAATTTCCCAAAAATAACACATCACAAGCCAACCTTAAGGTTAAGAGAATAATATCCCATCAGAATTTAAAATAATTTTTATTTTTGTGCCCGATGGAACTAAGTCACCCCAAGTGGTGACTTGTTCCACAAGGGAAATTTTACTAGATGTCAGGAATTAAAATGTATTTAATGATGTTTAATGGGATTATTCTCCAAAACACACTTAAAAAGGGCCAGAAAGTGTATTAAGGGGCCATTTAAACATAAGAAAGGGTTGAATTAGTGATGGAAATCCTAGAAAAGCATAAGAGTTTGTTACAAATATTTACAACACTTTAAAATAAGGCTTGGTAAGTGATAAAAAGATGCTATTTAGGTGAATTATAAGGAAAAGGTCCTAGAAAAGTGTGAAAGTGGGTTACAACACTTCACAATACTTTTACCAAACATCATAGAATTCTCATTGATTCTCAAGGACCCAAGACCTAATGTGAATGTGTTGGCCACATTAGAACATTAAATATAGGAAAAAAACAATCCAAAATCACTAGGAGGGCCTAAACATGAGAAAAAAAAGAGGGGTTACTTTTTCTGTGTCCATAATTGATAAATTTCTAGGATTTATTTCATGTATTTTTCTATTTTTTGTGGTGAGTTGGCATGAGTTACACTTCAATAGATAGTGAGTGGATTATGTTCTACATTTTCATCATTTTCATACATTTACTATACTTTTTTCATGTATTTAGAGTAATTTTAGGACCCTAGAAAATATTGGAACAAAGCATCCATCTTTGTCTCAAAGAGTCCATTGCTAGTGCAAAGTGTCCCACCTTGGTGCAAGGTTTCTTGAATTGTATAAAGTGTCCAAGACCCCCCATCCAAAAATGGCATAAGTCTCCACATTGGTCGTAAATCATCTTAGAGAAACTCTAATGTTATTTAATTGATAAATTTATAGGATTTATTTCATGTATTTTTCTATTTTAGATTCCTCCTCGAGCCTGGTAGCAACTCAGAGGGAGACAGTTTTATTTCCTTCGAGATTCTATCACATGACTATTAGAGGAGGAGATCAACCTTCTACAGGATGTAGGATTTTTTTGGGTATACCTCATGCCAACTATGAGGTATCATGATGCCATGTTGTTGGCCCTAGTAGAGATATGGGACATTGACACATGTACCTTTCATTTTCCTACTCAAGAGATGACTGTCACCCTAGAGGACTACACCGCATCCTACAAATTCCTATCTACGGTGAAAGCATATGCTCAACAAATGAGCGATCCTTCAAATAGATGCAAGATGATATCTTATATTGTCTATAGCATCATATCCATCATTCAAGCATTGATCCATCCATCAATCTTAAATGGATTCTACATGTGCAAACACCACTACTGTGGTAGATCACGATCACTACCATAGCACTTACCTTAGTACTAGACAATCAAGTAGCACATTTAGATGGTGGACTTGTTCATATCATCAATGACATGGAGGAGCATAGGCTTATGTATGTGTGGGTTTGGAGTATGATTTTCAATCTATATTATGATTTAGGGTGGTTTGTATACCAGAAGCTAGACAACATTGTATATTGTACACTCTTGCAGGTGTAGTAATTCAAGCACATCACATGTACCAGGCCAACCAGATTTCCTACCATAGCAGCCATGGGTTACCCATGGGCCATCAGTTATACACTGAGGAAAGTATGGAAGGAGGGTGATTTACTATACTGGTGGATTAGGTTTGATCGGCTAAATGAGGATGATATCTGTTGGAGACCATATCTCAAGTTTCCCTAGTGGATGAATGACATACATGAGCTAGTCAGGCAACAACAGTACTAATTTATTTTAGGCAGACATGATTACATAGTGAGACAATTCTACTATGATTATGTCATGTGTCAGTTTGGACATATTCAAGTACCACTGTAGGCCCGTCTGAGATATCTACGATCAACAAAGATTGCTCCTAGACCTGGGGATAGTCGACAACTTACTATTGAGGATGTATACATTAGTGGTTCAAAGGACAAGGACCATGATGTGCCCCCAATCTCTAAGGTTGATGATGTAGGAACTACCCAGGCCTATGATGAGTGGTGGGTTGTAGCATGACCAATCCATGTATTTTCCATTCACTACCCTGCAGGCCACACCAAACCTCCTCCAAGTCGTAGAGAGGATAAGAAAGATGAGAAGGTAGATCGAGATACAGATGATGATGAGACTATTATTGACATATTTCTAAGTTCAAATGATGATTGGGATGAGGAGGAGGATTCCCAATCTATGAGTGAGGATGTCGATGAGATAGAGGGGGATCCAATTTCCCCTGATAGGAGAGATACTCCCCTTACCAAAGTCACTAGATCACGTACGACAGAAAAATCATAGATCCACAATCATGAGCATGTTGACACTAGTAGTAGCAGGTCATCTACACCTCCCACATAGAGGTGGACCACCATTGTATAGTTATACTTGGACTAGCGGACTGGAGATCCAAGCGATGATTTTTTGTTTATTCTTTCGTTATGCTCTTTATCTTTGTGTATATGGTTTATATATATATGATGATGTATACTAATATTTTTATGTTTTCCATCTTGCAAGGTCCATGCGAGAGTGGTGTGAGCTCTATCAAGATGTTACTATAGAGATGATTCCTACACTATGCATAGAGGATGATTTATCCTCAAAGTACATGCCCCACCTTCTACAAGGAAAAATGCAGATCTTTTTGGGGATTTTGCTAGATTGAGGATAGCATATGAGAGCACAATCAAATGTGTCGACCTAACTACATGAAAAATTTCTACACAGTAGTCTGCATTAGATGAGCTCCAAGCCTCTCGAGTTCTATTAGATAGCAAGAGAGAATCCACCCTCTAATAAAAAATCTTGAGGTTGCAGGGAGATATGGCTAGGCTATAGGTAGAGAGGGATTGCATAGAGTAGGAGTGTATCAAGGGACTCATACAAGAGGAAGATATGAGACGAGAGGTGCAGGGCCTATGGCTATATATGAAGTCTTTGATTAGGACACCATCACATTCCACTGTCTCACAATGGGGGGCAACACCAAGCATCGAGGGGTCTAGTAGTCACAGGCCATATTAGCATTGTATTCATTGATATATGTATTTGAACTTTTGATGATATATATGATATATGAGCATATATGTTTTTATGATTTTGTGTTGAATTAAATGTCAATGTGATTTATTAAATATCCTTTGCAAGAATGTCCAATAAATGTTTACATGATTTCATGTTTATGTGATCTAATTAAAAAAAAATTAGTTTATGTTATATTTTACATTGTGATGAAGTATGTTATATTAACTTAAATGCACCTATGATCTAATAATATTAAATGCATATAAGGATCTAAACTAACACAACACATACAATATTTTCTTTTGAAAGTATGGCAACTAAACTAATAATTCAAACTAATTGAACAATCACCTTAGACTCTAAGACACACTATTATCATTTGTCAAAGAATGAAGTAATGAGAGATAAAATAGATTACCATCTACCTAATATAACAACACTAATTTAACACACTATTCAAAAGAGAGAATGTTATGCATAATACCGATGCAAATGTGTGGCATTGATAAGTTCTTTTAATGGTGTACCATCCATTTCCATTAATCTGTAGGCTTCAAACCCATAGTTTTCTTTGATTACATAAGGTCCTAATCAATGAGGTCTAAATTTTCCTTTTTCATGCAGAAGAACATTGACATTACATTGATTTTCATAGTACCAAGTCACCTTTATTAAATGCATGAGAGATGAAATTATCATTATAATCACATTGCATTTTTTTGAAATAAGCTTGAATATTTTCAATCGAGCGTTGATATGTTGTTCATCAAGCATTTCAAGCTGGTGCAATCATTGTTCTTTATAAGTAGTATCATCAATAAGCCCTTTAAGAACATTTTTTAGTGAAGGAATCTCTAACTCTAAGGGCATTATTTCTTTAGCACTATAAACAAGGTTATAGGGAGTGTTTCTAGTAGATGTTCTAATGCTTGTACGATAATCCCATAGTGCATAGTTTAGTTGAGTATGCCAATCTTTGTTATTATTACTTACTATTTTTTGCAAGATTTATTCAAGAGTCTTATTAGTCAAGTCTACTTGTCCATTTGATTGTGGGTAATATGGTGTTGAAAAGCGATGTTGAATATTAAATATTTCCAAGAATTTCTTCACATCATTGTTCTTAAATGAAGTTCCATTATCTGAAATCAATGTCGAAGGGAGACCAATGTGAGCAATAATGTGTTCCAATATGAAACAACATATTACATCATCTTTCATGGAATGAAGAGGGATACCTTCTACCCATTTTATAAAGTAATTGATTGCAATAATGATAAATGTATGTCCAATAGAAGAGGGTGGTGATATTTTCCAATAAGATCCAAACCCCAAATTGAGAATGGCCAAATAGGAACTTGGGCACAAAGCTTAGAAGCAGAAGAATGAATCAAATTGTTGTGTTCTTGAAACTTCTGACATTTTTTCATGTATGCAAAACTATCTTGTTCCATGTGTCTCCAATAGTATCCTATGCAAACTAATTTTTTAACTAACAATATTCCTTAAAAAATCCCCCCACAAGCACTTGCATGAGCTTCTTCAAGTGCTATAGGGATTTCAGATTGTTTACTACATCTAATTAAAATACCATTAAATGATCTTTTGTATAACACATTTGCAAGGATTATGTACTTAGATACAAGTTTTCGAAGACAAACTCGAGTATTCTTAGTTCTATGCTCAAGAAAGGTAACATCTTTTAAATAGTTGAATATTTTTGTGTACTATTCGCTAGAGTTTTTAGTATCAGTTAATAACACTTCTTTTCTCTTATCATCTATCAATGGTTTAGGAACTATTTGAACTATAAATGTAAAATCAGCAAAAGGGTCTTAAGGAGACACAAGGGAAGTGATTCTTTCCATTGCATCTACATGTTGATTATCCTTTCGCAGTACGTTTTCAATCGTATATGAGTCAAATTTATCTAATAATGTCATCGTGAGGTCTCTATATTGAACAATATTATTAGGCTTTTCTTGATATGAACCATCTATTTGTTTAATAATTAATAAGGAATCGCCAAATATAGAATTTTGTTTAACATCTAATGCTAGTGATACGCATATACCAGCTATTAAAGCTTCATACTCTGCAGTGTTATTTGTACATAGGAAGTTTAAATAGAAAGATAAGGGAATAGGATTAACTGAAGGAGGAATTAATATAATCCCCTATCCCAAAGATAGTTTGACACTTAGAACCATTAAAGTATGATTCCCATGTTTCTTTTTCTTTTTGAATAGTCAACACATTCTCATCAGGGAACGAGTCTATATTAGGTAACACTAGAGAAGAGGGATCATTAGCTAATTGGTCGATCAAGGCTTGTCCTTTAATTTCCTTTTGAAAGAAAAATTTAAGATCAAACTCAGTTAAAAACATAACCCACTTAGCTAAGTGTCTTGATAAAAAAAATTTATCAAAATGGTGTTTTAAAGGATCAAATTTTTTCATCACATGGATTTTTGCATTGAATAAGTAATGTCTAAATTTACTAGTAGCAAATATGAAATCCAAATATTGTGTTTCTATCATTTTATATCGTGTCTCGTAATTAATCAGGGTTTGACTAATGTAATAAACAGGATGTTCTCTGCCATTCTCATCTTGTTGAGCCAACAATGTTGCAAGAGCATGGGTTGATGTTGTTGTATAAAGGATAAACAGTTTGTCTTGCATAGTGGGTTGCAACATAGGTGGAGTAGCGAGATAATATTTCAAACTCTCAAAGGCTTGTTTACAATCCTCATTCCAATTAATCTGAACCTCCTTCTTAAGGAGTTGCATAAAGGGTAGTGTTTTATCTGCTAAGGATGCTACAAAATGATGGATAGCTTAAGTTCTTCCTTGTAAAGTACGCAATTGAGGAATATTTTAAGGAGGTGCCATGTTAATGATAGCATAAATTTTCTTCATGTCCACCTCAATGCCTCTATGAGATACTATAAACCCTAAAAAAATTCCACTATCCACGCTAAAGACACGCCTTTTTGAATTTAATCTCATGTTATATTTTTGTATTCTTTCAAATATTTTTTAGAGGATATTCATATTGTCTTGTTGAGTTAAATATTTGGCTAGAATATCATCAACATAATCTTCCAAAATCTTGTGTATGTAATCATGAAATATCAATGGCATAGCTCTCTGATATGTTGCACCTACATTCTTTAATCCAAAAGGCATAATGACCCAACAAAATTTTCCCCAAGCTGTAGTAAATAATTTCTTATATTGATCATGAGGGTTAATAAAGATTTTTATTATATCCAAAAAATCCATCCATGAATGACAATAAAGAATTTCCCACAGTCGAATCTACTATCATGTCAATATTAGGAAGAGGAAAATCATCTTTTAAGGATGCTTTATTCAAATCATGAAAGCTCGTACACATCCTAATACGATTATCAAGTTTTTTTACTGCAACAATGTACAAGATCCAAGGAGAATAATAAATAGGTCATATGAAACAAGCTTCAATAAGCTTTTAAATCTTAGCCTTAAAGCTAACTAAGGATTCATCTTTCATATCTTTTGTCTCACAGGTTTAGCATTTTCTTTAAGAAATATGTTGTGTCACTATTTTAGCATCGATACCTGACATGTCTGAATAAATCCAAGAAAAAAGTTCGTAAAATTCATGAAGTAATGATGCATAATCCTCTTATTCATATTCATCAAGGAACTTTCCTATTTGAATCACTTTTTCTTCATTAGTTATATCCTTCAGTATGTTGATGGTATCTCTCAAAGGAAATTCATTTTGTTTTAGAATTTTAGGATTGTATTCCTTTGTGTCATTGTCACTCTCATTACTTTCCTTCTCTTTATCCACTTGTTTAGCACTAACCACAACACATGTGACCCATTTCTTCTTAGGAGGATCAAATGACTTGTCATAAACTCCTAACATTTCTTTCAAAGCTTCATAATCTTCAAAGTATTCCTACGATTCTTCAAATGTTGTATCAATCCATTCAAGATGCTTCAAAGTGAGAGTTGTCTTAGTAGAGTTACACATGATGGTGTTGATGTTGAGTGAGGTTATTTTTGTTGCTTATGTTATCTTAGAAGGATGATACCGCAAAAAAAAAATTGTTTCTTGTGTGTAAGGCTCTATAGGAACATGAATACCTTGTTCTTTTCTTCCACATCCTTTTCCACTATAACCAAGTTGTTTTTACAAGCTCATAACCTATGCCATAAAGTTTCTATGTCTCCTTCTATTTTGGTAGTTGTTGGTAGTCTATTTCATCAAAGTTTGTTGTATAGCTTATGCCTTCTTCTAAAGTAGATGAAGTAGATGCTCATGAGTTCTTTTCTAAATTCTACATTAACATTACCATTGGTTTTTTTGCTTTTTGGTTTCTTTTGTTGTAATTTTATACTATCCCATAAATGTTGGTGTGAAACCTAAGGAACCCCAACCATCTTGCAACAATTTAGTGACTTCATCAATGTTTTCCTCGTGTTTTCTTCTTTCATGACTTCCACTTTTGTAGTTGATTTCCAAGCTTTCAAAGGATCATGTCCCTCTTTCTCAATGATCAAACAACTTTCAGGTTCAAGATCGGCCTTGAGTTTGTAAACTTTATTTTCATAGATGTACTTCATTACAAAGTGATGAGTAGAAGGCACTCCATTCATTTCATGAATACTTGGCCTCCCCAAGAGGATGTTGTAAGAAAGATCATGAGGCATAACATGCATCGAAGTCTATATAGGACTTTTCCAACTTTAATAAGTAATGTGATAACTCCAAGTGGTTATTTTCCTATATTATCAAATCCACAGATAGATAAAGAATTAGGGAAAATGTCACTCTTATCCATATTAATCTTCTCCAAAAGGCCCACACTACACACATTAAGGGTTGAACCATTATCAACAAGGGTTCTCTTTATCCAAAGTCAGTTAACATAGGCTATTATTGTGAATGCATCATGTCATTTTTTAACTTCCAAGGAGGGTAACTCTCTTTGGTGAAAAAAAAATCTAAATTAATCTCATTTATTCCTTGAAGTAACGTTGCCACATTATTTGAATTTATATTAGGAGGAACCATAACTGTTTGAAGCATACAACTCTATAGCCTCCCACCCCCCAGGTGGGGTTGCTGCGGATGCCCTCCCACAACTCCCTTAGAATAGTAGCCCCCCCCCCTCAACAATATATATATATATATATATATATATATATATATATATATATATATATATAAGATTGGGGAAAATTTAACCCCCATCCATCCCCAAAACAGCCTCAATGTAAGGTGGATATAATATTGGTCATACATCAAAATAATAGCCATATGGTAATTTGTTCAAATCTTGAATAAGATACCATAGGGATATCTCAGTGTGTATTCTTAAGTCGTTAAACAAGATTATATTCCTTTCCACTATTCAAGGGTAACAAAGAGCATTAGGAAAGATAGGTTGAGGCAAAGGTAATGAAATAGAGCCATTTGTTGTTGGCTATTATTGTCTTGTATTGTATGTGTATAAATGGAATTAAACTCCATTTTTGAAGCATTTTATATCATCAAATGAAGGCCTTTAGTGGTTCTAGGATGAGCATGGATTTGTTTTGAACTTGAGGTTTAAGTAGGAGGGTAAATGATAAGTTGTGGTGTGGATTGCATTAACATATTTTTGTTTTGATTTGTCAAGACAAGCCTTGGTGGATGAACCTTGCCGATGAAGTCCTCAAGGGCTTCATCTAACATTTCAAAGTCATCACTACTAAAGGGCTTCGAGGGATAGTTTAACTTTAAAAGAGAATTGACATAATCAAATAACTATTCTTTCTCCAATGGTTTTGTTTGATGTTTCTGATTTTTTGTTTTTTATTTTCTAATGATTGTAAAATGTAAACCAACATATGGAAGAATTTAAATGAAATAAAATTGTAGAAATTTATTGCTAATTTTAACTAAAATATGCAAAATTTTTTCCTAATGTTCTAGAATTCATCTAAACTAAATGAATAGTAAATTGAATGCAAGAAAAAAATTATTTTAGAAAACTACTACTTAGATCTATCAACAAAACAAAAATACAAACCAAAAACTAAAAATCACTAAAAGTTTTGTCTTAAAATATATACAAGGACTTACTTGCCCTATGGCTAATGGGTCCTAGATTAAGTCTAATAATAAGAATAGAAATGCAAATCGACACTAGAAATCACTCAAAAATTTGGTTGAGTAGGTGTGTATAGGGACTCATTCTCCTATGGTGAATGGGTTCTAGAATTAGGTTGCTTGAAATTTTTTCTAAGTTTATCCTATGTTTTTGTTGTTTCAAGTTTGTAAGACTCAATTTTGTAACATATTTTCCATATTTTAAGTCTCTAAATGCAATTTTGACTAAGGTTGAATGATGAATAATGTGACTAAATTTAATGTGCAATATGAATCTAAATGATTGAATGGTGATTTCAATGTAAAAAAAAACTTAGTTCTAATGCAATTCTGATTTTTAGTGAATATAAGCAATGTAAACATGTAATTTTCTAAGTTTATCCTATGTTTTTGTTGTTTCAAGTTTGTAAGACTCAATTTTGTAACATATTTTCCATATTTTAAGTCTCTAAATGCAATTTTGACTAAGGTTGAATGATGAATAATGTGACTAAATTTAATGTGCAATATGAATCTAAATGATTGAATGGTGATTTCAATGTAAAAAAAAACTTAGTTCTAATGCAATTCTGATTTTTAGTGAATATAAGCAATGTAAACATGTAATTTTCTAAGTTTATCCTATGTTTTTGTTGTTTCAAGTTTGTAAGACTCAATTTTGTAACATATTTTCCATATTTTAAGTCTCTAAATGCAATTTTGACTAAGGTTGAATGATGAATAATGTGACTAATTTTAATGTGCAATATGAATCTAAATGATTGAATGATGATTTCAATGTAAAAACAAACTCAGTTCTAATGCAATTCTGATTTTTAGTGAATATAAGCAATGCAAACATGTAATTTTTTGAGTTTATCCTATGTTTTTGTTGTTTCAAGTTTGTAACATTCAATTTTGTAACATATTTTCCATATTTTAAGTCTCTAAATGCAATTTTGACTAAGGTTGAATGATGAATAATGTGACTAAATTTAATGTGCAATATGAATCTAAATGATTGAATGATGATTTCAATGTAAAAACAAACTCGGATCTAATGCAATTTTTCTGATTTTTAGTGAATACAAGCAATGAAAATATGTAATTTTTTGAGTTTATCCTATGTTTTTGTTGTTTCAAGTTTGTAACACTCAATTTTGTAACATATTTTCTAGATTTGAAGTCTCTAAATGCAATTTTGACTAAGGTTTAATGATGAATAATGTGACTAAATTTAATGTGCAATATGAATCTAAATGATTGAATGATGATTTCAATGTAAAAAAAAACCTCAGATCTAATGCATTTTTTCTGATTTTTAGTGAATATAAGCAATGCAAACATGTAAATTTATCCTAAATGCAATGTTCACTAATGCAACATGAAAAAACCCTAAATGCAATGCAAGTAATGCAAATCTAAGGCAAACTTTTGAAAACTAAGATCTAGGGTTTCAATGCACACCAAATAAGAAATTAGGATGTTCAAAAGGTCAAGTTCACCAAAATGGAACATAGGAAAAAGGAAAGGGATATGATATAACCCTATTTTTCCTTATTTCATTCAAGAAATGAGATCCAAATCATGAAATAACTATCAACCCAAGAGGTGAATCAAATCAAGGTTTGAATCTTGCAATTTCTCTTTTTACTAAGATGGGGGTCTACGTCAAATAGTGTTTTGGGGAGATAAATTTGGAATAGCAAAACAACTCTAAACCTAGATCAACAAAGTGTAATGAAGAGATTTATCACAAAACATAAGGAAATAGTGAGTTTTCTAGAAAAACTGAGAGTAAGGAATGTTGTGCACCTATCAAAATCTATTGTTTCTCCAACCCTAATAGGGACTCACTTGCCAGGTGGAAAATAGGTCCTAGTAGACTCTTCTGGGAGACTCTGAACTAGAAATTGTAGCTTATAACCTGAGAAAACTTGTTGCCCCAAAATCCCTAATAGGGAATCATTCACCATGTGGTCAATGGGTCCTCATAGGCCTTACTAGAAATATTTGAATCTGATCTTGAAGTTCTAGACCTACAATTCCTTCCTATAACTCAAAATTCCCACTTTTTGATCTAGATCTGCCAATAATCTACAAAAAAAAATTGGTGTTTGTTGGTGGATAGGGGTTTGCCTCAGTCAAACCCCAAGTTTGGTAATTAAACCTTGATGACAAATTGATATCTGGAACATGAAATGTGTTTGCAATCCTAACCTTAAGTGTTTCTAAGATTAAGATCTCTAATGATGCAAAGAATCCCTACTCAATTGTGTTAGAATAGGATCCTAGGATGAAACATGAAAAATGCAAAAGACCTACTTTAGGAGATCCCAAATCCCCTTAATAAGTCATGAAACCAATTATACCTTACTTTAGGCTAAAAATAGAATGATCATAGAAGATGGAATCACTTAGGAAACAAGTCATTAGGCTTGGTTGAATCTCATGGTGCTTCTCCCAAAACCTAGAATCCATCATGATTCTCCATAGGCATCTATCATCACTTCTTCAATAATGCTTGATCTTTGATAACAAAATGAGCTTGAAGAACTTCAAAAACACTATAATGTTGCTCCAAGACTTCACTCTTGCTTGATTCTTGAATATGAATGCTTCCTATTAGGATTCTTCTCTCTTGAAAACTTTCTCTCTAAATCTTGTTGAAACATAATGAAATAACCTTGTATTTCTGCATAACTTAAGATGAATTCCCAAAATTCAAATATCACAAGACGACATCAAATCTAGGATTTGAAAATGTTAAAATCCCACCAAAAACATGTTTCAAAGAGGGATCTTAGGTGTAAGTGAGGACCCATTTTCCATATGGCGAATGGGTCCTAGCACACTTAACTAGGACACACTTTGAGGATTGTGAAGTGTTATGTGGAAATAGGGTCCTAGGACTCTAGTGAGTACCCATTCGCCAGGTGGTGAATGGGCCCTAGGTCACTAATCTAGGACACACACCTTCAAAAATTAAGTGTTGTGTAATATCATTTATAAATTCAGGCTTTATCCCTTAGAATCTGTAATTAATTAGGCTTGGACTTGAATTAAATGGGACAATTAATGAAAATTTGACCTCAATTAATTAATAAATCCCTAGATTAGTGTGAAAGTGTAAAGGTACACTTTACAACACCCTAAATAACACACCATTAAGTTTATTTTATTTAGAAGGGCCCTAGACTTAATGTGAAGGTATAAAACACATTACAACAATAAATCAAGGCATAATTAGGCTCATTTTAGTATTAATTATTCCCAAATTAAGTGTGAAAAATGGATACTTTTTTCTACACTATAGATAATTTCCTTCAATATGTAGTCATTAACTTGAGAAATAACCTATTCCCTTTACCCAAAATGCAATGGTAATTTTTCCATTATACAATAAGCAAAAGCATATGTTACCCCCTTCAATGGATATTCTAATCCCAAGTATAACATATGAGCTTTCTAAGTCTACAAATTAACTTTGAATGCAATAACTTAATAGCTATTCTCATTTCATCAATCCTAGTATGTAATACTATAGATGATAATCAATCACTCCTTATTATGGAGTAAATACATACACTTATAAGGAAACATATTGATAATTATTTTCCTTTCCCATAATCATATATAATATAATTCTACTTGTAGCAACAATGAAATTTCCAATTTAATCACACAAGGCAAACAATATTTCAATTAAAGGATAAAACATGGAGAAAATAGAATCTCATGCCTGATTTACATTTTTCCAATGAACCCACTGGATCTCAACCATGACCTCCTCTTAATAATCAAATTTAGCAACAAACCCTTTCAATTTCTCTCACTAATCTTCCTCACAATAACTCTCAACAATATAAGAAACTCTCTCAATGAAATATATAGTAGAATGGAGCAGTATAATGATGCAAAGAAGAACTTTCTCCAAATGATGTGAGAATTCTTCATATATATACCTAAAAATCAACTTCTACAGCCTACATTCAAGGATTAAGCTATGACACTTCTTAGCCAAATACCATCAACTCAACTAAATAAAGAAAAGGTGGTAGATTCCTATCATAATACTCACCAAAACTATACAACAAATCAACCCTTTGCTTGCCACAACAATTTGACTATTTCATAATACACATGCTTTATTCAGGAAATTGAATTTTAGGTTTAAAAGACTTCTAAAAGACATACTGAATTCGTATTATGGCATCATCTATTCAACACATTTCCTATTCATAAGCTTGCTATTTAAAATAGAGAATAAGTTAGACTCCTCTTGGTTGCATATCAAATAGTCAACTTGGTCATAGACTTGATAATCAACACCTATTAATGAATCGACCTCCTTATAAATAGCATTGTTAGTTCTTTGACTCAACATACCTCTTATTATAGTTCACAGCATTTTATTCCATGCATTCAATAATCTTAATAGATTTATTACCTATGTTTTCCATCGACTATTATCCATAAGGATAAATGTGGTTTCATTACTTAGCATTGCATTGCTAAATATAGCCTTATATTCTTATTCAATTGACTATGGCATTTATACTTTAAATTGGCCTTTATCATAAATCAACCATTTAGCATATTATGTATATATAAATATATATATATATATGTATGTACATATATACATACATTCATGTACCTATATATATATATATATATATATATATACATCTATACATATATATATATATATACATACATATATATACATACATATATATACATATATATATATGTATATATATACATATATATATATATATGTATATACATATATACATGTATATATACATATATATGTACATATATATGTATACATGTATATATATATGTATACATGTATATATATATATATATATATATATGTACACATATTTATGTGCATATATATATATATATATATATATATATATATATATATATATATATATATATATATATATATATATATATATATATATATATATATATATATATGTACACATATATTTATATATATGTACACACACACACACACACACATATATATATATGTACATATATATATTTAACTTTAAGCATTTAACACTTATATGTGTGTGTGTGTGTACACACTTTGACAAATAAGTTTGTCTAAATATTCCACTTGATATTTAAATGAATAAGATCAAGTTAATATTCCATATACAATAACATTTATATATATATACATGTATATGTACATATACATATATTGACTTATTCATATGGACATTCCCATTTGTCGACACATATGCACATATCGACATGTGTATATATATGTATATATCTATATATCTCATATACATATATAATCATTTGATTATACAATCTAACACATAAACAATTGTTATCTTATTGATGGATATATGTGTGTGTGTGAGTGTGTGATGTATATACATATATACATGTACATACATGTCTCATTGTCCTCTCAATATCTCCATGCCCATGAGCAACCTGTCCATAAGCATGCCTAGGTACATCTACCTATGTACTCGGATGTATGTGTTATCTCACATGTATGGATTAATGTTGGCATGCATATGTATACATATATATACATTCATGTATATTTATTACATCAATCAAGTATAGTAATATAAAGAAGAACTCACATGCACTAATCACTTAAACACAATCCAAGAAATCTCTTAACAAAAATCAAGATCCTTCCTAATAAAAACACATCATACTTAAGGATTACTTACCAATTCCCAAAACTATGACTCGACTCAACCATTCTATTAGTCAGTGTGTGTAAGCTTGGTTAGGTTTCGTTACAGGTTACCC
>VDFB02271358.1:435344453-435386953 GCA_007258455.2 Sequoia sempervirens | reverse complement strand
GGGAGAAGGGAAAAAATGAGGGTTTCACTTGAACCACCCCTTTGAGCAAACCCCCTTGACCTTTCAATCAAAGGGGGGGTTCACTCGAAGGGGGGTTCGAGCAAACCCCCTTTTTTTCAAAATTGGATCCCATCATTAATCAGGGTTCACTTGAAAGGGGGTTCAAGCGAACCCCTATTGGTTTAGAGCGACCCCCCTTCATGTGAACCCTAAAAACCCAAAATTTTCTTCATGGGGCATTTTTGCAATTTTCCTTCCTCAACGAAATTGTAAACCAATTTTATGGGATCACCCATAAACCATGCTTTTGGGCCAAAAATAAATTAAAATTAATGATGGTGTTACTGATGCCAAACACATTCAAAATTTCCAAAAATTGCCACCAAATTCTCAAACCAATCCAAAGTCACAAGTGGTTCAAAACAACATAACCATCTTGTAAAAACAACCCAAGAAAAACAACAATCCCAAATACAAATATACGCCTTTAGGAGAACCTATGGAGGTAATTTTTTAAAAACTAGTCTAAGAAAACCTTGCAAAATACCCAGTGACTAGAACCTTTGATGAGAGCCAACCTAAACTTGTATGGTATAAAGATAACAAATATTGTGAATATCATTGAGCCAAAGGACTTGCATCCAAGATCTTGTAGATAAAGGAGAAATAATCACCAAAGGATAACAAACACAATCAAAAAATGATTAACTAGTTATTTATCAAGAACCTTTTCCCAAGTATGACAACACCTCTAAATCTAACAAGGCAGTCCCCTACACATATACCAATTATGTCCAAAATCAAATATCCCATGATTCTATTATAAGAAGAATTGAAGAATCTTCTCCACATATTGCCACAATTACAATTAAGGTCTACAATTGTGTTGTCGCCACATTTCATGTGAGAGTCATTGTCCAAGGAGCCTCATCTTCCTTCAATCAACCATCCACTCAATATAACATCTTAGACCATTTGGGGAAGACACCCGCCCAAATTTCTATTTTGGAATTACTAAAAACCTCCCCCACCCATAAAGAAATATTGGACCAGCCTTAAGGGAATCCCAAGTACCTAACGATATTAATACAAAACAATTTCAAGCCATGATAACCCATCTATCCTCCCCTCACCACTTGTCTTTATTGAAAAGGACTTGTCTACGCAAGATACCTTTCACAACAAAGTCCTACATATTGAAGACCTAATCCATCACTTTACATCACTTTTGGTATATTTCTTGGTGTACAACTATAATACGTAATTTAACTACTTTAGCACACAAACTAATCAAAGACCTAATTCATCATTCTATAATGTTACAAATTGCTCTATTCAAAATATTTCTAACTCAATCTCTAGTAGTTTATTTACTCTAGATATAATAAAAATTTGATTATATCCTTGGGTAAGATAACTAACTTATTAAATACATCCCTAATTTAAATTTGGAATTCTTACATTGCATGTCTTAAAATCCTAGGATCTAACTAATACCTATTGGAATGGGTGCTAAAATTTTAAATATATATATATGGTTGTGCATCAGAATAACACTGCTAGTATACTTACATATCGTCAAAGAAATTCTAAAGGATTTGATGGCAAGGCATCAAAATAATTTCCTATTTATAGGGACACTAGTGATCACTAACTTTTCTATCATAAATAAAACATATTAGATCATTTAACAAGAAATCAAGTGGCATCCACTATCAAGCTAGACTCCATGTAGTCTCTTGTACAACCACTTGTAAATTAGTATCAACAAATCATTAAATCAAACAATAGACTTTGGAACATCAATTATCACCCTTCTTATATCTCTTCACTTTTACTCGTTAATTAGTTATGAGGGCTCTAAAAAGATGCAAGGAAGTAATAAACTTCAAACCTCTAGTATAAAAATCCATAGTAGCACTTATTAACACCCCTTTTTTTTCTCACTTCATATACAATTAGACAAACACATCTTAGAGGTACTATAGACCCAATTCCTCTCAAGTAGAGATTGTACCAATAAAAAGTTAGAATTGTTTTAGCAATTTTATCCTACACTCATGAATTCTTGAGATTTAGTTATCTTTTCTTTTTTATCCAATTTCCATATCTAAACAATCCTTTGTAATAACTCAACATCAATTAAAATTCATATCACAAAAGATACAAATCCCAAACCCTCTCATTTCAATTTTAACATTTATTTTTAATTTGTCATTTATTTTGGATACTGTAGAATACACAAGGCTAGAACAGAGGCTTTTGGACAACATAATTACCAGTGGGGTCATAGTAGCCATGTGAAGCTACAGAGACCATCTCGTGATTCCTTTTTGTTTTTTTCTGTCTGAGAACATGACTTATCTGCTACCTCACGGGCCTACATAACGGAAATTTATGACAGACAAAATTAGTTATGATCTCTTTTGAAATGGTTCTGCTAAAAAAAAATTATTGTAATCGTGGGAATCCATTCATACCCTTTGCTTGTT
This sequence comes from Sequoia sempervirens, assembly GCA_007258455.2. Taxonomy (NCBI): domain Eukaryota; kingdom Viridiplantae; phylum Streptophyta; class Pinopsida; order Cupressales; family Cupressaceae; genus Sequoia; species Sequoia sempervirens. The sequence goes on along the minus strand of VDFB02271358.1, from coordinate 435,384,461 downwards.
TTCAAACTTTTTGGATTTTGTGCGTCCCTGTGTCTGCAAGATAAACTAATTTTGTGCCTAGTTAATTCAGTTATTTCATGTTTTTTATTCATTTGTTTAAACATTCATAAATTAAACAATAATTGATTAAGTGCATTTTAATTAATTTAATTAAGTTGTTGATTAGAGTAAACTTTTGGATTCAACTGTGTATGTTTTTTGATCGACGTTTCGGATCACACTCACTGATCCATTATCAAGAAGAGGAAATCAATTTGTTATTTCAATTCTTGTTTATAAAATGGTATTGATTTTATTTGCATAGAGAATTATATTTATACATTTGATAATATAAAGGTTTTGTATGGAATTCTCCTCCAATTTAACTAATTTATGAAACAATCTATAAAAAATTGAATTATGACTAGGTAAAGATATCTTTATACTAAGCCTAACTCGGTTATGAGATATACTAATAATTGTCCTAATAATATAATAGATATATACTCACCAACAATATCCAAATAATAAATACATATGTGAGACAAGAGAGATTGAAGTATAGTACATTTCTATTTCTAATGAAATATTGAAATAATTATAAGTAAAAATACACTAGGCCCTATTTATCCTTCTTGTGTGCATCAACACTCAAAATTTTGTGTTAGTGTTGAAAATGATTTCTTTAGTACTAGCAATGTAATAGAAATATTTAAATTGGTTCATAATACTAAAGTAAGTTTGGTCATGAATTTTTAATTGTAAGATTGTTTGTTGTGAATGTCAATATCCTTGTCAAACATTTGCTTAAATGAATTGTATACATTAAATGAGATCTCTAAATTGGTAGTGATCAAAAAAACTAGATTTTCCTTTACTTGTTTTGTTACCATAAGAAAAAGGTTGGGAAGAGAATATTTAATTTGTCGGACTTCTCTTAGATATAGAAAATACTTTACATTAAAGAGGCAATACATTCTATAAGATGTGGGGATGTGATCTACTTGTTTACTTTGATCTACAATAAAGGACATGTGTAAGTGCATGGAAATTTAGGGTCAAAAGGGGGTAAAAAATAAATACATTTTTTCTTGAAATAGAATAATTTGAGCTCTAATGAGTAATTTAACTTCCTTGTCCTTAAAACTTTTAAAATGTGATTAAAAATATTAATTGTTAGAATTTAAATTCTAACTATTTTTTTTTGAGGTGGAGATTAGTTGTTAGAATTTAAGTAGCATGTTTTTGTCACAAAATATGACATTCTATTCAACATACTTACCTTAGATCATGTAGTAGTTTAGATAACTTTTTACTCATTCTTTTTTAAAATATATTTTTTTACTAATGTTTTAAGAGGGAACACATTAAAAAAAGCTAAAAGTGAGCATTCTATCCTAATTTTGATCAAAATAATTAGAAATCAAAATTTCCTACTATATAAGTTTTTTTAATTTAGAAAAGTAGGTCAAAAATTACAAAATAAAGGCAATACGTTTGTTTAGGAAAAATAAAGACACTACTGAAAGTAATCAAAGATTAAAACCTTAGTATATTTAAATTTTAATGTGTGTGTGTGAGAGAGAGAGAGAAGTTAGAAAGTGGAGCTTGATGTCACAATAACATTTAAATAAATTCTTGTCCTAAAATCAATAGTTTGATGGAGAGCATGTTCAACATTTCTATGTTTTATGTACATCTTTTACAAAACATTTTTTTTTTTTTAAATGGGGTAAGATACTAAAATAATAGTGTGTAAAATAATGAAAAATATGATGTATTGATTAAACTAGCATGTGATTAACCATTAAATTATATGATAAAAATATTTATTGCATATTAGAAATCAGCAAGCTCATATGAAACACATAACATCAAACTTTATGAAAACAAAATAATTTTGAGAAAATTCTTCACCACCAAAGAGATCTTGAGCTTATATAATTAGATAAATATCATTAGACTATAAAATCTACCAAACTCTTTAGTCAAACGTCATTTTGATAACATAACTTTAATTCACCTACACGGTATCATAAAATATCTATTGCATGCTTCCAATTATAGAAAAAAAATAGGAAAACTAAAAATAGTTTTCCAAAATCATGTTCAAGGAGAAAAACCAACATCCCTACCATGCATTTATATATGCACTCAAAATAAATATTTATTATACTAGGCCTCTTTGACTCTATAACTCTTGGTATGCAAAATTCATGAGTGTAGTGCTCCAACATGAAGCCACTAACTTATGTGGACCCCACCTGTCATAAGGAGTTGTTTCACTCTCACAAATATAGTTGCCTAGCACATAGGAGAGATAAAGTCAGTTACATCCAAGAATGAAAACTATGTCTCATTATTGACCTGTCAATTATAACCTCCTTATGAATGTCATTATGATAATATTAAATGTTTTATAGAGAATAAAAATAAAATGTTATCTCTCAACACCTCATGGACATCCAAGTGCCTATTCCAAGAGTTTTGAATACGAATACATTATGCATGATATTTCAAGATTAATAACACCTAATTATTATATTGTCCCACTTGAAATTGTACATTATAATGGTAAATAAGTGTAATATGCATGAAGTTTGGTGTAGGGGCACCAAGTGCAATTTTGTCTCAAAGTTGTCCAATATGGTCATATGGTATATTTTAGGTTGTTTTTGAGTTTTTTTCTTCAAATAAGGTCCAAATAGACCAATTGGAATGTAATAGGTCATATTTGTGTGGTTTGAAGTCATTGGGTCTAAATGGTAAAAAAAATCAAAAATTGACAAAATGTTGTCAATGCAAAAAATGTAATGTTGAGGAATCTCAACGGTCATGATAGTTCAAAGGGCAATTTAAGTGGTTTTTCAGTTTTTTTTTGGTGGGAAATGTTTAAATATGTCAAGTACATCAATGTAAAGCTCTCTCCAATGATTTGAAGTGGAAATATATACAAATCAGCCCTGTTTTTCTATAATTTCTTTGTAATTTCATTGTTTCTTAGACCTGTACAGCCCTATACAGAAGTAGTGTGCTCCAAAAGTTGTTGAAATAGTTGAAGATAGATGGTGAAAACATTTTCCCTCCTGGTTTGAGAGTTTAGCATTAAGTTTGGTGTAAATTTGGATCAAATTTTTGTAATAGCCTGTGTTACCCTATTAAGGGTTTGATAGTCATTTAAAATGTATTGAAGGGTCATTCCACTGACTGTACCCACTGTATATAAGTGGAATGGACCCTATACAGTAGGAATTAGGAATGTGCATGGTTGTGAGGGCAGGGGATATCTTTTGAGGGTTTGGGCTTGATACCCTAGTTAATAATTCTGAGAATTTTGAGTTGAAAAATGGTGATTTAGGGTGAGTGTTTGATGAAACTGTGTTTCAAAAGCTAGGTAAGGGATTATTGAGAAGTGTAGACATATTTTAGTGTGATTGAAGCAGTGGCAAGTTGGGAGAAGGTTTGGAGCATTAGTTTTCAGTAACCCTCCTTGTTCTTAGTCTAAAAGAGCACAAAGCTAGGGTTTGGTGGATCAGAGCATTAGGGGGTGTTCTAATTCAAAGTGGTTGATGACTTGATGGTTTTCAGACCATACAATGGTCTATCAATAGTTATTTTGGCTTGTTAGGAGATTTGGAGGGGACTTCCTTTGGAAAAGAGATTTAAATTGGGGTCTAGAGAGCGTAGAAACCTGATTTTTGTGGAGTTGGTCCAAAGGGACTGTAAGGCCTCTCTTTGCATGTGACAAATACAATCTTAAAGTGTTATATATTTCTCCTAAATAGATGGTTAGATATATTGCAAGTGATATGAAGATGATTGTCTAACAGTAACCTTATAGTTTTATGTTATGTTATTTTACTTAATGAAGATGTATGTGCATGCGAATTATTGTATGAGATTCAAACTTATAAGATGAATTTGAAATAAGATAATTGTTGTGTCATATTACATTGGAAGAGTAATTAGCTATGTAAATGATTCATGAATAAAGTTACAAAGATTCGATTTACAATTAATGTTGTTTATTAATATGTCTAACTGTGCTTAATTATGTTGTGCAGGAAATTAAATGAGTCGATGTGGGATTAACATTAAAGTTTGAGAAGATAACGGTGCTAGCATGAGAAGAGATAACCATCAAGTGCAAATCAAAAGACTTCTTGTTGAGGATATAAATTTAACTCCATCAAAGACCTAAAAGCAAGTAGAGTAAATGTATTGGAGGGCTAAGGAATCAAATATGCAAATAGGAGGATGGATAAATATTGGAATCAAATCAAATATATCTTTGGGAAGTTCTAAGTGTAGCCCTATTTGACTTAGAAGGGTTTGAGGTTATATTTTTGATTGGGTGATTATGTTTGAGTAGAATCCAATTGTAGGAAATGTGATGTGAGTTTGGTTGGGGTTGGAACCCTTGGTCAAGATCAAAATTCGTATGGATTCTTTTGTGGGTTTTAAAAAGGGATTATTGAGTCAATTTCCTTGGTTTTTGAACAAGAATAGACCCCTAGGACCTATACCTATGGGTTTGGAACCTTTTTGACATGTGAACTTGTCCTTGGAGTGTGAAAAGACCCCTCAAAAGTCCACATTTATGAATGTGACGAATTCAAAAAGTGTTGGGGCTTGGGAAGTGTGACTTGTAACTCTCAACTTCCCACTCCCCAAAAGTTCTTGGAATTGGCACAAGACTCACACATGTGTGAGCACTTGTGGGAAAGAGTGTAGGTTTGGAAGATTCCTACATACTTCAATAAGATGGAAGATTTGGGCATTGCCCACTTCTCCTCTTGGAGAACTCTAATGGAGATAGTAGAGAATGATCAAGATGGCTTGGCAGAGGAAATAAGGTTCAAGGAGTTAGCCTCCTCATATAAAGAGATAAGTATTCTCTCCTACTACTATTTCCCTTTGTTATTGGTGGTAAGGATGTGAAATATGGAATGAATCATGGTGGAGAATGGAAGGTAGAGAACTTAGATACATTAAGTTTGTGCTATGTTAGTTTTATTTCTTTGTAAAAATGAGAAAAGACTCCATTTATCATCATGAAGCTAAAATAATTCCTTGCTCGGGGGTATGGCTAGAGCCCACGAGGTTCTATGATGCCATTACGGTAGGGTGGAGAGCAAGACCTTGTTCATGGGTGTGCAAATCATTTGTCTCTCAAATATAATGGTAATATTGTATGTTTTAAACAAGATACATTTCCTATTGTTCAATGTAGGAATGGACTGAGTTGATGCACTTTTATACTATATCATGGGTAGCAGGCTAGGTTCCAGTTCCAAGAAACGTTTAAGAGCTATTAGCAGTAATTTTGATAAGAATCAATATAAAAAAATAAAAAATAAAAAGATAAAATAAATTTAAATAATATGCCTACATATGCAGGTTGATTGAAAGAGTCAATGCGTTTGAAATGGGACATCGTTGGATTAGTTAAGCTAATACATCGAGGACACCTAGATTCCTCCACTAACATGGAAAGCCAGCACAAACCTTTTTTTTTTTAATAAATTCATATGCTAGTCTTGTTCTTTGGAATTTGAACAAAGTTTGTTTAGCAAAAGAACAACTTCAAGGGCGTTTGAAGGAGTCTTTGATCCAGTATCGAAACCTGCTCCCAGGGAAATATCTTTGTCGACACCTGACCTCACATGTATATAATTTAGAAGGAAGTACAAATCATGTGAGATCTAATCACTTAGAAGCCACTTCCATGTTTTTAATTTGAGCCTGGAAATAATCAGATTCAATCCTTTACCCTTGGCAAGTAAGTGGTAGTATGGACTTATGTTGGGCACTACTCCAAATCGCGTCCCTTTACCTGAGAGTATGGCCACTGCCATCACACTTCTTCCCTGCATAGATGGGAAGAATGAGGAGAGTTAGAATCTACTAGGGCTCCCATGCCTAGCATGATCGTTCAAATTTAAGTGTTGGAGTGTATTTGTCTGCAGGCTAAAGTTATATGTTGATAGAAGTGCGCCAGATTATGTGGCAGTTCTTAGGTAAAGAAGTAAATGGTATCAACACCATTATGACTGAGATATTTGAGTGACGTAATAGGGGAGGCATATTAAATGAGGTTGGTGCTTTGTCTGCACAACCCTCTAAAACACTTAAAATCATTCAGATGACAATACATTCTGAGACCTTGAGAGTTGATAGGTGTTTTTAATTTCAAACTACTTCCTGATGTTTGCAGTTATATATGATAGTTGAAATATAAATGAATCATTTATATGGTACAGTGTGTGAGGGAGACCACTCGTCGCGACTGCCTATGCAGCCATTGACTAAGATAGGTGTGTAAATCTGTTCCAGTAAGATATCTGTCAAAGGGCATTGTTATGTGGTAGATTCGCTGTCATATGATTGCACTCAGAAGTGGTTATTTCTTTACGATAGGTAATGTCATTTCAACTCACCGGAAGGAATTACGCTCCTAATTTTGGTCTAGGCACAACGTTCTAACTTTCCCTTTTAATGTGTTTGAAAGGGAGCATTCACAACCTATCCCAAAAGCAAAATACTTTTATATCTTTATATCTAAACCCATTTTACTCGATGAACTATGTTCTGTAAAACAAGTCTGTGTTCTTGGAATTTTCTCCACTAGTTTTCCATTAAACGTGAATCGGAAAATGAAAGAACATAGGAGGAGTTGCCTCCGCGTATACCTTTCTTCACTGCAATATTATTAAAATAAACTAAAAGACTATTCGTACCAAGCTTTGTCATTCTTCGTACATACTTCTTGTCATGGCATATTCTAACTCAAGAGTTTGCAAATTTACGATAAAATCATTGTTGTGGCAATGAATAAGACATGGTCAAAACCATGATAACAGTTGTCCTAGTTATTACTCTCTCCCACCCTTATCTTGCGTAAATGATAGATCAGAATATCAATTTTTGTGTGGCACTATAGTTATAATGAAATACATGTATATCATTGAGTTAGTCGTGTTCAACATTTTAATTGTATGAATATTTACAGTGGGAACACTCTTGAATAAAAGTTATCGCTATTCTACTTTATCTTTAATATTTCTTTAGCTCCCACACTCCCTCCTTGAATGGTCATAGAAAAAAGTTCACGGATGTTAAAAACAAGAGAAACCACTCATAAAAGAAACAAAAATAAGAGACTTAGTTACTTTATGATTTTCTTATAATTTATGTTTTATTTTATTATTTAAGGAACTTCGATTTGAATTTCCATGTTTAAATATTCCTTAGTAAAAGAATAAAGTAGAATACATTTCTTTTCCTTTGGAAAGAGAATAATAATAACAAGGTAAAAGTAAATATTAGTTACTATTAACATTGTTTAGAAAAGGATTTATCTTTCTTTTCTTTTTTTTAAAATAATATAAAACTTTTCAAGAAAACTAATAAATAAAAGGAATATATATAAATGAACCATTAAACATTTTTGTATATAATAAAGAGGAATAATTAAAAAATAAATAAATAAATACTATTTGTATATATAAGAATTAAATAAAAGAGCTAAAAATAATATATGATAATAATTAAAAAAAATATATAATGATGTTATTATTGAGGGTATACATAAACATGATATTACCTTCACATTTACATTTCTATTATGAATAAAATTTAATATTACTTGTGAGTAATAAAATTGTAAAGGAAGTCTTATTATCGTTGAGTGTTTTAATGATCAACTACTTAATATTACTCTTATCAATAATCATATCTGTAGGTACCTTAATACTAATAGTGGTACAACTTTCTATAGATGTTAAAATGTGGAATTTTTTTTAAATACAGACAATATAATTAATCTTATTAGTATTACCATCCAAAGTTACCTATTTAGTACTTTAAAATACCATTGTTGGGTCACAAGGAACTATATTAATAATCGCAATACCGTATTGGCATTATTGTCAACAGGAAATAGAAGTAGAAACTGCTCAATGTGGGTTAAGGTGCCATAACCATTATCGTGAGAATTCCATTAACGTAACCATTAAATTGTGATACTTGTAAATTAGATATTTAGAGCATAGTTTAATAGTGAGAGATATTAATAATAGCATCACATTAACAAGTTTAAAACCCATAATGGTTTAAATAAAGGACACCAATAGCATCAAGTTCTATGATGATGATAATTATCATTAGAAGGAATATTGATATTAACCTTACCTCTAATTATAAATAATAATGTTAGACTAACGTTAAACATAAATTGAGTATTGGTGACAGGATTAGTGGTTTCATTTATGGATAAAGATTATAGCAGCAGGTTGGAGATGGTTACTATTACACCCTAAATGCTCAGAGCATTAATTAGCATAATTTATGGATTCAAAAAAAAGTTGTTGCATTATCTAGTGAATTTTTTTTTAGGCATGACATATAACAATTGGAGAATTCACATTGATATTCTTATTAGGTCTAATGTAAAATTTTGTAATAATGGTTTAACATGATTTAATAATGATGTTATTATTTAAATTGAAGGCCATTTATAAAAGAGGATAATTTGGTAGCAAATTAACAATACAACCCTTTTTCATTTAAAATCCCAATTGATCTAAATATGCTATTACAATATTGTTGGTAATGACTAAATATAGGCATTTTAAGTGTGTGTGATGGTATATAGGTTGTGAAATTTGTATTTAGACTCAACATTAAATGAGGGCATAACACTTAGCCAATGTAATAGTTACCCTAACTAATGTGTTTTTTTTTCTTCTTTTAAAAAAAAAAAATTGTTGGGTTTTTTTTTCTAGATTAAATTTTCAGGCATGACAGGGACCTATTGAGGTTTTGAGTTATGCTTTGTGAGAGTATAATGGGGGTCTGAAAGAGTGTGGATTTTTTTGACTTGAGGCCTTGTCTAAGAGATATTTGTGAAAACATCAAGTTGTAGACCTACAAGGAAACTAAGTTGAATAGTGAAGAGTGGATGAGATAGAGTTGTAAGGGCAAAAGGTTGGTTTGAGTTGGATCAAATTGTGTTTGTAATTGATTTACCAACCTATCATTGCATTAGTTGGTATCATAGAAAAGTTATTAGATCTTTTGAAGGTGATTGATTGAATTTTGCATAGGAGAAGGTTGGAAGTTGTAAAGACTAGATGCCTCCTAAGAATGTTGATGTTGCTAGAGAGTTGTAGGAGTTAAAAGAGAAACATGCCAAGCTATTGGAGTCTCATAATGTTGTTTTAGCAAGGCTTACAGCCTTGGAGTCAAATCAAAGAAGAGGAGCAGAGTTGGGTGATGTGAGTAAAATAGAGGAAGAGTATGTAGCTATGGAAGAAGAATTAGACCTTGAAGATCAGAGAATGGCTAAATTTCTAAAGGTGGTCAAAGGGGATACACACAAGGTAAAAGTTGAATTTCCCATGTATGGTGGAAATTTGAATGATGAAGATTTACTTGATTGGATTGTAGCCATGGATAATCACTTTGAGTTTGAAGATGTACCTAATGATTGGAAGGTAAAGATAGCAAAGACAAAACTAAAGGAACATGCATTGTTATGGTGGGACTATGAGCAGGCTGAGAGGAGAAAGAAAGGCAAGGAAAAGATAGTTTCATGGGATCAGATTGTTGCAAAACTTAAAGGTAAGTTTCTTCCTAAATATTTTGAAGTCCAATTGTATAAAAAGGTCCAAAATCTATAAGTTGATCATAATATTAGGTAGACAAGAGGATGAGATTGAAAAAGTTGCTAGGTATCTTGGTGGTCTTAGATTTAATATTCAAGATTAATTGGTTGTGGCAAATCCAAGATCTGTAGAAGAATGTTTTCAATTAGGCATTAGAGTGGAAGAACAGCTAAAAGGAAGACAAGAAAAGGCAGTTAGAGGAAGAGGAAGCAATCAAAGAGGTAGAGGAACCTTTCATGCTTCAAAGTAATCAAATAAAGAACAAGAAGGTGAAGGCAAAGGTAAAGAGAAAAGTTCAGATTTTAGAGGTGGATTTAGGGGTACTAGAGGCAGATTTGGTGGTGGAAGAAGTGAAAATACATTTGTAGGTAGATGCTACAATTTCAATGAGTTTGGTCATCCATCCTACAAGTTCCCTGAAAATTTTGGTTCTACATCAAGTGGGGGAGAAAGGAGAAGTGAAAGAAGAGCTCAAATTGTCCAAGAAGATGAATGTGAGAGTTCAAATTCCAATAGTTGTGTTGCTACTCCAAAGGTAGGAGAAACATTTATGCTGAGAAGAATACTCTTGAAGGCATCCAAGGAAGAGGAGATGATTCAAAGAAGGAGCTTGTTCAAGACAACATGCAAGTGTAGAGGTAAAGTATGCAACGTTATCATAGATTCAGGGTCAACTGATAATATGGTTTCTAAAGAAATGGTAGAAAACTGAAACTAGATAGAGTTCCTCATAAAACACCATATAGGGCATCTTGCTTAAATGGTAATCAGTCACTTTTGGTAAATGAGCAAGAAAATTTTGAGTTTCAGATTGGAGGGTATAGAGATAGGGTGCTTTGTGACATTGTACCTATGGATTATTGCCATCTACTTCTTGGTAGACCATGGCAATTTGATAGGCGAGCATTAAATGATGGAAGATCTAACACCTATACTATTGACAAGGATGGAAAGTCTTTCATACTAACACCATTGTAGGAGAATGAAGAAGCAAAGGGAAAGGCAACTAAGATCGTCATTGTTGGAAAGGAGCCTATAAGGCTTGAAGAAAACAAAACCAAAGAATACGCAGCCATTGTAGGAGTTACAGATGTTAGGATAGTAGGAGAAAGGAGAGAAGGGAATGTGAAGATAGTAAGTAATCTAATTTTGTAGAGGAAAGAAAGTGGATTAGTGTCACAGACTGAAAAAGACCAAAATAAAGATGAATTGCTTGTCAAAAAGAAAGAAAAGCATGATGCAATTATGGTGGGGACAATAGTCTATTCATTGAAAGTAAAGGAGGTGAGGAGGTAGTCATATATTGTCAAAATAGAGACTTGTAGATCCGGTAACACAGTAGCATTTGGGGTAGAGAATTCAAGGATAGGAATAAAGGAAAAGGGTGTAGTCAATAAGAGTGTTTGGCATGGGTTTGAGCATGTTGCAAGAAGTCCTGGAAAATAGGATTAGTTAGGAGATAGTTGATAAGGGCATGTGTTCATATGTTAGGATAGGTACAACATCAATGCATGATGGTGAAAAGGCTAAAGGACATTTAACTAATCAGTTTGTACAGATGGAGTACTATTCCAAGCACAAAGCATGGTAGTACTATTTGCGCCATTGGCAAGGTGTACCTGATGAAAGGATTCCAATAGGATAGAGGAATGGAATTTTTAGTGGAGGAAAAGTTTCAATACCATTTCCAAGAGACTTGGAAATTTTAAAAGGCTAGTTGTATGGTGCAGGGGCACCAAGTGCAATTTTGTGTCAAAGTTGTCCAATATGGTCATATGGTAGATTTTAGGTTTTTTTTGAGTTTTCTTCTTCAAATAAGGTCTAAATAGACCAATTAGAATGTAATAGGTCATATTTTTGTGGTTTGGAGTCATTGGGTCTAAATGGTAAAAAATGGCAAAATTTGACAAAATTTTGTTAATAAAAAAAATGTAATGTTGAGGAATCTCAATGGTCATGATAGTTCAAATGGAAATTTAGGTAGTTTTTCAGTTTGGTTTTGGGTGGGAAATGTTTAAATATGTTAAGTACATCGATGTAAAGCTCTCTCCAATGATTTGAAGTGGAAATATATACAAATCAGCCATGTTTTCTACAATTTCTCTGTAATTTCATTGTTTCTTAGCCCTATACGGCCCCGGACAGAAGTAGTGTGCTCCAAAAGTTGTTGAAATAGTTGAAGATATATGTTGAAAACATTTTCCCTTCTGGTTTGAGAGTTAGCATTGAATTTGGTGTAAATTTGGATCAAGTTTCTAGAACCTATGTTACCTTGCTAAGGGTTTGATAGTCATTTAAAATGTATTGAAGGGCCATTCCACTAACTATACCCACTGTATCTAAGTGGAATGGACCCTATGCAGTAGGAATTAGGAATGTGCATGGTTGTGAGGGAAAGGGAGATCTTTTGAAGGTCTGGGCTTGATGCCCTAGTTAATAATTCTAAGAATTTTGGGTTGAAAAATGGTGATTTAGGGTGAATGTTTGATGAAACTATGTTTCCAATGCTAGGTAGTGGATTTTTGAGCAATTTTAGACATATTTTAGTGTGATTGAAGTGGTGGAAAGTTGGGAGAAGGTCTAAAGCATTAGTTTTCAGTAAGCCTCTTTCTTCTTAATCTAAAAGAGCCTAAAGCTAGGGTTTGATGGACTAGAGCATTACAGGTTTTCTAATTCAGAGTGGTTGATGATTTGATGGTATTTAGTCCATACAAAGGTCTTTCAATAGTTATTATGTCTTGTTAGGAGGTTTGGATGGGACTTCCTTTGGAAAAGAGACCTAATTTGGGGTGTAGACAGCGTAGAAACCTGATTTGTGGAGTTGGTACAAAGGGGCCTATTGAGGTTTTGAGTTGGGTTTTGTGAGAGTATAATGGGGGTCTGAAAAGGTGTGGATTTTGTTGATTGAAGGCCTTCTCTAAAATATATTTGTGAAAATGTCAAGTTGGAGACCTATAAGGAAACTAAGTTGAATAGTGAAGAGTAGATGAAATAGAGTTGTAAGGGAAAGAGGTTAGTTTGAGTTGGATGAAATTGTGTTTGTAATTGATTTACCAACCTGTCATTGCATCAAATTTTTATCAAAAAAAAGAAAAAAAAAATAGTTCTCTTTGTTACATGATTTCATTGGAAATTACACTATGGTTAACTAGGTGTAAATGAAATATATTCTACAACTATTCCATTAATAAGGGATAGAATAAATCTAGAAATATAAAAAAAGAAATGTTAAAATTATAAATAAATGGCATTTATTAAGCTATAGTATGGAATAGATTGATAATATATTATTTACCAAAAACTAGGATAAAAATTTAGTAAAGAAAACAACATGTAACAAGAAATGGAATGAAGAAAGGAACCTGGCACTAAATACAAGATTTAAATACCTAGTAAGATACCACACACATAGATGTACAAATTTAGCTCTATCATCTATATGACCTAGAATATTGACCTAGAATATCAAAGAACTAGAAAATATTTAAATCTCACCTAGTACTTTTACAACTATATAAAAATAGAACTAGGAATGTACTGGTAGTATACCGTATATTAAAATTAATAGAGAAATATAATACATGAAAATATTTTCACCATTTTGGTGGAGAAAATAAATAAAGAAAAAATGAGAAAAAAATTAAACCTCCATGTAGATGATCTCAAAACACCCATAAACATAAAGAAAAGGAAAATAATTTGGGGTTGTTTTGAACTTTCCTTAAGGTGTATTGGTTTTTAAAGCTCCACAAATAGTTAATGTTAAATAAAATAAAATAAAATGTGTGTTTGTGCTCTTATCCCAAATGTATTTGGAAAATGTAAGAGAAATTATTATGCAAATAATGTAAACTAGATTGAAAGAGATAGAAAGGATGTGGATATCCTAATTTATTTAGGGAAAACTATAATAGAAATGCTTGAAATGATAAAAACTAGAGAGGATAAAAACAATGGTATAAGAAAAATATCACCGTATTAATATTTAGGAAGGAAAAGGGACAAATAAAGTTAAAAAAGTGCTAGAGAGATTCCATTTATCTAATAAAATAGGTGTAAAAATGAAAAGGTACATATTCAAAATCAGAGGAGGCAAAAAGAAGAGGTTGAAAATTTGTCACTATCTATTCCAAGTGGTTACAAGGAATGTGATAAGTGGTAAAATTTCAATAAATGTGTTGACATTCAAATTTCACTTAAAAAAAACCTATAACAACATAGAAAATCTCACAAATATGGGACAATATCTATGCGATCACCTCCACATTTTTGAAACTAGATCTTCATAAAATATGTTAATTTCTTTTTTGAAATGAGAAAAGGGAAATAATAACTAGCTTATCTATCTTAATATATTAATCTATATATTATACGCTGAGAGATATCATTTTCGAGGTGTATTTTTTTTGCTTTTTTGAATTTAAAAAATATGCCTCAAAAATGATATCTCTCAGCATATAATATATAGATTAATATATTAAGATAGATAAGCTAGTAGCATCCACAACGTGCAATGTAAAATAATAATTTATCACATATTTTATTTTAAATAAAGAATTATAATGCTTTACAAATTGTGATTCATATCATATTTATTCAAATGCACAAAGAGATGTGTACAATAGAATTCATAATGAATGAGACAATTCATCTTTTATACCAAAAATTTATTATCAATATTAATAGAAGAATTCACTTGAAAAATATATACATCACATAAACATGTTATGTTTCCAAAGATTTTAGTCTTTCTTCCTCTGCTTTTCTTTTGGCGAGTTGCTTTCCTGTCTTCATTTTTTCATAACGATCATATATAAATGGTGGTGAGATTCTAATTCCATCCAAAGACTTAACACGTGATATAGCAACAAATGTTAATCCCACCTTTCTCTTGGTCCTATATCAATTGTTGCCTTGGAAAGAGTTAATCCTTGTGATTTATGGATCGTTAGTGCCCAAGCCAATTATAGGGGCAATTGACGTGTGCGGCCCCTTTGTATTGGTGAAATTGGAATTAAATTTGGAGATGCATCTTCAACAGGAATTTCGGAGTAATTATCAAATTCAACCATAACATATGTAGGTGGATCTGGTGGGCCACATTCAGGTTTGTATATGATATTTCTAATGTATCCTAAAGCTCCATTCACAAGACCAGCTTCTATCCATAAATTAGATGTTAACATGACCCTTGCATCCTTTGAAACTAATAATTCAACATCCAATTCATCATTCTGACCTTCTACTGAATTAGCACTACCTTATTTGGTTGCAATGCTACGGGCTACTGGTCTTCTTAATGAATGTGACTTTTTTCTGTTATGGCTATGTACATTATCATTTGTTGCAAATAGATGAATATTATTATCAAACTCCTTAATTGTTGGATGTAATGAAGCATCTGTTCTTGTCATGAGTAATTTCCAATCATCTATGGTTGGATGTGCATCTCTAATATTTGTGAGCAATTGGCGAAACCTTTTTTGGTCTTCACTTTCACCTTCTTGTCTAAACACCTTATCCAATGTAACAACTATCTTAAACTCTTCCCATAATATTTTTGCACATATATTACTATCATAAGGTGGTTTGTCACTTACAGTAGGTAGTTGTCCCAAATCCCCCACCAAAATGATTGATCTTCCACCAAAACTCATGTTTTCTTTTTTAGGATAAGCTTGGCGTAGTCTTGAATCAATATTTTGTAACAACTTTTATCCAATAAAACTCATTTCATCAATTAATATGTATTTTATATGTTGAATTTCTTCTTGAAGACTTGTGAGCCTTGTTCCTTCTAATTCAACAAAATCTGCAATAGGTATTCTTAAAGTTGAATGAATTGTTGATGCACCAATGTTAAAGGCTGCAACTCCAATTGGTGCTAGTAATAATAAGGGAGAATGTTCTGGCTATGATGCATCATAAAGAGCTTGATGAATTGCATTAATCAAATATGATTTACCTATTCCAGTTGTTCCTTGAATTATCATGTATAGTGGCATGACATCATCCTGTCAATTATAATGTGACATAATAATATTAAGTGCTTTTTTTTGCTTAGTACCTAATGTTCCATATGATATAGTGGACAACATATCATCAGGTATCAATAAGCCATTTTCTTTCATAGAGTTGATAAAATTTATTGCATTATTTGTATACTCTTCTCCTTGATATTCAACACTCCATGGAGTTTGTCTATCAATATCTGTTGCATCCATAATTTGTCCATGTTGTAATCTTGATATGATTTCCCACTCATGTTCAATTATATTTTGATCATTTGGTAAATTATCCTCATCTTCAGAATCATTATGATTTCCAATTTCTTCTGAAATAATTCTTCGTTCTAAATGCCATGGATCATAATTAAGTGAGTCCCAATTTGACATAATTGTATTATCATCAAGTCCAATATCCCTTTGTATATTTGTGAGAATTTGTGAAACCTTTTTTGGTCTTCACTTTCACCTTCTTGTCTAAACACCTTTTCCAATGTAACAATTATCTTAAACTCTTCCCATAATATTTTTGCACGTGTATTACTATCATAAGGTGGTTTGTCACTTACAGGAGGTAGTTGTCCCAAATCCCCCACCAAAATGATTGATCTTCCACCAAAACTCATGTTTGCTTTTTCAGGATAAGCCTGGCATAGTCTTGAATCAATATTTTGTAACAACTTTTGTCCAATAAAACTCATTTCATCAATTAATATGTATTTTATATGTTGAATTTCTTCTTGAAGACTTGTGAGCCTTGTTCCTTATAATTCAACAAAATCTACAATAGGTATTCTTAAAGTTGAATGAATTGTTGATGCACCAATGTTAAAGGCTGCAACTCCAGTTGGTGCTAGTAATAATAAGGGACAATTTTCTGGTTGTGATGCATCATAAAGAGCTTGAAAATTTTCATTAATCAAATATGATTTACCTGTTCCTTGAATTATCATGTATAGTGGCATGACATCATCCTGTCAATTATAATGTGACATAATAATATCAAGTGCTTTTTTTTGCTTAGCACCTAATGTTCCATATGATATAGTCAACAACATATCATCAGGTATCAGTAAGCCATTTTATTTCATAGATTTGATAACATTTATTGCAGTATTTGTATACTCTTCTCCTTGATATTCAACACTCCATGGAGTTTGTAATGCCCCGCCACGCAACCCTAGGGGAAGTTGCAAACTACTAAACAAATGCACAATTTTTTTATTTTTTTATTTTTATTTTTAATTACAAATACATGTAAGATAACAACACAAAGCCAACAATCCCCTAAGCTTACGAGACAAAGATTAATTAAATCACAAATTAAAACAACATGCATGAAATGAAATATAACAATGTTCACTTAAATAATTAAAGCACATACATTCCATACATGAGATTTTCATTTAAGACCATGAGATCCTTCATGGTTACCAATAATAGAAGTTATACAATTTTAAATTACATCACTCATTCCCAGAATGAGGTAAATCAATAACATGATTACTTATTACAATTTCCACTTCAATAACAATGAGGGGTAAAATAAAATACAAGAATAACTAACATAAATGAAGCCAAGGTAGCAACTAGATCCCACGAGCTCTCCTACATGAAAGTCTCATCCACTCGAGCAAGAGAAAAGAAACCAACGGAGTAAGGTGCACGTTCCACCCAACCAAGTGATACCCGAAGGCTCACCCCCCGTGCTAGGAGATAGTAACAAGGATTTCAGGTCAAGACCAACAACCTCTAAACATAGGCAACATGACTCAACTGAAAAAGATATGAACATGACATCACATGACACAAAGGTTACAATGCTTCCAGATTTTAAGTAAATGATCACATCATGAATACAAACATATTGTTGACTTAGGAGAAGTGTCATCACAATGTCGCATGGGATATCCTGGCAAGTCTTCCTAGGTCTCGACCCCCATCTCGGGATATCCTAGTAACCTCTAATGACTCCCGGCCCCACATGCAAACCAATGCGGAATTAGTTATCTTTAAAAGGGACAAGATAAAAATCTTGCCATTCCAGGCCTTCTCGTCTCATCCCAAGTCTATACAAGCATTTGCATCCATGAGCGAGGCAAAATTAATCTTTTTAAATGTTGGTACCACCTACACTAATCAATTGGTTTAAGTTTTCACTGAATTAACCAACTTACATTGAGATCTCCTGGCACCACTTTGTGTTTCGACCCTCAATGTAAGCCACTTCTCTAAGACAACACGTGGAACTATACCACAACCAAAGGGTACTCAAGTGCAACCTAGGGATAATGAATCCCTAAACATGACATAAATTCAATGTATCTTATCCAAGATAAAAGGTCATAATTGGACACATTAAGCACACTACCCAAGGTAAGCCAAGGTTGACTGACATGCTAGCAACCCCAAACAAATAATAGAAAATCCTATCTGGAAGGCTTACATAGTACTAACTAGATTGCCCCACACCTAGAAATACTGCCAAACATCTAAAGAAGCATTACAGGCAATTTAAAATAATCTACGTTAGGATTTCTTAAATCCAATTCACCCAATGACATAGTGCAATTCAAACAATTTAACTCAACATAAACTTTGCACAAAATTAAGCGTCTCAAGTTACGTTGACAACCACAAAGAGTTTGACCATTCGTTCAATTCTTGTTGACACAATCCACCAAATAATTTAAATCAATTTTTTTTTCTTTGATATACAATGATTTACCATAAACAATTTTCATCTATCTTTTACAAATACTTCTCTTTTTTAAAAAAAAACACATTTAAATATAAATATATATATATATATATATATATATATATATATTATAAATATCTATGTAATTGAATATATATATATACTCGATATATATATATAATTACACATATATTTAAAAATACATATATAATTAATATTTAAATATAAAATAATAATCACTTAAGCACTCATTAAAATATAATATAAATATATTATAATATATATTATATATATGTAATATCAAATTAACATATATATATATAATATATATATATTAAATATATATATTAATTATATTTTAATTATTAAAAATAAAACAATAATTACGAATTTTATATTTAATATATATAATATAAAAAATGCATTTTAAAAACCAAAGCGAAGTTAAAGTAGGGTTTGGGCCACGCCCTGCCCTAACAGGGGACGCAGCCCCCATTGATGGGGGCGGCAGCCTATGTGGTAGCGTCGGCACTGCCTCCATAGGCCGTCGACACCACCAATGGGGCTGCCATGGGGTGGAAACCCCTTCCTCATTCCATCGCCCAAATAAAAACGGCGATTCCGTTTTATGAAATCCACATAATTTCAACTGGTAAAAAAAAAATTTCTGGTAAAAACCAGAATATGAAATTTTGAATTTATCTTCTCATAAATTTTTAAAAAAAAGATTCAACATATATATATAAAATATATATCCAAATTTTCAACTAAAAGAATCAAATATACAGAATTTCTTCATATCCAGATTGGGCAAATGCTCATTCTTAAAACAAAACAAATTATCATTGAAAACACATAATTTAACCCAACTATATGAAGATTTCTCCTTCTTTTCCAAATTTAAATGAAGGCCATCACAAGCACACAAAATTTCACAAGAATTTCCATTTGAAACACCATGTTTTGATCAAATTTTTCGTTGCAAAGTTTGATGATAAAATTTTGATTCACTAAATTTTCACAATATCTTTTGAGAATTTTGATTCAAGTTTAAATGGAGTTTCTTGATGGGTTTTCCCTTTCATTCACAGTTTTAAATCTTCTATGAATTTGAACAGCTTCTAAATCATTTTCAAAATAAAGAAATTGCACAAAATTTAAACAATAACCTTGTGTTTTCTCCAAGCTTGAAGTCTTTCAATGGAGGTTTTCCTTTTCCTTCCAATTCAGCTGCACCAATTTTCAAATCTTCTCTTCCCAATTTTTCTTCAACCAAAATCCATTCCAAGTTTGCTCTCCAAAATTCAAAAATAAAATGAATTACCTTATGCAATCCCTTCTCCAAATTTGTCAAACCCCTAATTTTGAACTCACCCACCAAAATTTATTGCTAAAACTAGATATTTTATTTTTTCAAATTCATAAACAATTTCATTTCCAAGTGTAATTTGCACAATATTATTTTAAAACAAAGATCTATTTTTGCAACCAAATGATAATTAAATTTTCCTTTTCAATAAAATTGAATTTACCAATTCACATTTAAATCATTCTCTCAACTTTATTTAAAAAAAAAAGGAAATATAAGGCATAGTTCTATTTTTTTTCTTTTTTATTTAATCTCAATATTTAATAATGCTAACACAAATATTTTAATTTAATTTATCAATAAATAAATCTAATCCATGATTAGATTATTTTATTGATTGAATTAAATTAACTAATTAATTAATAGTCACTCATTTATTTATTTTGCCAATGCAATTAAATAAAACAAGCACCAATTTAAATTGCAAATTAAATACAAGGGCAAGGGGAGAAGAGACAACAAAGAAAATAACTTATCCCAACTAACAACTCGATGACACACTATGGCTAGGGTGATGTCATGACACAGAAAACCTAGCTACTATCTCCCAATCACTTTTCGTTGGACAAGGGACACGCTCAGACCTGTGGAACTAGGTGGAGTCAATGTCCTATACCTGCATCCTGCACACAATACGAGTGTCAAAAACATGCATATATATACATTAAAACACACCGTGAAGAGGAAATCGTAGAATCACAGGGCGCTCGCATGCGAGTGATGTGATCTTGTCCCCTTCACCAATACAATATCGCTAACTGACGCATCTAATCATCAATGATATAACAAAACATAAAGCATCAATAATTCACATACATGCTAATTTAATCCTAACATGAAATAATAATAACAATTGATTAAAGTGTCATCATATCAAAACATAATGTTTTCATCGCATAACAATTAGCTGTCAATAGTAATCAAGTTTATAACCAACGTGCTAACAAAGCAAAACATACATAACGAACATTGTTCGATCAAAAGAACAAAATGGAGGGGTGTTACAGAGTTTGTCTATCAATATCTATTCTTCCTAGCATATCTATTTCTGTTGCATCCATAATTTGTCCACGATGTAATCTTGATATGATCTCCCACTCATGTTCAATTATATTCTGATCATTTGGTAAATTATCCTCATCTTTCTTCTGAAATAATTCTTCGTTCTAAATGCCATGGATCATAATTAAGTGAGTCCCAATTTGACATAATTGTATTATCATCAAGTCCAATATCCCTTTGTATATTACAAAATGGCTTGTACAACAATAACTCTGACCAAAAATCAACCCACTTTTCTGATTGACGTGTAGGTATGGTGGTAAATCTTGGAAACACTCTTACAATAGCTGCCATAGTCCTTGGTTCCCATTTGTTATCTCTTTTTCTTTTGGGATTATATGTCCATGATCTAGCTGCATCTACAAGTGTGATACTTTCCATTGCATATGGTCTATCCATGTATCCTTGAATGAAATGTTATAGATGTCCATCATCATCATTTTCTTCATTTTTTAACACTCGCTTGAACACCTCTCTTGAAACATTTAATGTAACAAATACTCTACTACATTCTACCAATGGCAACTCCAATAACATATGACATGTTTCTTGTGCTCCAATGTCTCTCTCAATGAGGTTCTCTATTAGAAGTCTCCTATATGCCTTTGATGCTGCTTCATCTAGGTTTTCAATATTTGCAAGTCACATTAAGATTTGATGATAAGTTTTTGAACTATAATTTATTACAGCATGTCTTGAAAGAACTGGTTGCCAATTGACATTTGCTCTCCATAATTGAAGCATATTACGATTATGTGTGTTTACTTGATCATCATTTCTTGCAGGTTCATATACTTTATCTCCCATGGTTGGATCTTCAAATAGTTTTGATCCATCTAGATGTAATGGCCATGGTGCATTGTACCTACAAACAAAGAGTAAATTGTTAGCTTATATAAACATTTTAGTTATTTATTGGTACAAAATATATGAAAGTATACATATCTTACCTACAAACCATTCTTCCTCTTTTTTTTTGAAGGCAAGCACCCTCTTTATACATTGTATGGCGTTCAACACAATTGAGAAACTCTTCATAGTCACGTGCCAAGTCTATTTGGCTTAGTTGTTGTGTATTTCGAAGGCATGGATGTTGTGTAAAATTTTGTAGGACCTATCATTCATGATATAACATATTTTATTAATTGAAATACAAAATTTTAAGTATCATATATTGTAAAAAGAATATATAATTGATAATTAATACCATACCTATATGTTTCTTTGATGTGGGTCTCCCATGGATTCCATGCATGAACAATAGAATCAAAATATTTTTGAACATTTTTTATTTCATAAGCATTTCTCCAATTAAGGTTGTCTATGTTAGGTGCTCCATCTAACCATATGAATCCATGCACATGTGGTGATCCTCTATGTTTCCATTCATATCTTGACCAATAATCTTTTACCTTCATTCCCTTTTGTAGTATTTCCTTGCAAAATATTGTATATATCGTAGGTGCATGTAATGTGCCACAATATGTGGATAGTCAATAATATTTTGTCATCTCCATTTTTGTGCTTCTTGTGGGTTAGTTGGATGTGTCCTTGGCATTAATGCATGTAAATCTGGCCAATACATATCTGCTGCACTCAAAGTAAAGAAAATTGTTGGTGTTCCAATTTGATGCAATAGATCAGTTAATTCAGCTCAACATTTTTCCCAATAAGACCTTGTACCCCTTAGCGTTGTACCAAAATGCATTAGACTGTTAGCTAGATGTGAATGAGGAACATTTTCCATATGTTCTCTTAACTCATTGACTATGATTGGCATATCTTGCAAGCTCTTTTTGACAAACACTGTAGATGAGTTTTGTGCACAATGTTGCATAATCATAGTCATCATATAATATCTAAATGGTGGGTGTCTTCCAAAATGATGATCTCTATATCTGAATAAATGCTTAACAAACTCATGTCGATAAACTCTCCTCATTCATGGTTCTATCCAATCACATCATCCATCTGGGAATAGTGTTGGAAAAGCCATATCAAGTAATCCTTGAGTAGCATACTCATTCACTAGAGATGATCCAATTCATGGCCAATCAATTAGTGATCTAGGATCTACATTAGGGTTATTTACCCATGCATGAATTAGTTCCATCTCTTTTTGAGCATTTGGTGGTTTAGAGGCCATTGATGTAGTGTGATTAATAATGTTTCCTTCATCTATCTCCAATATTGGACCCACAAATACATACTCATCTGCATTTGAATCAAACTCCATATAAACAGAATTCAGTTGGTCAAAAATGTTGTGATCTGAATTACATGTAAGTTCACTAAGCGCATTTTCATCAATTTGAACATCTTTATAGAACCTATCATGTTCTATTTTATATTTAAGTGCTCTATATACCCTTTCTCTATTAACTGTAAAATTATAAGTTGTTCCACGCTGATCCTTTTTTCGAACAATAATGACCAGTAAATCTTTTATTTGATGTGGTAAAATTTTAGCTATTTCTCTCACTTCTTGTGGAAAACTTATGGTATGTCCTTTATATTTGTATTGCCCTCCAGTTGCATGTGTTACTTGAAGTATTGGGTTGACACGTGCTATCAACATTTCCTCTATTTGTGTTAAATTTGCAAGTTCTGATGGTTGTGAACCAGGATCCATATTGTTTAATGCTGAAAATTGATGTTCATTCCCCTCTTCTCGACATCAATTGCAAATAGGGCCCTCAGGTACCCATACAACCTTCATTGTAGGATAACTCTCTTCACAAATATAACACATACTTGGTGTAGAAATTTTATCTAGTCCATGTCGAAATATCATTTGTAGACTTTTCAAATCAATCTCAGTAGTTGTATTATTATTAGTTACTTCTTGATCTCTTCTATTATCAACATTCATTACATTTTGAATTCTATCATCTGTTGTTTGTAGCACACGATCTATTGTAATAGAATTCACCCCTTTAGAACTAACCTAAACATTCCCATGAGATTGACGATGTCTTTTAACTGATTCATGATTGTGCACTTGTATTTGTTGTCTTTCTATCTCATTCAATTGATCAAAATGCATAGTTCTTTGAATTCGTGAACGATGTGTTATCATTTTATCTGCATGTTGTCTCATTTCTACTTCAATCTCTTCCATTGTCATATCTGCCGTACATTTAAGGATTCTTTCTCTATCATTTTGGTTTCAATGAATCCTTTCTTCTTGTCTTTGTACATCATTCATTTGTTCACGTCGTTGTCTCATATAGTTCTGAGCATATTCTCTCCTTTGATCTATTTGTTGCTCTTCAGTTGTAAAACTCCTTGCTTCCTCTCTTTGTGTATTAGCCATTTGTTCACATCATTGTCTCATATAATTTCGAGCATATTCTCTTTGATGTTCTCTTCGTTTCTTTTCATTTTGAAAACTTGTCCTTGGACGATGAGGCATCCTACAAATTGTAATAAAAATCAATATATCTTTAAAATTGTTAAGGATTCGTAAGGACACTTAATGGTTCATAGGTATATAAATAATTTTATCAACCAAATACAATATTAAAAGACATTGTTAAAAAAAAATTACATATTCCCTTGGCTAGTATTATTTTTAAAGTAGTGATATTTGTTTATTTTCTACACACTAATCCATTGCACTACATATTTACTTTAATTTTTGTATGATTACAAGTTTGTTAATTAATAACATTTTCAATAAAATTAGTGATAAATAAATTAATTAAAAAATATATTAATTTTTAAACCCACAATGAGAGTTGAACCCATAACACTTCAATTACAAATCAAATCTATTAATCCATTGCACTATTTGCTTATTTTTATATGTGATATATTAATCACATAATAGATATTTTATTAAAAAATTATTTACTTGCTTATAAATAAATATTATAATATAAGCATTAAAAACATTTTAATGCAATTAACTTTTTTACCCTAAAAGAATAAAACTAAAAACAATTAATAATACATTTATATTTTACATTAAATTACTTTCTTATTTGTAATTGAAAAGCATTATAATAGAATTACTTTTTTACTCTAAAAAGAATAAAACTAAAAAAATATTTACTTTCTTATAATAGATATTTTATTAAAAATTTATTTACTTATAATAAAACAAATATTATAATGTAACTTACTTTTTTTCTCTCACGTATTTATCTGCACCTTTGTATTTATTCGCACTATTTATTCGCACTCTATATAATTCCCGATAATAATCTATTTTTTATTCCCACTATTTACTTCCTATTTATATGAGTTCCGCACTATTCCGATAATAATCTATTTTTTATTCCCACTATTTACTTCCTATTTATATGAGTTCCAAAAGCTATGACCGAAACGATATACTATTTCATATCTCTTTAGTTGTCGGCTTTTAATTAATTAGTTGGAAAATTTATGATGGAAAATATATAATATTTAATAAACGCTTTGGTTGTCGGCTTTTACTTTTTATAAGTTAACATTTTTTTTTTACACGGTCACGCTCCACCCGTGCTGTCACTGTAGGTTATGCCTCTCGGCGTAATTAACAATATAAATAATCATTAGGTGATGCATCAATTTAGAGTTTCACATAGTATTCAAAAATCATGATGATACATCACTATAATGAAAGATGATTAAGTGGTCTATTTCTAAGTAAAATATAGCCAAAATTTTAAACATAACAATAGAGAAAAATATCATTTAGAAAAATATTGCATAAAAAAATTTAACATGAAATTTCAATTTTCTCTTCATTGTTAAACTAATAAAATGTTGCAAAGAGGATTAAAAGCATAGTTCTCTAGTTTTTTACTAGTTCTAAGATATTCCCATAAAAGCCTTGTCTATATAGATTTTATTCTTATGTGATCTAGAAAAAGAGATCCTAGACCTAGTGAATAGATTACTAAGATCAATATTTCTTTCCATCAACATTGGAAGCCAAGCCAACAAGGTAATGAGATTGGATAAAAACTTAGAAGGAGAGCCAATCTATCATTGGCCTGGTTCTTTTGTTGTCTTGAAAATTGATTGGATTTATTGTTAATTAGTTGACATATTTAATTATGTAACCTAATCTAAAAATATAATTTTTCCACATGGATGAAACTAAAAAGTCATAGAATGAAGAAATATCAAAGAATGGCAAATATTGTGCACCTGTACTACAAATTTGTCGCTAAATTAAGAGGTTAGGGGTGTTGGGTGGCCTTGACTGGGAAATAAGATATGACTCTACAACTTTCAAGGCTAGAACTTCCATATCTACATTTTGTACTATTTCTTTGTAATTTTCCATTTCAGATCTGAACCTACAAAATCACAACAAAGTGGGGGAAAGGGGTGGCTATATATGAGTTTTCCTTGGTCAAACCCCTCTTTGGTATTTCTACCTCCATGAATAGTCTATTGATAAAATGTGTGTGCTCCTATCCTTAAGTGTTTCTAAGGATATAATAAGCTAAAATGACAAAAAACCTACTCAAATATGTTAGAGAAGGATTCATAAATGATATGGAAAATATCAACCCAAGAGAAAGTCAAATACCCTTAGGAAAATCTAAATGCATAAATACATTTCTTAGGCAGCAAGTAGATCAAAGTTTGAAGATGAGAAAACTTTGAAAGAAAGTAATTACGTGCTTGAAAGAATCTAAAAGCTATCTCCAAAACCTAGATTCCATCATATTCTTCCATTGGAATGAAACTCCAATCATTGTGCTAGCTTGAATGATTCTAAAATTTACCTTGCAAATTTGTAAAAATGGATGTATTCTGGTAGAATTCTACTTTATTAATCAATTCCTCTCTTTTATTTGAAATAATAATTCATTTATTTATAGTGGAACATAGGAATAAATTAAAGTGTAGGATGACTCATTTAATTTTGATTTTCAAGAGTAATTTATTGCCAATTCCCAAATTTGAAGTCACATCTTCGAAATTAGAGACTGACAAAAATGGGAAATCAAATTTGTCAATAAAAATACCTGGAATAGGGCATTGGGTACCCCTATCCATCTCTTTTTCACTTATTCAAATTTGATTTGGAAGTTTAGGGTTTGCTTAATAAGGACTTATCCAACAAACAAGCACTTCTCAAGGTTAATTTGATGATATATGATTGATGAATCACTTTCTAGGGTAGCACTAACACATTCTCATGGGTTGATAGGAAAGTTCAAGGCTATGAAATGTATAAAATATATTAATGAATAAGTTGCTAAAAAAATTTCCAAATGGAATGTGAAATTGTACTTACACTTTAAAAGGAGTACAATTTACGACACTGCATTTAGCCCCCACTTTAGCAACCATATGACACTACATGAATATGTAAGATAAAGTACTAAAATTACATCATATCATAAAAGGAAAATCAAAATGATACTACAAAGGACATATAATATTCACCAAGCAAGAGAATGAATCCCCCAGTGTAGTAATATATAAACCACAACATTAGGAACCACATCCTATAAAACCAATTCATTAGAAATCTAAACACCATCTTGCACATACAAGAAAATGTATTAGTATAATACTTATAAGGATAATTAAATTTGAGGGTAGATGTATGCCCCCTGATTTCGCTTGCTTTATGGTGGTGGAAACATGATAGTTATCTTGCCACGTCAAAATAATTAGGGTTTTAATGAATATTCCTTTGTTAGGGTCATGGTAAAATAACACCAAGTTCCAACAAGCATACAAAATTAAAGAGGGTGGAACCATGATTCCAATGCAACAAATGGCATAGAAATCAAAGTTTGCAAGCCTAAGTTTGATTTTAAGATAACAAGGTATGAATAATATTATCAAATTTAGCTATAAGATCTAAATTTTTTACCTTTTTGCTATTCATTTTAACTTTGCAGTTTGAGAAACTTGAGAGTTAAGCATAGCATTCCTAAGAGTGAAAATGCCACAACTATGACCATATCATGCATCGAGACTCAAGGCCTTGAGAGAGAGTGTCACACAAGGGATGTTGATATGAGAGGTACATTATGTTTTCAGTTTCCTTGTAGGTAGGAGGTCTTTTTAGGTACTTTTTAATGTTTTTTGATAAAATGGGGTGCCCCTTATTAGCATGGGCATCCCTTACCAACATGGGCACCCTTGACTAGGCACAAAGTTCTAGAATTATTTACTAATTTATTTTGATTTATCTGTGAACTCACTAATGAGATAATCCTTGAAATTATAGGGTCGACCACATATGTGGGAGCACCTAGGAAGCCCCCTATATAAACTTATTTGCAATCATTCCCCACTACTCTCAATTGCGAAGCAATTTCATCTATGTTATTAGCTTATTTTGGGTGTACACCATGCTAGCCATGAGATACCATGATGTGATGTTGATGGGATATTGATACATCTACCTTCCATCTATCGACAAGAGAGATGCTAGTGACATTGGAGGATGTATACCACATACTTTGACTATCGATCTTGGGTAGAATTATTAGCCACAATGAGGTGAGGACCTTGAAGGAGATCCTATACAACCAATTTACTATTGTATCAGTCATGATATGACACAATATGGAAAGGTACAAATTTAGCTATGCTATCTACTAAATGAAGGTACTAAGGTTCTAATTATTTTTTCAAATCATGATTGCTACTATAGTACTTGGAGTCACACCAA
This sequence comes from Sequoia sempervirens, assembly GCA_007258455.2. NCBI lineage: Eukaryota > Viridiplantae > Streptophyta > Pinopsida > Cupressales > Cupressaceae > Sequoia > Sequoia sempervirens. The sequence goes on along the minus strand of VDFB02271358.1, from coordinate 435,356,038 downwards.
ATGGATTACTCACACACCTACATGGGGGTCTTATACACACTATATGAGCATTAGAGAAACAAATCAAGTTTACCTAGGGGAAAAGCATGTTGGTATATTTGTACTATAATCTAGGGTGATATGTTGGTGCATGATGCCCCCACTTTAAAGAAAGTGCTAAACACCATACCATGAGAAATTACTTTAAATTAGAAGATGATTAATTCCAAATTATAAAAGAGACATGAGAGGTTATTTGTAAATCCATATGCTAATGATATGTTTCCAAATAAAGCCACATCATGAAAAGGAGGTTTCCCCACACATGCAATCCTAAGATAAAATATAAGGGATCCACAGATTTTGGGTCAATGTATGTCTTTGTTACAATGATATATCAAGCTTGGAATCATTATCATTCCCCAAATAACTCATGGAACAATGAGCACAAAGGAAGAATGACATATAGAGAGAAAACAAAGGAGAAACCTTTTGGTTCAACATGGAAGAGACCTAAATGTCTTGACGCTTTGTATCATCCCCAAAAGGAAACACAAGAAAAATGAAAAATATAATGGTTATGATAGATAGAATCTAATATAGATACAAATAGAAGAATCTCATGACAAATTCGCTTCCTTTGTATCCTTGCACCAACAGAGTGACAAGGGTCATACAAAGTAGGCTCACAAACATAAAGACATGCCAAGAAGCATAGTATGAGGGATAACATAACACACATGCAAAAAAAAAAAAAAATGAATAGGAATAAAGATAATATGACACATACGAGCTGACCTAAATCAAGTTGTGTATCCCAATCTTTTTCATCATATGTGGAAGGTGAATTACTAGCCAAAGGGGAAAAAACATGTGGAAAACTAGGGCAAGGCTATCTAACCCTTTGCCCCCAAAATTTAGGACAAGGATAAGCTAAGATAGCTAATAAGAATGTGTTCCTTGCAATATAAAATGGTTTGCATTAGTAATACATGTAATAGTGAGTATGCTATGATTCTACAACTATCACTTGGAAAGGAGAAAAGTGTTTGAATTTTAGTCAATAATTTGATGTTCACGTAGCAACTTTTATAAAACATGACACTCATCAATAAGATTCCCAAGATTTTTATTATATGTGCAGTAAGACATGTTTATACTTTTTCCATGTTTAACCTCTTTGATAGGTGGTAGTGTAATCAATCTTGTACTCAAAAGTTGGTCCAATTTTTGTTCAATCTCTATTATAATGTGTAATAATGGTAACTTCTTGAGATTATAGGGCTTGGGTTTCTTACTTGATTGGGAAACTTGTTGATGTGGAGGTGGAGGATCTAAGGTTACTTGATCATTCTCATGAGGCTTTAATTGGTGTTATGAAACAATCTTGTGAAAGAGAATACCTTTCCCATTATGAGAGGTAGCAAGAGGAGGAGATCCTCCATATCCTAGTCCCTTGGTATCTTCTAATGGTTTTTTCTCTAGCCATTGATGGATTCCATTATCATTAGTTATGTCACATCCTTCTATTCTTAATATTTTGAAGCCTTGACCATAAATCTCTTTTAGATTGATGGGTGTATCAATAACTCAACAAGCATAGGATAGACGATTATCACTATTGTCCTTATTAACAAGTTATTTCATGATTGATGGTTGAGGCTTGTTTTGTGTTTCAATTTCAAGATGCAAAAGGTTGAACATGTCAAGTTATGGGATGATAGGAAGTGTTGGTTGTTGCATGGATAGATAAAAGGATGCATTTTTCTCAAGGTTATATAGGGAGTCTTGTATGAATTGTTGCATGTTATCTTCATCTTGACCTAAGATGTCCACCTCATAGGGACATTCATTAGAAGGTGAAGGTTCATGAGTTTTATCAATTGTATTAGGATCATCTCCAAATATAAAACTTGAAACATCAACTAAAGCTTTTAAGGACTGAAATGAAGGAAATATGGGTGTGTCCACCTTTTAGGAGATCGGAAACTTAGGGAACCCTATTTTGCTCTATTTCATTCAAGGAAACCTTAGAGATCTCAATCTACTAGTGCAATTGAGAGAAGGGATCTTCTATAAGGTCTCCTAGGGTGATTAAATATCAAAAGGGGCGTTCACCACTAAGCAAAGGATTAGAAAGACAAGAAATAGAAGTAACTTGCAAAACATAACTATATGACCTAGAAAATGAACTTAAATCATAATAACAAATTGAGAATGAATAGAGGTGCACCTGGAAAACTGAAGATGCTTGAAACAAGGTCTAAAATCTTGAAATTATGAATTTTGAAGCACACTAGGACTCATATGCCAGTTGGGGTACTGTAGTCCCAGTTTAGGGTTTTAGGCCAAAATTGGATTTTGCAACTACTAAACTAAGATCTATAGAAGTCTAAAAGCTAGTATACTAGGACTCATACACCACAAGTAGTGATTTATTCCCAGTATCAGGGTTGATCTAAAACTCTGATATCCTCTAGTGTTCTCCTATATCTTCTCTCCCTTCTGATCTTGAAGTTTGAAACACTGAATTTCAACCTGTAGATGACTTTTTGTGATCTTGCATGATAGATGCAACTTTCACAACTTTACAACTTTGAAAACTTTTTCCAATCTTACTCTTCAATGGATATTCAACCTAAATCTACAAATCACACATCAAAGAGGGAAAAATGTTGTTTTTTTAGTGGATAGGGGTTTTCCTTAGTCAAACCACATTTTGGTAATCAAACCTTGAAAAGAACTCAAATAGAATGAAGGAATGATGAATGAAAAAATAAGCTATGTTGCAACTCACCAAACCCTTGTAACAAATGCTGCAATCTTCTATGAAATGGCTAGTATGAATGTAGATCTTGACTCTTGATTTTATGATATAGATTTTGATTTGAAAGCTTGCTTGAATCATAAGAACCTACATCACAAATGTTAGCTCAAAAACAAACATGATGCATGATGACTTTGACATGATGCTTGAATCTTGAATATTACTCTAAAATTATTGATAAATAGCTCTTGAATGCTCTTGGATGCTTTATAATGCTCACGCTTGAATTCTCATAAGATCACTTAAGTTTCTAGGATAAAATATGTGAAATAACCTTGTATTTATACTTGTTTATGCCAAATTTCCTGAAATTACAACACTACAAGCCAACATTAGATCTAGGAGAATAAAATCCTACCAAGAATTGAATTAAAAATAGGTCCAAGATAAAGCAAGATTCATATGCCAATTGGGGCATATGAGTCCTAGTAGCCTAAGCCTGGGACATAAATTACAAGAAATTTTATGTTCTATACCAAATTCAGGACCAAGCCATAAAACTTAGGTGGGACCATACGCCCAAGGTGTCGTATGAGTCCCATATCATGAAATCTAAGTCATATAATCCATAAAAATTAAATTATGATTGGTCATTAGATATGTGTCAGGATTATCCTTGGATAAATACATTAAATAAGTCTTGTGGATGCAAAATAGTACCAAATAAGGCATAAAGAAGCTCAATCTTAGCAGAGAGGGCCAAAACTAGTGTGAAAATGTAAAGGGATACATTTTTCTACAATACATTTAGCCCCCACTTTAGTGAGAGGAGGAACTTTCTTCAAACTCACACTAAAGTAGATAAACTTGCATCAAGAGGGGTCCAAGTGTACCAATGCTAGTGAGATAGGATGACAATGATCAAGATGGATGATCAAGCCCCCAAGTTCAAGATCCTATGGAAAATAAACATAGGCACAAAATAAAACACATGAAAATGATGAAAGGATCAACAACAAGGCACAAGCATACACTGCCAAAGATAAAGAGAAAGAATTTAACAAAAAAAAGGGGTGAATCAAGCTTCAACCATTTTTCCAACTCAATGTGGATTAGATCTAAGTTTTTTTTCCAAAAACTTTTACACTTGTGGAACACGATATCCACCATGTAAATCAACACATGATCACAAGGGCTAGTTGAGCCTCAGGCCATCCACTAGGTGAGCCCACAATGAGACACATACGCACGCAACCAGTGTGTGCTTACATAGATAAGCAAGTGGCTATAGGAAAGTCACGCCTAAGTTCTGCTCCCATAAGCTAACCATACAAAATCTACACCTCCTGATAACTTTAATAAGGTGCCACACAACACAAAAGGAAGAATTCATGAGGCAAGCAAAACTTCGTATGCTTGACACCCGTGAATAAACAAGATGGCTCCACAGGAAAGCAAAGTTTGTTATGCAAGGTGGCCATTTAACTGATATTTTAAATGCAAAATAGTGTAAGGTAAGTTCAAAGGATTTTTTCTTAGTTCATGTAAGGTCTCAACTTAGGGAACATTGTGCCTAATGTCTCCAAGAGAGGACCAATTGAAGAATATAAAATTCATAACTTAGGGGATGTAGTGTGTCACATAAAACCACTAAGAGGAATATAATATGCTAAGAGAGATCACACTCTTGAGGGAAATCACACCCAATGTCACCACAAAGAGAAAGATGCATAGCATGAAGTAAGAAGACTACACAATGAAACATGAGTTGCAAAAGAATAATGCCAATGTATGCCCCCACTTTAAAGAAATTACTAAACACCATGCTATGAGAAATTACTTTAAAGTAGCAATTTATAAATGCTAACAATAAAGAACATGCGAGCTTATTTGGAAAGCCCTATACCAAGTCATATGTTTCAAATGAAGCTACATCATGAAAAGGGGTTGCCCCCAAAATGAAATTTCAAAATCACATAAAGGATCCACGGATTCAAGGTCAATATGTCTTTACTACAATGTTATTAGAGAGCTCAAAACTGACATCATTCCCCAAATACTCATGGAAATGGTACAAAGAGAGTGAAAACAAAGAAAAAAATTTAGGTCAATAGGGAAGAGAGCTAAATTCCTTGACACCTTATGTCATCCCCAAAAGGAAAAACACAAGACAAAAAAAAAGATAAAGGAAAATATTTTCGGTCAACATGGAAGAGACGTGAATGTCTTAACACCTTGTGTCATCCCAAAAGGAAAACAGAGGATGAATGAAAGAGATAAAATTTTTACGACATAGAGAAGAATGTAGATACAAATAGTGGAATGTTACAAAGAGAGAGATACATTAAGCATAATAGTATGGGGGATCACATTATGCACATGCAATCACATAAAAGAAACATGGAAAAGAAAATAAAGACAAGACTAGCAAGGAATGTGTTCTTCAACCTATTAGCAAGTTGTTTGCATCCCAATATTGTTCGTCATATACGGAAGGGAAAAAACTAGACAAAGGGACAACAGCATGTGCCAAACTAGGGTCATCACTAAGTTCAACACTCTTTCTAGGAGAATTATCATTTAAGCTCATAGAAGAGGAAAACAATGTATTCAATTCATTATGCACTTCATCAATTTTAGCAACCTCATCATCGTCATCTAAGTTAATCATAGTGGGAGGTCGAATGATAATGTCCAAAGAAGGATTTAAATCCTATTGCGGTTGCAATAGAGGATCTTTTTGGTGCAGAGAAGAGGGAGACTCATCATGTATTGCTTCAAAAAAGTTTGGATGTTGATTTTTTTTTGTTCTCTTTGTTTAACCATCTAGAAAAAGAACGACGTCTACGCCTACACTCTCTAGCATTTTTTTCTTTTAGCATGGTTTTCAATTTGTGTTTTTGTAGGAGTGAATCTATCAACCATAGGTTCATTTTCTTTCTTAAGGGGAGGAATGGAAGGAACCATGGGAGGTTGTTTAGCCACTTTCTCTTTAGCTTTGTATAAACTTTTTTTATCTTAGGAGGTGTGACAAGATTGTTTTCGTTGTCTCTTGGTCATTTATAGGTCATAGGAAAAGGATTTTTCTTGGTTTGGTCTTGGTTGTTTGGAATGTCTTTAGGTTCAATCATGATTTCATCAAGGATAGGTGGCTCAATCATAGGTTGAGGCATGTTTCTAAGGGATAGTTTTGCTATACATTTCACCTTAAACTTTTGATAGGATTTTAAAAAGAAGTCCTCATGAGGTTTAATAGGTTCCATGGGCTTGGCCCAAAAGAAATCCAATGAGAAATTCCCATAGGAAGACATGGGATTGAAGCCACTATGGTGCATAGTAAATATTTCATTGTCAAAAGGAAACTTTAAAAATTTATGCATGACTAATGGGATGGATTCCATGGAGCATAGCCATGGATAACCAAGCTTCACATAGAATAGATCTAACGTCGGGATGATGGAGAATAAGACATCTAATTGTTTTGGTCCTATTTTTAGAGGAAGAGTGATCGATCCCATCATAGGGAAAGTGAAACCATTATGATTTTTTATCCATGATTTTGGTTGATCATAGATTTCTTGATATATTTCATGCACAAGTAAGAATTCCTTAGTGATCACATTCTCTCCATAGATGAGATTAATTAATATCCCATTAGTGGGCTTATCATTGATTCGGTCGGCTATACAAAGAGGACCATCAGGTCTATTTCTAATAATATCTTTAGATGAGAAAGAAATTTCAAGAGGCTTTTTAGTTTGGCCCTTACAAGGTTGATTTTCGATCAATGCAACCAAACCATCGATAGGATTTCATTCATTAGTAGTTCTATAGGACCTTATTCAATAGTATCAATGTTGTCATCATTTGTGTCAACATTCATCACATCATTCTTCTTAGTTTCACTAGATTTGATAAATGAAATATTATCATTAGGTATAGGGTTGGTGAAGATTTTCAAATTTTGGTTGGGAGTGGCAACAGACTTATTACCTTGATCATTGACACCACTAATTTGAATATGATTGGAATCAATGAGGTCTTGCACCATGTGTTTAAGATGCTTACAATGTTTTGTATCATGTTCATTTTGTTGGTGAAAATGGCAATAGGAATTTGGTCTAAATTTTGGAGGTAAAGTCTTATTAGGATTGAGATTTTTAACAAGAGTTAAGGAAATCATCTATTCTAGAAGTTGTAACATTGTGTTATGCAGGGTATCGGATAGGGGAGTGAATTGTCTAGCTAAATCCCCAAATGTGAAAGGATTTTTCTTCTTTATTGCATCCACTTGGGTATCGACATATTGAGTTGGTTGAGGGGGATTTAGTTGAATAAATACTTTATTTTGTTTCCTAAAAGGTTAGTAATTGTTTTGAGTAGTGAATTCAGACTTCTTAGGTCAGCTAGAGGTGGGTTTTTTTCACAACTACTAATCAAGTTTTGATGATCATGAAGGGAAGTACACAAGTGTAAAAAGGGACGAAACTTCATCATTTCGAGCTTATATTTTATTTTAGTTTGCAATTTCTTAATGAATATTCATTGAAGGTGAGGATCAAGAATAGTTATGTTGATTTGGGAATAAAGTGATTGGTAGTATGAAATGAAGTCAGTAACTTTTTCATCATCCTTTTGTTTACATCTCATCAAATCGGCTAAGGTCATCTTAGGAGTCATGTGCACATGGAAATGGTTTATAAAGGCCTCAACAAGTTCATTGAATGAATGAATTGAGTTATTCAGTAATGAGGAAAATCATTCTAAGGTGGTATCCTTCAAAGACTAGGGAAAGGCTTAGCCATGAGCTTATCCTCAAGGATGAAATCACTGCATAAGGAAATGTAAGTGGAAATATGGTTAGAAGGATCTCCTTTCCCCCCATATTTCTCAAATCTAGGAATCTCTATACCTTGTGGTATTGGTGTTCTCAATATCTCCAAGCATAAGGGATTGTTTTTGACATAGTATGTAGGTTGGTCATTTTGATTTTGGTTTATGGTGCAAATTTTATTTTGAAGGGATGAAAATTTTTGCAAAAGTTGGTTAAGGATGGCATCATTGGTTGTATTTTGAGATGGAGGTAAGTATGGTGGAGGTGTATATGTGTTTGAAGGGGAAGTGAATGGAATTCTTATAGGAAGTAAAGTGGTAGGAGATATGACATGCAATGCCACAAAGGTACAAGGATTGCTAGCAGAAATACCCAATGTACAAAATACATTACTAGTAGGTTGCATCATTGTTGTAACTTGAGGGTTGGTATAGATAGGAATAGAGGAAATGGTTATAGGGAGAGGAATTTGAGTTCCTCCTTGACTTTGGACATTGTTCAAAGGTTGAACACAATTAGTAAGTTTGCCAAAAATTTGAGCTAGGTTACGTGTAAGTTCTATTCCTTCTTCACTTGCAATCATGTGTTGTATGTTATCTATAGTGGGAATAGCAATGATTGAAATTTTTTTAGTACTCAATTGATGTTGTAAGTTCATTAAGTCTTCACGGATTTGGATTATGTTTTTTTGAGGAATGATAGTAACCATTATTTCAACACTTTTCATGCTACTTGAAGGAAAATAATTGTTAAGGGTATGGTCCAAACCTAGTGAACTAGTGTCAACACTATGAGTGAAAGAGTTAGATAACCCAAGATCCATGACGAGTGTGTTATCATGGGATAACATGAGTCTTGAGCTACATCTCACTATAGTATTAGCAATAGGGAACCAAGTTGTGAATCTCATGCAAGGGAGAATGAATGCAAGATAAATGAAATGAAAACAAGATAAGTGATATACTTTAATTTCAATTCAAATGAAATTAATCTACATGCAATAGAATGGAAGAAACAGAAACTCAGTAAACTAAAAAAGAAATCTAACAATAATAAATAGAAGCATAGAAACAAGGTTTTTAATGTTGTAAAATGAAAATGAAAATCCAACATGGGACTAAATTTCCCAGAGGGGTGTATGGGTCCCAGTTAGGGTTTTTGTAGCATTCAAATGATGAGAAATAATCAACAAAAAATTCCCAGAAATCAAGTAAAACAACTTGCACCAGGAGTAAATCACCTAGAGGGGTGAATGAGTCCCAAATGAGGGTTTTGACACTAATTTTAGAAAATTCTAAGTGAATGTTAGGTTTTTTGGTTTATGTGATGTCTAGAGTCCTAGACTAGGTGCAATTACAAATTTCAAATAAAATTTAATGATGCAATATGGAAAAATACAACCTATATGCACTTACACTAATGCAAGATTTAGAAGCCCTAAATGCAAATGAACTAATGAAAATTCTAATACAAAGTTAATGAAAGCTATATCTAGAACTATGATGCACTCCAAATCAAAAATAAGGTGTCCAAAGGCTAGGTTCACCAAAATGAAATGAAAGAAAATACGAGTGTATCCACCTTTTAGGAGATGGGCAACTTAGGGAGCCCTATTTTGCTCTATTTCATTCAAGGAAACCTTAGAGATCTCAATCTAATGGTGCAATTGAGAGAAGGGATCTACTATAAGGTCTCCTAGGGTGTGATTAAAGATAAAAAGGGGGCTTCACCACTAAGAAAAGGCTTAGAAAGATAAGAAATGGAAGTAACATATAAAACCTAATTATATGACCTAGAAAATGAACTTAAATCAAAAATAGAAAATTGAGAATGAATAGAGGTGCACCTAGAAAATTGAAGATGTTTGAAACAAGGTCTGCAATCCTGAAATTATGACTTTTTAAGCACACTGGGACTCATACACCAATAGAGGTGATTTAGTACCAATTTATAGTTTCAGGCTAAAACCAGAATCTGCAACTACTAAACAAAGATCTACAAAAGAATTCTAAAAACTAGTATATTGGGACTCATATGCCACAAGTGGAAATTTATTCCTAGTATTAGGGTTGATCTAAAACTCTAATATCCTCTAGTGCTCTCCTATAGCTTCTCTTCCCTCCAATCTTCAAGTCTAAAACACTGAATTCGAACCTGTAGGTGAATTTTTTGTGATCTTGCAAGATAGATTTGACAACTTTGACAACTTTGACAACTTTTTCCAATCTTGCTCTTCAATGGATATTCGACCTAAATCTGCAAATTACACATCAAAGAGAGGGAAATTGCTGAACTTTGTTAGTGGATAGGGGTTTTCATTGGTCAAACCTTGTTTTGGTAACCAAACCTTGAAATGAAGGGTCTGTGCAAGATCATGGGGGTCCAAAAAGTGGCGATGTGAAAAAAAGGGCATTATTAACTCACCCAGAAATGCAAAATTTTGCTTTGACTTTTTGTAGGCTTGGGTAGAAAGTGCATCGTGCCAAAGCTAATAGTAGATCAAAACAGATATCTATTAGAAATGGATATCAGTTTCTAAACAGATATGTTTAGGTCAAATTTTATAATTTCATCAAGTCTGGGGCCGACCAATATTTTTATTTATTATATTATAATAATTTTTTAATATATTTGTCATATAGCATGGATATTAAATTAAAAAATATTATAATAATGTTTTTTTAATTTAATATTATATTATAATATATTAAATATATTATAACATTATATTATATTATAATACTTATATATTAATAAATTATATATAATATTATATTATAATATATTAAATTTATTATATTATATTATTATATATATTATATTATTATATAATATTATTTATTATATAATATTATATTATATATAATATTATTTTATTATATAATATTATTTATTATATAATATTAATTATATTATAATATTTGGGTGGTAGGCCTAACTCAATTGGCTAAAGAATCTTATTGCAGGCAAGAGGTCACGAGGTCTAGCCTTCCCACTATCCCCGTGGTACCGGAGGGCATGTCTTACCAGTATCATCAATCACGTGAAAAAAGTTTACCAAGCGCACTGCAATTTTTAGCGGGGCAGATACCCAACCGATTCCTACAATCTAAAAAATGTATATATTATAATATTAAATATGTAATATTATTATATAATATTATATTATTTTATAATAATATATATTATATTATATTATATTATAATATAATATAAATATTATAAATATTATAATATAATATGTGAGCAATATTTTTGCTTTGCTATCTAAATCAACACAACATATTATTAGTCAAGTTAGCCAAAAACAATAATCAAACTCCCTATGAAGTTCTTAATCACATTAAGACAAGGAAACATGATAAAAATCATTATAAAGAAATCATAAGCATGTAAACCTATCTAAAATGGATTAAACTATCGCTTTATAGGGGGATTGGTGCTATTGTGGAAAATAGCCCTTTCCCAACCCCTTTGGATAAGCTAAATGATGAAATTGCTTTGAAGATGATATGAAGTGCTATGAAGGTACGATATGGATTCAAATGACAATGATGTATTTGTGCATGAGATTGTGGAGATGAAATGCTAAGATTGTGGAGGATCGATACAATAGAGAAGCTCTCTATTTATAGCCAAGAAGGATAAAAGAATGCCAAATATGGAGGATGTGGGACTAAAGATCCACCAATGAGAAGAGGCCACTTGTCAACTTGTGATAGGTTTGAGGAATTAGCACATTTTGATCAATGTGCCAAAGAGGGGGAGATTCAAATTTGAAGATTCAAATTTGAATTTGAGAGTTAAATGTTAAGTTTGACCTTTGCAAGAGACATGTAAGACCTCTTAAATGCTTTGTTGGATGTACATGTCAAATTGTTTTCAAATTCAAACTTGAGGGAATATTCTTCCAAATATGCTTTGTTGAGGGAAAATGATGAATTTATAAATTAATTAAAATGCTTTATTGGTGCAAGTGGGAAAAGCTAGAGGATGTGATGGGTG
>VDFB02271358.1:435250701-435344353 GCA_007258455.2 Sequoia sempervirens | reverse complement strand
AATTAGATTAAATGCGTATAAATACCTAATCATTTCACCATTTGAAAACTAATTAGAAATTATTGGGAATATTGGTGATTGAGTAATTATTATCTAGTAAAGAGAATTCAAGATCATAATTATTGCAGAATTTCATTATCAAAGCATCATTTTAAGTTTTAAGTGAGTTTGTTTATGTTTATACATACATTTTTGTTTGTGAGGACTAACACTTGTAGGTATTCAAACCAAGTCAAGCCAATTTGTAATCAAGACTTGAGGAGATTTTCATGAATTCAATCCTTTAAGGAAATCAAATTTGGGTGGTGAGTTGTAGTCCATTGCCGATTCATCAATCATTTATCATTTAGCCTCTATCCCTCAAAAGGATAAGCTCACTTTCATAAATTTTTCCATTATGAAGGTGGAAACACCAACATGGGGGTTGAGTAACATAAGACCCTATATGACATAACACTTCCTCTCTCTTTGAATGTGTAGGTTACAAATATAAAAGGAATTAAAAGAAGATTGAAGATATTTTATTTATTGTTGCATTCAAACCCTACAACTTGATAAGATATGAAAACTCAGTTATCTCAGCATCCGACAAAGATTCAACAGTGAAATCTGGAAGGAAGAAGCCTCTAATCGAAAACTTGAGGACTATGAAGGAAAATTAAAAATTCAATTAATCAAACATAGATGCCCTAGGAAACTTACTTTGGAAAATTTAACTCCAAATTTATATGATAGGTGCACACAGGGCTGCTTAGTCTATTTTTGAACATCAAATTTGTCTATAACTTTCCATAATTGTTATTTTCACATCTGAGTAGTGCATTTTCGTTGTTAGTTAGTTTCATCATTTCATTTCATACAAAATTCATTCTAAAATCCCCCAATTTAGATCCTAGGGTTGATTGACTCACCTTTCAGGTTGTAAGTCAATCTCATATCCTAGTCAATATCCTTAGTTCAATTTTAATGATGACATGGTAGTGGAAAAGACTTGAAATCCTAAGGTGAATTCCTAGGGTTTCATTTTTCCACCTTATTAGTAAATCACCTAAAATGTTAAAAATTTCTCTCATCTTTTGTGATAGGTCAATTTTTATGTTTTTTAACATGCTATTGTTGTCTAGGGATGACCAACCATCTCTATAATTTCTAGGTAGTTGAGTGCCTTTTCCAAGGTGTGCCTATAGTAACAGGAGAAATCAAGTATGGATTGGGGACAATTCTAATGCATTATTATGCCCTTGAAATAATAAAATTGTAGGGATGGATGGAAAAACCTCGGAATGCATCCCCATGTATCCTTGATTAGAACACCTCTCCAATCATTAGATTTGTTTTTTATGCTTGTAAATTATTTTTCTAAGTAAATATCTCCTATTTTTGGGACTATATTTAACATACTTTTTTGTCTCTACTAGTTATGTCTGATAATGTGATTTGCTTTTGGAAACAATAAACTGAATTTTACAACTATTAGTGTTGGAAATGTATTATTTGATAATCTCACTCCTTTTCTTATTTTCTCAACTTCTCCTAATTGGTGATTTGGTAACACTCATATAATTTGTGTTCTTTCATAACATGCACCTAGTTAAACACTCAAAAGGAAAGAATAAATCTAATTTAAAATGTGGTGATTATTTACCACTTTTATGTGAATGAGGAGATAGGTGTATTGGTGAATAGGTTATCTTCCAAGTACTCAAACCTAGGTTCAAATCCTTAAATTTAACTACTTACAAAATTTGAAATATATTCAACTGGGTACCATAAAGTAGTTTTCTTTCAAAGTTTGAGTTCCTCATTTTGTTCTTTTTAGCCAAAGCAATATTTCTCATTCTTTGTGTAAAGAATTAATATCTTTAATCAATTTATTCATTATCCCTAATTGCAAACTCTACATAATTAGGCTTATGTTTTCTCTTATGGACATTTCTAAATATTTAATTACTATTATTTTCCTTGTTTTAGTATGTTATAACTTTATTTTGGTATGTTTGTTTGTTGCTACTATTTCACCTTGAATATTAATTGTTCAAATTTTTAAAATAAATATTATTCCATATGTCAACATATACCCATAAGAAAAAAAATCTCGCTTTGTTGTTTTGAACTGCCTATGCACATGGTTGATGCTTCCTTGGGGGTACCCCACAGTCCCCCTCCCCTCTCCCCTCCTAATCACACTCTACTTTTCACACATGTACTCTTGCCTTCCTTGGGGGTCCCTCTCCCTTTTGTGGATTCTATAGAGGCCCCCATGATTCTTGTCTTTCAGGAGTCCAAGGGTTGGAAGGATGTATTACTCAACTCTTCACAAAGTCCTACTATTAAAACTCACTCTTGACCTGAAGTTGTGAATTTTATCTTTGGTATTGAAACCTATCTCTTCGATTCCACCATTGATAGAATAGTTTCATCTATGGAGAACTCTATAGTAGGAAATTTTCTCTTTCTGCCCAACCATTGATATGGTTCAGAGATGGACTACGACTAAATGACACATAAAAGGCAATGTTGAAGTTTGCACTATGTTCAGAGGTTGTTTCTCTTGAAGTTTACTACTCTTGAAGATTTTCTCTCTATTCTAACTTTGAGTCCATGGGTTTATGGGAAGCATAGCCTATCTCTCTACCATTGGAAGCTTAGCTTCAATCCTACTATCGACCTTAACAAATCTGCTCTTGTTTGGGTTTGACTATCGAGTCTGCTGCTAGAATACTAGGGCAAGTCAATATTTCAATGTATTGGTGATTCAATGGGCCACTTCATTACATCTTACATCATCACTATAACGAGGTCTAGGTTAGTATTTGCATGCTTCTATGTTAATATTGATATTAATGAGACCCTACCCAACTCAATGACTCTGAGTTCTAAGTTTGGGTCATGGAACCAACAAGTTTTCTATGAAAATGCTGTTACTTTATTCCAAAAATGTTCCAAACTTGGGCACCTCATATTTAACTGCAAGTCCTCTATGATAAGCCTTCAAAAACCCATTAAGGTTGATTCTCTAATGGATGAAATCACAACCAACGATCCTTTCAAATATGGGATTTTAAATATTCTTGAATCTCCTTCCGAATCTATGCCTTGTGATGACCCTATCACAAACCTCATTGTGACCTCACCCAGTAAACCTTAATATAACCCTTTGTTGAACAAGACTCCCTTGAAAAACCTAGCATGTGGTCCTGTAACCACAACTTGTAAGGAGGCTGAAAAGCCCACATCAGATTTTCCAAACCTCCTAGTTACCCAAGATTTGACTAAAGATCTGGAAGAGGGTGAAATACTTAAAGTTGTTATGGAAGGAGAATCCTTTGGAACCCTATTTACAAGCATAGCTATCAAATCTTAGACTAACAACCAAACCAATGATGAGGATGGATGGTTAAATCCAAATAAAAAGAGAAAACAAGACATCATCGAAAAGTTGGTTCTGATTTCATGCCACTATCCTATGTAAGTTATGTAATTGTGCTTTCTAAGGCATTAATAATTTACCTTGGAATTTGATTTATTTGTTGTTTTTCTCAAATACTTTTTCTTGTGTTTGGTCATGTACACTTTTCCCATGTATTTGTTTTTTACAATAATATGTTATTGCAGATGGAAAATGCATTGTGTTTTCCAACTGTATTTATGATATCAACATATTTTTCATGCATATTAATAAATAGTTTATGATCTCTAATATAATTTTAAGGAATGGTTCATTACTTGTTAGTGTGGTGTTTTTGGGTGTGCTTGTGTATGTGATTATTTGATGTTTACTTGAAGACCATATTCCTTTTAATGCAATGTTTTTTCTTGTGGCTTGTCACATAAACCTTTCCCATGCATTCATTTTTTATAGTAATATTTTTAGTGCAGATGGAAGATGCATTGTGTTTTCCAACTCTATGTATATTAACAATAATATTTTAATGCACATTAATAAAAAATTATGTTGTCCAAGATTGTTTGAAGGCATGATTCATTACCTATATTTGTGTAGTTTTTGTGGGCATCCTTATGTTTTTGATTTATTTGATATTTACTTAAAGACCATATTCCTTTGGATGCAATGCTTTATCTTATGGCTAGTCACATACAACTTTCCCATATACTCGTTGGTTATAGTAAAATTTTAGTGTAGATGGAAAATGCATTATTTTTTCCATCTACATGTATGTTATTATCAGAGTAATCATGCATTAACTAATAATTAATATGTCTTCTTTATTCTCATGCACTTAAGCTAAACTTAGGAGTTCTTTATTAAGTTAACTAAGTGCTTTTTTTTAATTGAAGTGAGCAATTATTAGGGTTGCTCCTATATAGAACTCAACCCTCATTGTATTATATCTCTGGAGATTTACTCTCAAACTCTCAACCTTTGAGGACTCTTATTTTCCTTGAAGACTCTTGAGGTTCATTTTGTAATTTTTCCTTGTTGAGAAATATTGCATATATTGTTTGTAGATCTCTTGCATGGAAGGTGTATTTGTTTGTTGATTGATCATGTGGCTCATGGTTTTGTGTTTTTTCACAATTCTAACATGGTATGAAAGGATGGATTCATTGAATCCCTTCTTGATTTTTGAGGTTTTTTCTTCAACTAAGGTTATAGGTGGAAATTTGAAATCTTCTTTGATTTTTGTTTTATTTTTATTTTTTTAAAGCAAACAAAAAAAAGAAAAAAGAAAATAAAAATCTGCCACCCCAAGGTCATATGGGAAACTAGTGCCTAGCCCTTGGGGGGGCTATTTTTTTTAAAAAAATAGGCAGAATCAAGAAAATGGGCATAAATTTTTGCTTGGGTATCAAAATTGGGCAAACAAGATATCGTCGAAAAGTTGGTTTCACTAAATTTCCAGTGGTGTGGGTCTCATCACCTATTTTTTCTACTAGTGCATTCTATATCCTATTGAAGTCAAAGGGTTTTCAGTCCTGAGCTCATAACTTTTGACTAGTTTCTCCATTTTTCGCGATTCTAGAGACATTGGAACTATCTTCTAGGGCTCTTTACAACCATCCATGCATTTTTCCAGATTGTTCTTTAGGTACATTTTATTCAATTTTTTTTCTCACTCTGATTAATTACTTGGTCATCTTAGCTCTTGGAAACATTTTGTTTACGTGGGATGACTTGCTTATGGCTATTCTATATGTATTTCCAGTAATCTATCCTATTTGGGCATTGTAGACATTTTTTTCATGCACATTCTCTTTTGTAGACACATTGAGATAAAAGTGCCATTTTAGTGTATACTTTTTCAATATTTTGCACATCCTGTTGTGCCTTTTGTATTCACGTTATGATATAAAGTACCATGGGGGTGTTGATGTTTGTCTTTGGTTTGCCATCACACCTTTGTCAAGTGAGTGTCCCTTCCACGACAATAGTGAATCCCAATTATTCTTGCCTCATGTGTGTGTGCCTCGGTTTGCACACCCTTGTATTTGCAAGTTGTTTCTCCTACATGCACTTCTTGGTTTCACATAGTTTTAGTGTACCTATCTTGGCTCTCCTTTTCAACATTATGGGGGTTTCTACTGTTGGTGCTAATGTTTCCTTGGTTTTGTAGTTGGAGTGATCTATATATCTAGTTCTTTTTCTTATATAATTTTAGA
Source organism: Sequoia sempervirens (assembly GCA_007258455.2). Lineage (NCBI taxonomy): Eukaryota > Viridiplantae > Streptophyta > Pinopsida > Cupressales > Cupressaceae > Sequoia > Sequoia sempervirens. Next base: position 435,338,731 of record VDFB02271358.1, on the reverse strand, counting down.
TGCAACATACATCAATGGCTAGTTACATGCATTTCAGGGAGATGGATCATTTACTATTTGGACACTCTTGCATTCCTATTTCTAGAGGTTCTTTATTTCAACACTATATCAGTCATCTTTTGACAATAGACTAAAAATTCTTTGTGCTTTAGTGATGTTCTACATGTTCCTCTTTTTTAGGACATTCTTTTGGTTTTAGGCCTCTTAGTCCTTCACACCTTGATTTGGAGGCTTCTTCGGTCCTTCATATTCATTTCCTCTCTTTTAGAGAGGATTTTTCTCCCACTGTGGTTTTCTCCTTTTCTCCAGTTGCGAGAGATCTTTTATTTGTACATCGGTACCTCACCAAGCCTTATTTTTTGGGATTCATCATGCATTCTTTTTAGGGTTTTTAGCTATTCCCTAATTTCATCTTAAGGGGGGTGTTAGAGTAATCATGCATTAGATAATAATTAATTAATTTTTAATTAATTATTAGTCTAATTTATTCTCATGCACTTAAGCTAAACTTAGGAGTTCTTTTTTAAGTTAACTAAGTGTTTTTTTGTTAACTCAAGTGAGCAATTATTAGGGTTGCTCCTATATAGCACTCAACCCTCATTATATTATCTCTCTAGAGATTTACTCTCAAACTCTCAACCTTTTAGGCCTCTTGTTTTCCTTGAAGATTCTTGAGGTTCATTCAATAGTTTTTTCTTGTTGAGGAATGTTGCATATATTGTTTGCATATCTCTTGAGTGGAAGGTGTCTTTATTTGTTGTTTGATCCTATGGCTCATGGTTTTGTGGTTTTTCACAATTCTAATAGTTATCAAATTAATTTTCATACACATTAATAAAAAAATAATGATATCCAAGATTATTTTAAGGTAGGGTTTGTTAATTATTAGTGTGTATTTTGTTAGACACACAGGATAACTGAGAGTGGGGGGGTGAATCAGTTGTACATTAAAACTTTCAAACCCTCATTAACTTTTGAAACCCTTATAAAGTATCAACATGAATGTAAACAAATGGAACATAAACACATCAACAACCATACATAATAGAACACCATATTTTACATGAAAACCCTAATCAGGGAAAAACCACGGCGAGGATTAACTCACATATATATGAATATCAACACAAATTACAATAGGCTCATTGTCAGAAGGGCTCACTGCCCAAAGGAATCATTGCCCAAAAAGAAAGAAGAAAAGTCTCACTACCAATGAAGATTACTTCTCTCATATAGAAAGAGAATAGAAAGAAAATATTACGAGGTTCACTACCTCAAAGAAACAAGAGAACCCACCACTTTGACTCTCCACCATCTGCAACATTTAGCTCACTTCCTCCAACAACTTTAGGCACACTAAAATGTAGAAACCTTTTTCTCACTTCTTTTGATAGTCTTAGGCATTCATGCTTGCACTCATATCTCAACACTTTATCACATTCACATCATACTTCACATCACACATTTCTCCAAAAATTGACCTTGTGTATATATCATCCGCAACTTCAAAAACCTTCTCCAAGTATGCCTCAATGAAACATATGCACCTCAAATGTGCAACCACCAAATAGGTTAGCACCAGACACTTTCACAGTGGAAAGAAGTGAAGGCACACCACACTAAGGGTTAATCAGGACCCAAATCTACACCAACATGCTACACCATGCTTCCACAAATCACAAGGCACATCTACAAACACTAACATGCTAGGTTGACCAAACCAACATAAACACTATCAAACAATCACATTCACACTTCTTTAGGTCCGAAAACAACCTACAAACCATGTAGCAACATCACACAACATCTTGGAATATTGCAACATTGAAAAAATATACAAAAAATTTGTCACAAGCATATGAAACTGAGAATACTATCACCATGTACAAACAATCAAGCTGCCACTTAGATATAACTAATGTATCCAATCTTGCAAAAAAAATGACCACCAAACCATGTCCAAGGGAAGATAGATATGTAAGAAATATTAACACATTCCCAAATTTGCAAAACAAGAAACTTCAAAGCAAAAAAATGTGGATCAATTCCATTTCTCCTGGATAACCTTCCTCAGAAGACAAACATTGTCAAACACATCTTCCACTGTTGCACAATCTAGAACCTGAAACTTTGGATATAACACCTATGAAGACATCTGATCATCATATCCAAAACAAACAAGAGAATCTTCAAGACTGAAGAAATACAAAGCATAATACAAAACACATCTTTGTCACCTTGTACACTCTTTATGCAAATTTTCTCAAAAGAACTTGGAAACCAAGTGACCATGCTACATCTGCAACACCTACTAAACACCACAAAAACCTTCTCATCATAATCACACTAGAGGTTGACATTAATGATGTAATACTAATGAAAACATAGTGCAACAATTTTGTGTCCATGGTTGTGTGTGAATTATTTGATGTTTAATTGAAGACCATATACCTTTGAATGCAATGCTTTATCTTTTGACTAGTCACATATAAATTTCCCATGTAGTCATTTGTTACAATAATATTTTAGTGTAAATTGAAAAGGAATTGTACTCTTGAAGCTTTTCATCTGATTCTTCTATCTTTCCTTTGTACTTGGATGAAACTATCATTCTACATTATCCCACCACTTACTATAGCATTTTATTCAAACTTTTCACTTCCAAAACTAGTTCCTTTTGAATTTTCCTTAGTAGGATTCATAGGCTATTTTGTCACTTTGTTCTTCAGTCCATTTGCAAAAATAATGTTGGTTTTGATATGTGGAGACCTTAGGCTATCAATAATCTGATCTAGGATTTTAGTGCTTTTTCTCAAATTTCATCTTAAGTTGATGATTCACTTTATCAAGATCTTTCCTTAGTGACAATTTTTGCTTCAATTTTTTCATGGTCTATGTCTCTTCACAACAACCTCTCAGTCAAAACTTCTTTAATCATTTTTTATTCCTCTACTTATGTCTTTAGGTCAATGATCATATTCTCTGCATTCTCAAGATTTTGAGATATATTCTCTTTTTCCTTTACTTCCTTACCAATTCTTTTCTTCAATCTCTTAATTTATTTTCCAGCATAGAGCATTTCTTCTACAAGATCTACTTCATCTTCATTATTTCTAGAATCTATTTCTGCATCTTCTTCATTAGTTTCTATAGCCATGAACACAACCTTTTCTCTTTCATATTCAAAGATGCGTTGATCTTGTTCATTAGTTGAGTAACCTTCTTCGTTACTGAATAAGCTCTTTTGATTCCTCTAAAATTTATTTCCCTTCACAAAAGAATTATTTACATACTTTTTTCAATATTTTTAGAATCCTTGTAAGGACACTTAGTCATAAAATGTCCTACTTCACCACAATTAAAACATTTGAAAGATAACTTACCTTTTTACTTTCTAGAACCTCTCTACAATTTTTTGAATTTTTTTTCTTTCTCTAGATCTAATCCAACATTAGAATCTGGATCAACTTAATTCTTGGATACTTTGAATGCAACCTCTTTCCTTATATATTTTTCACTATCAAACCTTATTTCATAGGCAATCAAGATTCCATGCAATTCAGTCATTTTTAAAGCATTTAGATCTTTAGCTTATTCAATAGCAGAGACTTTAGAATAAAAAATTCAAGAGATTTGGGTACCTTTTTCATAACCATGATTTCTTTAAATTCCTCACCAAGAACTTTGATAGAGTTGACAATTTCATCATATTGGAGCAAGAATGTGGCAATCTTTTCCTCCCTTCATTTTCAGACTTTCCAACTGAGATTTGTGAGTTTGAAACTTTTCTTTTTTGAAATTTTCATCACCTTCATAGATGGCATGAAATTTTTTCCATACGTCCTTTGTTGTCTTACACTACATCACCTTGAAAAAATTAGAGTTAGATAATCCATATAAAATAATATTCCTTGCCTTAACATTACTTTCACAAACCTTCTTTCTAGCTTGATCCCTTGGAGGATTTTTTAGGAACCTCATATCCATCTACAACTGATTGCCAAATTTCAAGACCTAGTGCCATAAAGTATGCTTCCATCCTTACTTTCCAAAAATGAATAATTGGATCCATCAAAGAGTGGTCCTTATTTGTAGACAATCCTTCGTAGATCCATTGAGTGTGCCATCCTAAATCTACCTCAAGATGTTAAGCTTCTTCAAGGAACTTGGCTCTGATACCAATTGAAGGGCACACAATCTACTGGGGGTGAATCAGTAGATCAAATCTATTTAAAAATATTGAATTCCAAACATATTTCTAAACATGTAACTTGAATCTTCACTACTACTAATCAAGAAATGAGCAAACATTCACATAATTGAACACCAGATAGACATGGAAAACCAAGATGGAAAAAACATGTTGAGAATAGCTGCTTGGATCTACTGTCCAAATCTAGCCTCACAAAGTAGGAATATAATAAGTAAATTTTACAATATGAAGTAGGTACAAACCTACCGAAGGCACCAATCCCCAGTCATATCTATAGGAACCAACCTACTGGAGACACCAATCCCCAATGCAAAGATCAATACAACAAGTAGAACACTAGTCCAATCGGATTACTAAGATAAAGCTTAAGGATATTTCGTTGGCAACACAAGGGCATACAACTAAGAAGGGGGGGTGGATCAGTTGTCACAAAAATTCAAAACTTATTAACCTTATTTTCAGATTTGATCAATAACCATGAAAGCATAGACCATTAGTACATCAAAAATACACATAACACCAATTTTTTTTATGTGGAAACCTTGTTAAGGGAAAAACCACGGTGGAGGTTAGTCCACAAGATTATACCCTATTAAAAGTATAAAGAAATGTGAATGGGGAATACACATGCATTCAGGTGCACTGCCTAGAGCTCACTGCTTAAATACAACAAGGAAGACTCACTGTCTTACAAAAGGATTTGGATTACATCCACAAGATTTTGAATTGAGAAAATAACATCTGCTAATGCCTAATTACAATTCTAGTTAAACACATGAACACTTCTTCACACTCTACTTCTGCCTTTGAATGATTAGAAAATTAATCACACATATCATACACACATCTTCCTTCAAATGGATTAACCAATTGCTTATATATATCCACAACAAAAGATTACATCGCTACATGTTGGGTTCAACAAAATAATAAAACATATGCAAACTGTTTGCCCAAAACAATAAATAATTTTCAATGGGAATTGACCAATGTTAGCCATAACATAATGAAGACCAAAAACAAAATACTCAAACAATAAAATGCTTCAAACAATTATTCCTCGAAGATCCACAATACGATACAACACCTTGTCGGCCAAGAACATGAAAAACATGAACACACAAGAGAAAATATCTAATCGCGAGCACAATGATCAATGTAGACATGCAACACAAATAGAGCACAATCTAGAAACATCCACAAAAATAATGAATCACCAGAGAAGCATCTGCAACAACTGAACTTACTAGAATCACATCATCTTCATTTAGGAACACCAACTAAAGCAACAAAAAAACTGTCAGAACACAACTGCTCATAACTTGATCAAATCTTCATGCGAATCTCTAAAACTTAACGTGGATAAACTAGATATACTAAAAAAAAACCCTTTAATCCACAACCAATGATCATTGACGTACTGAGCTAACCAACGGACTGAACTACACTTCACCACTGACAACCTACAACTTATTTTATTACAATTTTCTCAATATCCTTGACATATACAACATCTAAGACATTAATGACAATAGTGTTGACATCAATGACAACCACATATCAACAACACAACCAAAACATCCAATAATACCCCCCTTTGGAATTTATGGAAACACATGATGTGAAAAACACCATCAATGTAACTATCTTTAACACTTACTCCCCCATAGGTTCTGACTCTTTTCTCCTCAACTCTTTCACATGACTCTTCTCCCCACATGAATCTTCTCCCAGATAATTCACAGTTTTTCACATGACTCTTCTCCCCCTTTTACATCAATGACAAATATCTCTTTTCTCCACACAAACTCTGAACCACATATCTAAACATCTGACTACTCCCCTTGAGTAGCAGCCACCACAACATCAATCCAGATCAAGACATGACTATGAAATGCACAAATTGATGCAAGTCAATGCATCTTAGTTCTAATTAGGAGGGGTAATCACCCCTAGATTCCATCTGAGATAATCAAAAGTATCCTTAGGCAACGGTTTGGTAAAGATATATGTAATCTATTCCTTAGTAGGTACATACTCCAATTTGACTTCCTTTTCACTCACCTTCTCTCTCAAAAAGTGAAACTTGATAGATATATGCTTGGTGTTTGAATGCAACACTAGATTCTTAGAAATGTTAATTACACTTGAATTATCACAGAATATAGCAATAGGTTCATCATACACAACTCTGATATCTTTCAACATCTGCTTCATCCATAATACTTGAGTACAATTATTAGCAACAACAATGTATTTTTCCTTTGCAGTAGATAAAGGAATGGCATTCTGCTTCTTACTTAACCATGAAATCAACTTCTTACCCAAGAAAAATGCACCACCACTAGTACTCTTTCTATCATTCACATCACCTGCCCAATCAACATTTGTAAAGGAACTCAAAGTAAGATCATCATCATTAGCATACCACAACCCAAAATCATCTGTCCCCTTCAAATATCTAAAAATCCTCTTCACAACACACATGAGATTCCTTAGGATCAACTTGAAATCTTGCAACAATGCATACAACATTCATGATGTTAGGTCTAGTTTGAGTCAAATAAAGCAATCCACTAATCATCGATCTATATCTAGTCTGATTTTCTTTCAAAGAATCATCATCTTGTGTCAACTTGCATTCAGTCAACATAGGTGTATCAATTGGCTTTGAATCTTCCATACCAAACTTCTTTGGAAATTATTTCACATACTTGGACTAAGATATGAAGATCCCTTTATCTAATTGAGTAATTTGAAATCCCAAAAATAATTTCATCTCACCAATCATAGACATCTCAAAATCATTTTGCATCTCATCAACAAAATTCATGCACAAACTATCATCTCCTCCAAAAATGATATCATCAACAAAGACTTCAACAATCAAATCTTTATCATGATCAATCTTGAAATAAAAATTACTATTAGCAATACCTTTATTGAATCCAAGCTTCGACAAATACTTGTCCAATCTGGCATACCATGCTCTTGGGGCTTGCTTAAGTCCATATAATGCTTTCTTTAACCGACAAACCATATCTCCCTGATCAGTTAATTGAAATCCTTCAGGTTTCTCAACATACACTTCTTCTTCCAATTTTCCATTTAGAAATGTTGACTTGACATCCATCTGATAAAAACTTATAGTTTTTTGTAAGAAGCATAAGCAAGAAATAGTCTCATAGCTTCAATCCTAGCAACAGGGGCAAAGGTTTCTTCAAAGTCAATTCCTTCCATCTAAGAATATCCTTTGCACACAAGTCTTGCTTTGTTTCTAACAACTTCACCTTGCTCATTCAACTTGTTTCTAAAGACCCATTTAGTTCCAATTACATTTTTGTCCTTAGGTCTAGGAACAAGAATCCATGTATTATTCTTCTTAATTTGTTGTAGTTCTTCTTTCATTGCTTCCACCCAATGTTCATCTTTGCATGCTTTATTGACACTATTAGGCTCAGTCTTTGAAATCAAATAGTATTCTTCTACATTTTTTCTTCTAGTCTGAACACCTTTGTTCTTATCACCTATAATCTAATCTTTTGAATGATTTAGTCTTACATACCTTGGAGTCTTAGGATGTTCTTGAACTTCTGGCTCTTGTGATCTCTCTTTTGCACTTTCACTAGTTCCTTCCTCTTGATTTTCTTGATTCACCGAAATGATTTGAACTTGACTTGAAGTTTGAACTTTCTTTCCTATGACATAACTATTATTCTAATCATCTGAATCATATCCATAGGTTCTGGATGGTCTAACTATGTCTTCATGAACCTTAACATTTTCACTTTGAACAACTACTTTCCTCAATCTCTTATTGTAGCACTAGTAGGTCTTGCTTTAAGTAGAATAACCAAGAAAGATTCCTTCATCACTCCTAGCATCAAAATTTCCTATATCTTCATCTCTTTTGATATAGTATTTACTCCCAAAGATTTTGAAATATCTAACAATAGGATTATGACTAGACCATAGCTTAAGAGGGGTCTTACCAGTATCACCTTTGGCTTGTACCGTATTAAGGGTGTAAATAGTAGTACTCACAACTTCTCTCCAATAGATATGAGGAACGTTTCCTTCCAACATCATAGTCCTAGCAACATCTTGAATTGTCCTGTTCTTCCTTTTCTTAATTCCATTTTTCTGAGGGGTTTGCGGGGCAGATAATTGTCTCTTAATCCCATGCACTTCACAAAAAGAATTAAACTCATGGGAAGTGAATTCACCACCACTATCTAATATCAAACATTTAATCTTTAGACCTATCTCTGTCTCAACCATAGCCTTAAAAATATTGAATTTCTCTAGAGCTTCAAATTTCTTCCTTAAGAAAGTAACCCACATCAATCTAGAGTAATCATCAATAAGTAACATGGAGTACCTATTTCCTTGTAAACTTCTGACTCTAGAAGGACCATACAAATCACTATGAACAAGCTCCAACATTTTATTTGAACAATGATGTTTGCTTTGAAATGAAATTCTAGTTTTCTTCCCTAACTGACATTCCTTGCATATAGTATTAGTAGGCTTTAACAACTTAGGAAGATCTCTCACTTCCCGAGTATAACTTATCTTGATAATATTGTCAAAGTTTACATGACACATTCTCCTATGCTACAACCAACTTTCATCAACTTGAGCAATCAAAAAAATTTTACCAGTAGCATTCAGGTGAAATATATTACCTTTTGTTTTTGTACCCGAAGCAATCACATTTTTAGAATTTCCCAATATTCTACACTTTCCATTCTTGAATTGAAGATTGTATCCCTTGAAGATTTTACCTGTCCAACACTCAAGAGATTATGCTTCAAACCTTGCACATATAGAACATCATCATTATTATTCTTACCATCAAGAGAAATGGATCCTTTGCCACAGATTACACCAGCTTTGTCATCACCAAATCTTACAACACCACCATTATACTTTTCCAGGCTCACAAATTTGCTTTTATCACCTGTCATGTGATGAAAGCATTTGCTTTCAATTACCCATTCATCTTTTTCTTCAACTCTGGCCACTAGAGATTTCTCCACAATTGAGCAACTAACATATTCAGTAGGGGCTGGATCATTTTCCTTGATAGCAATAAATAACCATTCATCCTCACTTACATTCCCTTTATTAGATTCATCATCTGTCACACCTTCATTAGCAACATAATAGCCCTTTCTTTGAAATCTAGGCTTGTTAGGTCTTGGATTAGGAACTCTTTTTGGACACCTTGATGCAAAATGACCTATCTTATTGCAAGAAAAGCATTTAATATGAAATTTCCCTTTATACTTACCTTCTCCTCTGGCTTCCCTTTTCATAATAAGTGCTTCAAGCTCCTTTAGTTTTCTCTCCTCTTCTTCACACTCTCTCATTTCCTCCTCATACTTGAATACCTTTCTAGAAGAACTTTCACCCAGATCATATCTTTGCTTATCTTTTCTGGAGGTAGTAGCCTTGAATGTAGATTCTATCTTAGGAAGATCATCACCAAACTCACTTAACTCAAAAGCTGTAAGCTTACCAATTAAATGTCTCTAGTTACATTTTTTACAGTCTGGAGCTCCTCAATAGTAGTAGCTTTGACTTTTTATGCAATAGGAAAGGATCTAAGCACTTTAGCAACAATCTCTGATTCTTCTAATCATCCACCAGCACATCTAATACCACACACAAGTTCATTCACTCTTTACATGAAAGAAGTAATGTTCTCATCATCACCCATTCTCAACATTTCATATTTCCCTTTTAGACTTTGAAATTTAGCAATCTTCACATTAGCATCACCTTCATACTAAGTTTCCAAAATTTTCCAGATCTCATAAGAAGTCATCAGATCCATAACATTTATCATCTTAGAATTAGTCAAAGCATTCAACAATGCTTCCTTAGCCCTGATATTGTACTCAGCTTCCTTAATCTCATCTGCAGTAGAAGGACCATTCTGTGGAATGATATACCTATTCTTTGTAATTTTTCAATAAGGTTCACCAATGCATCTTAGATGACACTCCATTCAAGCCTTCCATAGAGAATAATTTGTTCCATCAAATCTCAGGCTATCCTTCTTATATGTCGCCATCCTATATCACCTCAAGCTGTCAAACTTCTTCCGAGGAACTTGCTCTGATACCAATTGTTGGCAACACAAGGGAAAACAACTGAGAGGGGGGGTGAATAAGTTGTCACAAAAAATCAAAACTTATTAAACTTATTAACCTTATTTTCAGATCTTATCAATAACCATGAAAGCATAAACCATCAATACATCATAAATACACATAACACCAAGATTTTTTACATGGAAACCTTGTTAAGGAAAAAACCACAGTGGAGGTCATTCCACAATATTATACCCTATTAAAAGTATAAAGAAATGTGAATGGGGAATGCACATGCATTAGGGTGCACTGCCTAGAGCTTACTGCTCAAATACAATAAGGAAGACTCACTGTCTTACAAAAGGGTTTGGATTACATCCACAAGATTTTGAACTGAGAAAATAACATTTGCTAATGCTTGATTATAGTTTTGGTTAAGCACATGAACACTTCTTCACACTTTTCTTTTTCCTTCAAATGATTAGGAAATTATTCAAACATCTCATACACACATCTTCCTTCAAATGGAATAAACAATCGCTTATATATATCCGCAACAAAAGATTACATTGCTACATGTCGGCTTCAACAAAATAATAAAACATATGCAAACTATCGGCCTGAAACAATAAATAATTTTTAATGTGAATCAACCAATGTCTACCACAACATAATGAAGACCCAAAAAAAAATAATCAAACACAAAAACACTTCAAATAATTATTCCTCGAAGATCCACAACACGCTACAACACCCTGTCAGCCAAGAAAATGGAAAACATGAACACACAAGAGAAAATCTCTAATCATGAGCACAATGATCAATGTAGACGTGCAACATAGATAAAGCACAATCTAGAAACATCCACAAACATCATGAATCACCAGAGAAGAATTCACAACAACTGAACTTATTAGAATCACATCATCTTCATTTAGGAACACCAATTGAAGCAACAAAAAAATGTCAGAACACAACTGCTCATAACTCGATCAAATCTTCAAGCTGATCTCTGAAACTTAACGTGTATAAACTAGATATACTCAACAACAAACCCTTTAATCCACAACCACTGATCATCAATGTATTAAGCTAACCAACAAACTAAACTACACTTTAGCATGACAACCTGCAACTTATTTTATTACAATTTTCTCAATATCCTTGACATATACAAGCTCTAAGACATTAATGCCAATAGTGTTGACATCAATGAAAACCACATATTAGCAACACAACCATAACATCCAAGATCTTCAATGTTGATTAAACAACTTACACAAATTCTAAACTTGCTTTAGACACTCTCGTACTCTCCTTATGATCTTCAATGCTGATTAAACAACTTACACAAGTTCTAAACTTGCTTTAGACACTCTCATACTCTCCTTATGATCTTTTGATAATAGTACACATCTGAGATGAAGCTCTCCTTGAATACCTCTAGCTCACAAGTTGGTATCCTTGTATATTCACTAACTACCTTCTCTTTAATTATAAATCACATTATGCATTTGTGCAACTGAAGAATATATACATGACCTTATATTAACTCTCTTCCATGTCAGCCACATATCCATAATTAACTAGGATGGCAAGGTGGACCTAAATTAAAATTACATGAAACATGTAACAAGTCAGTCCTAAATTAAATTTTGTTTCCACAAAAATAACATGATGTCATGCACTTCCACAAGAACCTTAACCCAGACCTATCTTAACACTTCACACTACCTCTAGGTACTACACACTACTAGCCATTGCTCCATTATTCCAGAACACCAATTGATTGGCAAACAAGCACATAGAACCTAATGCCACTTCAAAATTATTGCATGCTGAAAATATCTTCTAAAAATATAGAATATGATAGAGAATGTGTAGACATACTCTCCTCTCAAACCACAGAGAAAAATCACACTCAACAGAGAATACAAAGCATAACAATAATGCTAGAGAGAACACTCTGCACTGAGAAATTGCCTTTCAATATTCTCGTATAGACTTCCAGATTACTTCTATCATAGTGAATGGATGCATGCATGATATTTCAAACATACTATAGTGAGTATGATTCACACTTATCTTCTAATATCCAAGTATCATACATTTAATTTTGATAGTTCAATTGATACTGCACACACACTTTCATAACACAAACACTCAAATTATTTTGACAATATAGCTAGAAGTATATAATTTCACAACTCAAAATGATATGATATTACAATTACCAACAAAAAAAGGTATGATAGTACAACTTCATTTAATTCTCAATGATCTCCTGAAAAGATTCTTCGGACAACAATGAGCTCCTTTGATATCAATGACAACCTTTATTTAACATCCTAATTCTACTTAGAATTTTCATTAACCGAGTGATACTTCCCAAAGAGGTTCCATATTCTAATACCAATAACCAAAATAATAATAATTTTATTTCAATAACCTTTGTATTATCCTATGATTACTTCCCTTTATCAACTTTTTTCTTTAGTCTTAACACTTACCTTTTAATAGATACTCTATTAATCATTTTCCTTTGAATCTATGGACACAAAATAATAAGGAATTAACCATCCAATTACTAGGAGACTATATCTCACACACCCCTTTCATATTTCATACACATAATTTATGTCTTTAGTTTCAAACGTTGAAATTAAAACTAGGATTGTTCCTTCATTAGAGTAACATTCTAGCAATACTTTTGAGATCTTCTACTAGGTACCTATAGTTAGGTTTTTAATTGAATCCATGCTAAAATATGACTTAGACCTCGATGGAAATATAAATCCAAGGCTTACAACAATGATCCCATGGTTTATCATACAATATCAAGTTTACAATCATTTTATAATGTTTCCTTTTGTAATAAAAGAAGGAAGTATGATCATAGTTATTAGTACAAGAGTGAATATTCCAAATGAAAAATCTCCACAATTTAGCCCTTCCCAAAATTGTAATAGAAAAATAAATTTAACAATATCTAACTAATTGAATCACTAGATTTATATGACAATTATCATAACATTACAAATTTAGCATTCAACTTGTATCAAAATTGTATTTAACTAAATTACAAGAAATGAACTTTTCATTTAACTCTTTCTCCTTCTCTATCACTCCTTGAGGAAAATCCAAGTGGGGGCATGATCTCAACTTGATTGATCATAAACATATATATGAAAAGGAAATAAATCAACCATAGGGAGTCTACTAAATCATTTTTTATAATCAAAATCATTAAAACTAATTAAAGGTTTCTTATGATATGACACCTAGTCTCATTAGTAATTGTGTGACGACTCTTAAATTCTTAGAATAAAGAGAAAAACATAACATTACAATTATGCATAGAAAAAAAATATAAAAAATCAAGGGCCAAAATAGTAAAGAGCTCCAAGATTTTGTAGCCTATTCTCTCATACCATGTGTAATGCCTAAAAAATGATATCAAAACATGCCACGAAAGGATATATTTTCTTTTATATACGTTGTTAATGACACATGTCAATGGATAACTTGAACACTAGGTCTTGATTTAATTACATCCTTAAATATTAATATATAGATCCATAATATAATTTTACAATTCTAAGAATTGATCTCCTTTTTCCCCTTATTATAAATGTTCTTGACACAAATTACAAACCTCGTATCCTTGTTTCATCCACTTCACAAATTAGGTAGTAAAATGAATTAGACAGATAAATAATAAGATTTTTTTTAAAGAAATGTTATTTGCAACAATTATTAGTGATGCCATTTAGTACATCATATGAACCTTCTCTTAACATTATTTAGGAATGATGTCAAAGTCGAAGAATTACAAAAATTATGATCTAAATTATTATCAATTATTTTTTCATGAGGTGGTATTGCATTTATTAAATTCTCATGCTATGAATAAACATAGCTAATATTTGTAACATATTTTATTTATTAACTAAACTGTGTATATTTTGTTGTAAGACATGCCTATTGTATTGTTAGAGTTCAAATCTGTAGACACCATTAATTTGTGAAAGGAGGTATGGGAAAAATTATTATCCCTTGGAATTTTCAATGACTAGATATTAATATTGTCTATGACACCAATCATATGGAGAATTAATGAAGGGAGGCTCTCCTTGGAACACAACCTTACACATATAATAACATTCAAGAACAAAAAACATGAACTTCTATTATACTTTTATGAAATCATCTACATACGTGCAATTAAATGCAATACAAGTATCTAGTCAAAAGACTGTTATTACAAAAAATTGGATTGCAAATACATGTAGAAAATTAGACATACAAGTTTGTGAATGGAAATAATAGCCACTAAAAACCCAACCTCCATTTTATGTTGAAAAGAAAGAACTTCATTTATCTTCTCATCTAGAATGAATCACTTTCCATTCATCATGATTATATTTGTTTTTTCTGCTTGCCAATGAACTGTCACTTCTATTTTTGGCACCAAAAAGATTTGATTACCCCTTTTTTTGGCATAAGAAAATTCTTAAATTTTAGTCCAACTTTTAGGAGCCATAACTTTTTACTTGAGCATTAGATTGAAAAAATGTTTGTACCATTGGAAATATCCCAATGATCTATAGGTCCAAAATATGTTCCTTTATGAAAATTTTGATTTATGGCCATTTTTCAAGCCAATCTAAAACACATAGGTGCCTCAAAATTGACTTTGAATATTTTTAAAGTGAGTTTGAAGATAAAACATTAATATCTCACAAGTGAAAAATGGTATTGAAGTTATTTCTTCACCATTATGGAGCTCTATAATATTTCATGTCCATACATGCACAAATGCCAACTTACTAAAAATAGTAATATTTTTGATGAATAGGCAATTATCTATATTAACTATAAAGATAAAAATACATATTCACAAAAAAAAGGTGGGTGGTAAGAAGGCACACCCCAAGACTCACATGGGTAGTGCCCAGAAAACTAAAAAATATCAATCACATGGGCCTAGCCTAGAAGTCCATGATTACAAACATAAAAAAGGCCATTAAGCGACCAAAGTAGTACCAATAGAGCCAAGAGGGTCTCTGTCATCCATTTTCTTCCCCCATACATCAGTGGAATCTGGAGTGACGTTAGGAGGAACCCAACCATCATCAACTTCTTTTTCTTTATCTTTCATTTCCTCCCACTGAGGCGAGATTGCAAGCACTAGACATGGCAAAAAAATTGTTAGAGTCTGGTCAACCAGAGCTACTACCAGGAGTATTATCAGAGGGACACTCAAAACTTCCATCGTTGCTCCCCACCGCTCCTCTAGAAGGCCACCCCTGGCCAGCCCGTGGAGGAGGAGAATGACACCACCGAGGAGGGTAGGAACCATATCAAAGAGGAGGCTAAAGGCGAGGGTGAGTAGGGCCACTCCACCATCATCCCCAAGAGGGTGATTGGCCACAAGAAGAAGTGGGAAAAGTAGGCACCTGGGCCATAGTACATAGGGCATTTCCCCAATGATCCAAAATCGCCTAAAGGTGAGGCACCTCAAGTACAACTTTATTGGCTTGAACTTGAATTTGCAAAAGCACATTAGAGCAATTAATAGCTTTAGAATACAAAGAAACATTTTTATCCATTTGGTTGTGAGAAAATATGAAGGAATTTCTATCTTTCCAAATATTGAAGAGGATTTCCACCTTGAAAGTATGCCAAAGCGGGGTATATTTAGCAGGAAGCCTAGTTGAATCTCTTAGCAGAACCATATGCTAGGAGAAGGGATCTAGTCTGAAAGGTCGAAAGAAATCATGAATCTAATTCTAAAACTGTTGAGCTTTGGTACAAAACTAGAAGAGATGCTTAAAAGACTCAACTTGCCCACAAAAAGGGCACCAAGGGTCCTAGACCCCCAAGTGAACAAGCTGAGACCCCATAGGTAAGCCTTGGAAAAGAATACACCAAGAAAAGTGGGTGAGTTTAGGTTCAAAACTTGCAAACCAAGTGGCCCAAAGAATATTTTTTGCCAAACATGAGTGGAGGATTGAAGATGCAACCTTTGGTTTAGACTTTCAATGATTGGAAAGTACAGCGAAAGCCATATATAACCAAGCCTAGGCTTATAATTCTTGAAGGGGTGTTTGGGTACCACTTCCAGTCCTTTCACCAAGGATTGGACCCAAAAATTCCCACCTTATGAAGCATATATGCAAGAATAGAATTCACTAGACCATCATAAGTATCATAGTCCTAGTTTTGAAGACTGTAGAGAGCATGAAAATCTTCCCATGATATAATGTGCATTGTGGGTCTGTGAAACACATGTTGCAATGTTTGAATCCCTTTCTTATGGAACCTTAGCACCTTAAGCCAAGGTGATTTGTCCAATGATTGACCATTACTGGTGAAGAGGGGCAACCACCAAAAATTCTGTTCATTGGGTGAAAGCCCATCATGAAAAATAGAGTTGGCCCAGTGGAGCCAAGGCTTACCCACTTCCTAAGCTCTCCAAATGCTCTTGGCCATGAAAGTTCCCACAATTTGGACTGGTTCCTTCATAACCAGAAGGGTTTGAAAGCTAATCCCTTTCCAAGCAGGTCTATGAACATGAAAGCTAGATTGAATGCAATGCCTTAGGAGAATTTTCCAGGCTTCATCTCTAGTAAGGGCTCTAATTATCCATTTCACACACAAGGAAGTCCCTTGCCATTGAGTGGAGGGAAGACCAAGCCCTCTAGAGTCTTTGTGTAAGTAGCAAAACTCCCAAGCAACATGGTGAAACCCTCTATGGGACTCCATAGAGGCCCAAAGAAAGTCTTGCAATAACTTTTCAAGCTTGGCATAGGTGGCTTTCGAAGGAGCCCAACAAGAGGAGTAATAAACATGTGTAGCAACTAAGATCTTAGAGCACACTTGGAATTTACCTGCCAGAGAAAAAGGCTTGGTAATCCAGTAGGCCAGCTTTTGATCAATCCTGGAGAGAACAACTTGCCACAACTCAGCTGGAGAATCTTGAAAGGTGAAGGGAATGCCTAGAAATCAAAATGTTTCCCCTAGCCCAATCTATTTCCAATCATACTGCTGAAACCAGTGAGGAGTGGGCAGAATAGACTGCCTGTAGCACAGAGTTTTATGCCATTGAATGGTGGAGCCAGATGCAAGACAAAAAATTTTAAGACATTCAAGAGTTGCCTTAATATTATTATCATCCTCCTAAAGGGTGAGGAATGAATCATCAACAAAATGGCCATTAACAAGTTGAGCCTGGGAGTTAGGCAAGGAAATGCCTCTAACACGCTATTGAGAAATCTCATTGGCAAGCAAATAGCCAAATTCTTCAACAAGCACATAAAAAAGAAGGAGCAAGTGGGCATCCTTTCCAGATGGAGTGGAATAAACCAAAGGCAAAATATTGGTGGCCATTGATGGTGATGCAAGTAGAGGCATTTGAGAAAATCATTTGGACAACTTAAATGAAGTTAGGCCCAAACCCTAAGGCTTTCAACATGGCTAGAATAAAAGGCCACTCAATGCAGTCATAGGCTTTAGCAAAATCAATTTTGAGAAAAAATGGATTTCTGGTCCAAATGCCTGGCCCACTCCATACCTTCCCACACAACAATAATGTTATCTAGGATAAATATGGATTTAATAAAGCCAATTTTCTCTGGGTGCACAATCTAAGGCAAAATATGGTGGATCTTTAGAGCCAAGGCTTTTGCTATGATTTTGTAAGAAACATTGAGGAGCGTGATAGGCCACCAATTGCAGATATCCTTAGGATCTCCAAGCTTAGGTATGAATTTAATATTTCCTTTATTAATTATGTTACCAAGGGTTTTGTAATGAAAAGCCTTGAGATATACTTTATGTAAGTCTTGCCCAACACAGTCCCAAAGGGCCTTGTAAAATTCACATGGGAAGTCATCAACACCTAGGGCCTTATCATCTGCCATGGTATGAACGAATTCCTTCAAGTCTTCAATGGTGAGCAATTGATCACAAAAATATTTTTGGGCTGAAGATAGCTTATTTGGCACAACAATAAGACAATCCTGAAGGGCTTGCTATTGCTCTGGTGTGTACTCCTAAGCAGTGAAAACTTGTTCATAATGCCTAACAAAGGCTTGGAGAATGCTAGGTAGCTTAGAGAGCACCTAGGTTCCTTTAATTTTTTTGATGCCAGGAGAAGAGTGCCTAGTACGTAGGGCTAGAAAAAACTCCTTGGAGGCATGGTCGCCAATTTTTAACTAGTGTAATCTAGCTTTGATTTGCACACCTCTGACAACATAATTGTCTGCAACTTACTTTTTGTGCCTTAATTTTTCCACCCTAACTTGTAATGATGGGGAGAAAGTAGCCGCTAGAGCCTCGATTGCTGAGGGTAGGTCAGCTATGGTAGCCTCATAAGACCACTAGCAGAAAATGGCCAATTAGCACCCATAAATGCAGAGAAATCTTGTCATGTGAGTGATAGCATCATTCCACCAATTAATCCATCCTATATTATGAGGTGGCCTACACTCCAAATTCTAGACCCTATTAATGTGGGATAGCATGGGTTGATGACAAAGCAGAGACGTGTTAAAAAAAAATTGCATCTTGTAGGCACGAGGCTGTCTTGTCTTCCACTCAATGCAAAAAGAAATGGGGAAATGATCTGACAATGCCACATCAACTAACGACTTAACCAGGAGTGAAGAGTTGTCAAAAGAGAAGAAATATTGAGCTGAGATCATGGAATGATCAAGGCACTTAAATATCCTATCAGGGCCAGCTTGATAATTATACCAAGTGTGCCAGAGGGAATGTGAATGGCAGTGAACAATATTTGGATCAAAGAGCCCCAATTTATTATGCATGTAAAACCATGCCTCTTGTTTGCTAGCTACCCATCTGAATGGCAGAGTGCCATCTTTATCATACACCATATCAACCATATTGAAATCCCCACATAAAATCCAAGTAGCAACTGGCAGTGAATCAACAATCCAACGCCAAAGCAAAGAGTGTTCCATAGCATCATTAGAAGCATATAAATTAATAATCCCAAAGGAGTGATTATCAATGTTAAGGAGTATCCAGATGAGCCGATGTGTGGGGTCAGACCTATGGTCAACCACACAAACATGCCACCATGGGGACAAAAGGGTGACAACTCCACCAGATCCAGCTCCATGATCAATACAAAACATTTGACTGGCTAGCCAAATAGAATGACAAGCCAATGTGAGCAAAAAACCAAAGATTTTATCTTCTTGGAGACAAAGCACTTCAATACTAGTATACTTCTACAAAGTATCCCTAATAGAATACTTCCTAGAGAGGTCTGTTAGACCTCGAACATTCCATGAGAGGAAATTCATGAGTGAAACTCCTCCATATCGTTGAATTCTGGCTCCTCATTCAAAGTAGAGAAGCGATTCTACAAAATTTTTGGCAGAACTAACCCAATTTGAATGTTCAGAGAAGAAAATCTATATTTCTCCTACACATATTCTCCTTCTTCTAAAGGTGGAGAAGGACTATGATACTATTGTTGAGCTCCTGCCATAGGAGGATATGCATTCAGTTGTGCTATCATGACGATAATAGGCTAAGACATAGCCTTTGGCCTGGGTTGTGTTGGACTATTGTCAGACCCTACCGGGGCCTCTTTCCCCTTCATCGAAGGGTTTGAAACACCTTTAGCTAGCTTAGGGACTTTGGAAATCGTCTTAGATCCATTGGACATGTGTTTATGGTTCATAATCGTGGTCCATTTCTCATAAAGTTTGGCAACAAAATTATCCACCTATCAGGGCTTTTCAGACTCCTGTAGCGGAGGAGTACGATGTACTACCAAAGGGCAGTCCTTGATCTTGTGGTCTATGAACTGACATCTATAACACATGTTTAGAAGATTAAAATAAGTGACCTTCTAGGTATGTCAGAGAGCTCCAATTTGAATATCAATGGAATCCTTTAGATCTCATGAAAGGTCCACTTCAACACAAACCCATTTCTGGGGTTGGGTATGAAAAAACCTATCTAGCTCAATACAAATGACCTTCCCTAGAGAGGACACAATATGAATCAGAAAAGGCACACAAGGAAAAGGAAAAATTGGAAACTCAATCCAAACTAGGATCTGCAACTTGGTGCCATCCAAGACAGCAAAGTCTCGAGTCCTCAACAAGAAAACCAATAGAGAAGACTGGCCATACCAGGGACCATGATTTAGGATTGCCTGAACATGACTGACCTTCACAAAATAGAAAAGGAGAAAACCATTGGTTAAGTTTTGGACCATATCAAGATGGACCACATGAGGGACCCAGGCCTTGTGGACCCATTCTTTAAGCACACTTTCAGGGGGAGTCCTCCCAAAAAAATACCCAACAAGAGTATGTTGCTCAAGCCATTGACAAGCATAATCAAAATTAGGAAAAGGTAAAACCACATCAGCTGGGGAGTCAAAAGAATTACCTCGTAAAACAATTTCAGAACAAATTTTCAGGGTCATTTGTTCAGAGGAGGAGCTATTGAGCAAAGTTGTCAAACCACCAACACCAACAAGAACTGTTGGGTTAGAGCTAGTTGAAGGCATATTAAAACAAAATACTATAGTAAATGTGGTCGTACACACAAGAAAAGAGAAAAATCTTGCACCAATGGGGCGATATGACACAAGAGGGGCCAAGGATGACCACAGACACAAGAAAACCTTAACCTGATTTTTCTTTTTTTCAATAGTAATATTTTCATTTTTATCCCTTATTGAAAATTTGTTCACCAAACCTAAAAAAATAAAAATAAACATTTTTTTTGGGGATGCAAGATTTCTCTTACACCCTAGATGCTCCTACATCAAGAATGAGTAACAAATTCCATGGTTTTAAAATTTTCTATGATAAAAGGGTGCATATATTAACAACTAGAAAAGAAATGTGAAATTTGAAAAGAAATAGATTAGTGACATTCCATGGTTTTGAAATTTTCAAATGTCGTTGAAATTCTGACGCAATAATAGTGACAAACGGCTGTCTGAATTTCAATGGACGCTCGTAGAAAAATGGGTCAAAATGTACCAGTGATGGGATAAATAGTTAGGAAGGAAATAGTTTTGTAAGAATAATGAATCATAACTCACCACAACTATGAACCCTAAAATAAATACTACTCTTATGTTCTTATCAAATATAGTTTACCTTCATTTGTTATAGGTTTGAGGTAGCCAAATCTATGGGGATATTTTTCCATGCAATGAGATTAAGGAGAAATTGAGCCACTTCAAGGTCAACCATAACCATTTTCATTTCTTCTCCTTTAATCATGAAGTAAACTTATGAATAAATAATTATATTTTCATTTAACAAAATAATTTATTTGCATTATTCATTTATCTATCTATCTATCTATCTATCTATCTATCTATCTATCTATCTATCTATAGTTTGGTAGTTGTGCATACATACATCCATACAAACTATTATAATTTTTAATTTTAAATGCCTTTACTATTATTTGTTTATTTTATCTTTTTTTGCACACTAGTAAGATGATATATATATATATAATCTTAACATAACTTTTTTTAACTATGGAATAACATATACATAAAACTCTAATTTGAAGCTTGCCAAGTCCAAGGGATTCAACAAGATCTGGTTGGATGGAGACTAGCTAAATATTATTATTTTTCTTAACAAAATTCACCCTCCTGGTTGGTCTATAAAAAACATCATTGGTGACTCTATAGCTATTCTTAATTCTTTTGAGTTGTATTATATTTCCCATATCTTCTGTGAAGGAAATCTTCTAGCTAATTGTGTTGTAAACTTAGACATTTATTTTGAGCCTAGGAGTTGGGACGTTAATGACCCCCTTCCTATAGAATTTGTAAATATAATTAATCATGATATTAAGTTGATTTAAGGTGGGTGTCTTGTCATGGCTTGGAGGTTGTTTCTTGCCAAATTGCTAGGATTTTAATATTTTTATTGCTCACCCACTAATCTTGGCTCAATTCTAAGTAATTAATGTGGATTATTTGAGAAAGATCAACATTTACAAAATATAGCAATGAGTTATAGTCATTTCAATCTCAGACTCACACGGATTGTGGGTTCGAATAGGAGCCTTTTTCCCTAGGTCTAGAGGACTCTTTTGGCTCACATTTTTTTGCTGGTCTTTTTTGTGCCTGGTTTTGATTTAGCCTTCATCGACCATGGGAGGGGATAGGAGCAGGGTTGAACCCATATCATGCAAAGACACCAAAAGAAATAAGAAGATATGGGAGATTTTACTAAGAGTGGAGTTGCCCCATACTTTGGGAAGTTGCATGATTTCAACTCTTCGATTTCCCAAGTCTTTGTGAATGGGTGGAAGAACAAGGTTCTCAAAGTTTATGGCATGAAATTCAATATTATTGAGGAGTTGATAGGGAGTATCATGGGTCTATCAATGAATGAGAGGAAAATCTACATAGATAGGAAGGCTTCAAATACAACATTAAAGATCTTCTTTAAGAAGAATGAAAGGGACAAGATAGTCAAAGTTTCCTATAGAGGATATGATAAGAAGACTATAAAACTTATATGGGTGGATTTGGCAGTTTCTTTAATGAAGTAATTTACCTTGGATGGTAGATTCTCTGCTATTTTTGGGTATCATTTTATTCTTTTAAACCATTTCAGGCATAAAAAATTGGTCTCCTTTCTTACTATTTGTTGATCTCTTTGGAGGATGGTACAAATGAGCATAGAAGGAATCCTTGTAACACTATTTTACACAAAGGTTTGATTTTGATACTTATAGAATAATTCAAAATATTTTTATATCTATGATGAACCCAATAAAGTTTCTAAGTCCTGAGTTATCAAGCAAGATTCTTTAGGTTATGATACTAGAGGGTATTTAGAGGAAATTGAGTGGGGGGGACGATTAAGAGGATCCATCTATGGAAATTTACTGGGACACCCCTAAGGAATTTGTTCCTAAGTCTAGGAAAAAGACCAAGAAGTATCCTCTACCTACTTGGTCTGATGGTTCTCATACTAAGAATGAGGTTGATTTACCCTCCCCTATTTCTAAGGGTAAGGGTTTAAAATCTTCCAAAGCCTTAGTTGATTGTGTTGTTCTAGATTCCTCCAATAAGAAAATTCCTTTGAGTGAATATGTGGAGGGTAATGTGGCGAAGGGGGGGATTATTTCTATGGATTCTATCCTTGAGACTCATTCTAGTCAAAAAAGTTTTTTTTTTTTTTAAGAAATGACAGTTCCAAGGGTGTCAAAGATAAGGGGCATTCTGCCTCGATTGTTAAGAAAAAATGAAAAGTAGTAAGGTGTTTGGGACTGGTGAAGATAATGTTGATGGTAGGAGCCTTGTTAAAGTGGTGGACATGGTTGAGGATGGTGGTGATGGGAGGATTGGGAATGAAGGAGCCCCTGGTCCCAAGATAAAAATTCTTGGTGATGGTTATGGTAAAGATAAGGGAAAAGCGGTTCTGTAGGAGGATAATCAAAAAGAGGTCCAGAATGATCCTTTTCCTAAGTTGTCTGAGGACATTAATATCTTTAATTGTGAAAAGGATGAAATTAGTAATGTCCTTGGCATGGAAAAAGATGGTTCAATTGTTCTTTTTAGGCTCTTTAAATGGTTCTTCAGCAAGGTAAGCTAGATTAATGTGAAGGTAAGAGTTGCAAACAACAAAGCTTAGATTAATACTAATGAATAAAAGGATGATTGAGAAGACAAATTTTTGAGTATTCGTAAGGATGTGGTCGATGGAGTGCTGGCCATGAAAAAATATTTTGAGACCACAATCTCTAATTTGGAGGAGAGGACTACTAAAATTTATGATAATTTGGACAAAGTAGTAAAATTTAGCCAAACAACTCTTCATAACAATGTACAGGGTCTAACTCTCCTAAATGAAAAAGCTCAAAACTAGACTATGGAAACTTTTGAAAAAGTGAAAGATGCAGATGAAACTGAATAGTATGTTACCAACCGTAACTAGGATTCTACTATAGCCAAAGGTTTGGGCATCCATATTCAGAGAAAGACCTAGAAAAGCCAAGAGTGATGTATGAGCATCCATGGCTATGTGCATTCCTGTATTGGTTTGAAGGTTAGAATTTTGTTTCAATTTTTAAAATTTGATTTTGAGATGGATTATTTGGTGGAAAATAATGTTGGAATGATTAATTTTATTTATCCTTGTGTGAAGTGATCAAAAAGCATGAAAAGCATGGACAAGGTGAAAAAGCAAAGTAATAATGTAATTTTGATTTTCCAATTTTTAAAATCTTGAAAATGTATTCATAAGGAATTATAAATTGAATAAAATAATTTTGAAAAACATTTCAAAAATACCTAAAAATTAGGGATTGGGGGAAGTGGACACCAGGGTTAGCTAATCTTAGATTTTGGCCTTTTTAGGTTAAAATGGTCAAACCAATGGTTGTGGGGAGTTATGGTTTTGATTGGTTGGATTTTAATGTTTTTATTTTTATATTTTTGGAGGGAATTAATGGGGAAACCCAGAAGTAGTTGTGAGTTTTTGGAGAAGAATGAAAATGAATGTGGAAACATTCATGAAAATGGGGAAAAATCTAGAAAAGGAGGTCATTTTCTGAGTTGAGTTTTTGAAGAAAAAAAGTAAAAACATAGAAGAAGGCGTGGAATTCATGGAGGAGGTTGTTTGAAGGTTTTATTGTAGGTTTTGGACTGTTATACCATAGTCCATATCAATTCCAAATTGAAAGAGGCAAGTTTGAGAAGATACAAGAGGATTCTAGGTGTTGGAGAATGCATTGTTTGGCATAAGCTCTCATTGTTTGAGCTTGAAACCTTGTTGTGGTAATTTAATAGCATGTTTAATTAATAAATTATATTTTTATATATTGTTATAATTCCATATTGACTGATTTTTTGATGTAATCCATCATTCCTTTTATTGCAAATAAGAATGCATATGTGCAGATCCAAATTTATGAATTTTAGAGCATTATTGCCAATTGTTTGACTAAATGTTTATGAGGATTTAAAAGGGTTTTAAGGTAGTTTTTTAAGGGTGTTACAACTTTTACATTAGTGGTATCAGATATAGAATACTATGAGTGTGCAGGGAGATTCATTGAGCAAAGGTAGTTTGCACTAGGATTGAGCTTGTGGGTATTTCAGAAAATGTATGGAAGAGGAGCCCAACGTGGTAGGGGTAGAGATAGAGGAAGAATGGAAATTTTTTTCCATGGAGATGAATTTAGAGCCTAGAGAAGGACAATGGAGACACTTCAATAAGAGATAAGAAGAGGGTTTGCATAGAGAAGAGAACCAGAGAGTGACGAAGAAGAAGAGCCTTGGAGAATGCCAACCTGACAAGTGAGCAAAGAGATGCAACTGCAACAGTTGCAAATGACCCATTTTTGAGAGCCCTTTCAAAAATTGGAAAGAGGCCAAATATTGATGTTCCTACATTTAGTTGAAATTTTAATCTAGAGGAGTTGATAGATTGGATTAATGATATGGAGGATTATTTTGAATTCAAGGAAATTGAGGACCCTGATAGAGTAAGGTTTGCAAAAATCAGAATAAAGGGTCGTGCTTCCATTTGGTGGAGGGAGATTCAGTTGGAAAGAGGAAGAAAAGGGAAGGATAAAATAAAAAAGTGGGACAAAATGGTAGAGAAAATGAAAAGGAAATTTATTCCAGTGGATTATGAGCTAGATTTGCTCAAGAAAATGTAAGGATTGAAACAAGGAACAAAGATAGTGAAAGAATACACTGAAGAGTTTCATCGGATTCTCATTAGAATGGGACATGCTCAAGGAACTAAGGAGAAGGTTTCAAGATACATTAATGGCTTGAGACCAAGAATTTAGGAGGAGATGACATTAGTGAGGGTTTTAACCATGGAGGATACATATCAAGTTACCTTGAAGATTGAAGAAAGAATGAACAGAAGATTTGAAAACAAGCAAAGAGGAAAGGGTAAAATTAATGTGCAGTAGTATGAGGATAAAAATAAGATTGGAGACACTAAGGGAAATAAGGAAGATAGAGGTGAGAGTTCAAATCAGACTCGTGATCAAAGTTTCAGAGGACGAGGAAGATCGAGTAGAGGATTTGGAAGAGGAAATTATAAAATGACTTGTTTCAGATGTGGAGAAGGACATAGATCTTATGAGTGTCCAAAAAAAAAAAAAATGAATAAGAGGACTAAAAATCATGCAAGGATAGTGAATGTGAATGAGGAAGATGCTAAGTCTTTACACTTAGAAGAGGCAGAGAGTGGAAAAATACTTATTTCAAGAAGAGTCTTGATGAATGAGGGAAAAGAACCTGATCAAAGGAGAAGATTGTTCAGAACGGGATGAAAATGTGAAGGTAAAGTTTGTAATGTTATTATTGATGGGGGTAGTAATGAAAATCTTGTTTCTAAAGAAATGGTGAATAAGTTGCAGTTGGAAAGGAGAAGACACCCAAATCCATACTAGATTGCTTGGTTGCAAGATGACCACAAAGTTCTAGTAAATGAATAATGTGTGGTAAAGCTTAAGATAGGTGATTATCATAATGAATTCTTACGTGATATAATGTTTATGGATGTTTGTCACATGTTATTGGGAAGAACATGGTAGTTTGACAGGTGTGTAATGAACAATGGGCATGCTAATACATACTCTTTAACCAAGGATGACATAAAAAACAAGTTCAAGCCCTTGAATAAGGAGGATGGAAAGGTATGTTAGAGCATTGGAAACTGTTTGGTTAATGGAGTTAAAAAAATAGTGAAAGAGGATGAAGATGAAGATTTTGATTTGCTAATGCAAGTTGCAGGAGTATTGATGGCATACAAGAGAGGGAAAGTGAAGGTTTCCGTGGATAAATTGTGACCGACAAATTAGTATGGGCTGATTACACTTTATCCATGAGGATACAAAGTATATTCATGCCACTAAATGTCAATCCAATAGAGATCATTCAATTTATGCAAAGATAAAGAAGCCATTACAACTACCATATTAAATCATTAAAGCTTGATAAAACCTCTAATCTAAGATATCAAAACTTATCCTATTGGAGGAGTGGTGTCATGTTGATGTGGAACGATGACCCTTTCCCAATCTCATGGATAATAAGCTTGTTTCAATCAGTTTTATTGAAGGAAACTAATGGTCAAAACCATTATGCGATATGTGATGAAACATGATTTTAAGCTAAACTAACATGATGCAAGCTATTTAATCATGATTTATGCTAAAATAATTTAAATGCATTTCAAGCTAAAAAGATTCAAACCCTAATTACCAAATAAGCTAAATGGATGCATTATGTTATCATGAAATCCATTAATGGAAGCTAAGCTATTATGCAAGTGATTTAAACTAAAAAGATGCTAAATGTGAGTGCAAGTGCAAATGATTTTAATAGCATAAGTTTGATGTTAAAAGATGGATTCATTTGTCTACAAATAGTGACCTATTTATAGGGGAGCAAATAAGAAATGGAAGGTTAAGATCAAAAAGGTTAATCATCGGTCAAGGATGGAAGAAGTTGGAGGCATGGATCATGGATTCTCATCAACAAATGAGAATTAGTGATGAGATTTAATCAAGGGTTCACCTTTATCCAAACAAACACACCTTTAACTTGCACAAGAGGTTACGAGTTAACTTGCACAAGAAGTCAAGTAAGTTTGTTAGAAAAAAGAACATTCCCCTTTTTCAAATTAGTGAGGAAAGAGAATATTCTTTGGAATATTCTCATGGGTGAGGGGAAATAAATATTTACCAAATTAAAACAAAGTTTAATTGTGCAAAAGGGGAAGGAATATTCCACGAGGATATTCCTTTTGGAGGAATGTACAAAGGAGGAATATTCCCTTGGAATATTCCTTTGCAAGTGGGGGGAATTAGATTAATTAGTAATTGATAACTAAAACAATGTCAATTATGCAATTAAGGGGATTTAGAAGAATTACATGATATTCATTAAATAAAATGATTTAATGAAAAGGAGAAAAGATGATGAAACTTAATTAAATAATTTAGGGTTATTTAATTAAATAAGAAGACTTTAGGGGCTTAAATTAAATAGTTTGGTAATTAATTTAATAGGATGAAATGTTTACATGAAAGGGGGTGAATTAACCTGATTAAATTAATTAGGTTAATAGACGCAAATGACATAATTAATTAAAATAGCTAGGATAATTTAATCAATTAAGTGAAAAGAGGATATGTTTTAGGAGGAAATGATGTTAGTATACCTGATTCAAGTGCATGATATCATTTAGGACATTTTTAAGTGTCTACATTTTTCCCCTCTTTGAAGCGAGTTACCTGCTACTTTGGTTCAAAGACTAACGCTTTTGGATTAAAAATGACTGCTTAAATCAAAAAATATATTTTTTAGATGCCCCACTATTTCCCTAGTAGAAGGAATAAGCTGATTCCCTTCCCCCTTGAGAAATTGGGCAAAAAATTTGAATTTTGGGTTGATTTCTCAACAAAGGTTAAAATGCTGTCTGAGGGGTCCAAAAAAAGCTCCGGGATGCAAAAAAATGCCAAAAATGCATAAAATAATGCAAAATAAGCTTTAGTTTGGCAAGATTGGTGAAAATGGTGAAAAACCATAGTTTCATTAAATTTGGGTAAAAAACCCTAATTTTTAGGCTTAAATAGGTGAGGAAGGGTCACTTAATTCATTTGTGCATTCACACCTTAGAGAATTCTTGCATTTTGAGCTCTGGCCCTCCGACGAAATGGCACAATGAGTGCTTCCATGAAACATTTTCAACCAGGTTTGAGAGTACCAGAGGCCTCCAGGTGTAGGACCACCAGTATGCAATTCGACACTTGACTTGCATTTTTTCTTTTCAGTGTATTTATAATTGCAATTTGAAATTTAGATTAAGGCGATTTCGCTATATAGCGATGCTATTTTTAGAATCGGCGACGCTACTATGATTAGCGACATAATTCACGATTTTAAATTAGGGTTTCAGATTTGAAATCATGGCATAGGTGTAAATAGTGACATACCTCACAATTTATAATTTAGGTTTAAGGTTTGCAACTTTCAAATAGCAACACATGTGATTAGCAACGTAGTTTGCATTTTGCAATTTGAATGCATCCAATGTCATTGTTTGGAATTTGAGTTATAGTGATGCTTTTGTAAATAGTGACACTTTTATCATTTTGGGGGATAAAAACTTCAAACTTAGCCAATTTTTGTGAATTTTGATGTTATGCACTTTGTGGGTGTAGGAGGTTATCCAGCCTTTGATGTCCTGTAAGCATCGACTGACTGTACTGTCTAGACTTGATGATTTGTCTGAGCTTTGATAGGAGCACATGGCAGAGATTGGCTTGTGGTTCGTTTCCTACATACCTATTGTACGAACCCATTTGGCAATGATGACAACTCTATGTGAGAGGTGGCAAAGCAAGACCTTGTCATTCCACTTACTCACCAATGAGGCGATAGTGATACTGGAGGATGTATGGTGTATTTTGTGATTTATGATACATGGTGAGTGTGTGATTTATGACAATGATTCAGGATATAATGCTTTCCATGAGGTTCTTGACTAGGAGTCCATTGTCTTGGTCAACTCCCAAATTGAACTCAAGATGTATAGAGGTCAAGCGTCAACCTTCAGAATGATCATTGTTGTAGTGACTTAAGGATTGGTTGCTCTAGATCAATAGGGCAAGGGATTTAGTCTAGGATAGGGGTTGGATTGGCATAGGATGCTCTTCCAAAGGACTCAGAATGCATGGGGGCTAGTGATGTTTGCCTTCCTATACAATGATATGCATGACTTTGTGTATTGTGATGGTAGGGTGATTGGTACAAGAGTCACTCTTCTCCATGTATGGGCATGGGAGCACATTGCCATGCTCTGACTAATCATTCATATGGAAGATGTGGAGCTAGATGATCCGGTTGTTTGGCGATATAGAGGAACCATCACTCTACAACACACAAGGCAGCTCAATTTTCCTTACTAGCATTAAGTGATTGATGAGATGACAGTATTTAGATGGAAGACATGGCTCCAAATGCATACATGGTATGATGATATTCAACAATTGTTCTTTCCTTGATAGACCTGTTTAATGTAGGGTCGAGATCATATGATGATTGAGAGGCACCTGCCTGATAGGGTTGCTAGATAGTTTGGCGAGAGGCAGGATAGGCCCGATGATTAGTACACTACTATTTTTGCTAGATCAACATGAGAGACAACATGGAGACATACGAGCCCAGCCCACAAGGTTGATGAGGGCTTCTGATAGTTGGTTGTGAGGCCATGGGCCTACAATCAAGGATAGGTAGATGCACATACTACACTTGCATACAACGTATGGTTCATACCCCTTATGAGAATGATAGATCCAATAGGTATACCTCCATGAGGGAGGCCAAGAGGGAGGGGTGTAGGTAGAGGTTGAGGATAGCTAGATGATGGGAAGGGCAGAGGACAGAGTAGATGGATAGATGGTTGGGGTAGAGGATAGGATGGCCAACATCATGACAGATAGGTCTCAGGTGCACCACCATTGCACTAGCAGTCTCCTCAGTAGCCATTGATACAACAATAGCCACTGTCGAGGCGAAATCCTCATGATGCTTAGATTCAACAATTACAACAATAGCTACAGGTGGTTATGGCTAAGAGAGATCAAGCTTGACAATAGATATTGGCCATCACAACTGAGAGAGACCAGGCCCAAAAATAGGTAAAGGAAGTCACAACGGAGAGGGATTAGGAGCATCAATTGAGACAGGCTGTAGATATGCAGTTGGAATAAGAGGTCGGGTGGCACCAATAGTTAGAGGCTATGACAGCTTTAGCACAGGGAAAAACATTTTTTTCTTGTTTGTATAGAGAGGCCGTGACTGAGGCTGCATATTATCGTATGCATTATCATCAAGATCTCCTTGTGATGATGAGGCAACCAAATTATTCATAGAGGAGTGGAGCACATACCTAGGCTAAGGATGAGCCATTAGAGAGACAACTTGGGGAGGGAAGCAACCATATTCAGGGCTAGCTTGCTTGTATAGACACTTTTTTGATTATTGCCTGATTCTTTATACAGAGATACATTCATGGGCTCCTTTTTGATAGCCTCATGGATATTGTACTTTTGATCGATATACAAACACTGACTCAGATATTGTATCATGGCAATCACCATTTTTTTAATATATATATATATGTAATACATATTTTTTTTAGACTGCAGGAATCGGGTAGCACGACCCCATATAAACTGCAGTGCGCTTGGTAAACTTTTTAATGTGACCGGAAACGCTGGCACGGCATGCCCTCCAGTACCACAGGGGTGGGGGAGACTAGAGCTCATGACCAACCTCCTACAATAGGAAATATTTAGCCAACCGAGCTAGGGCCCCAACCCCATATGTAATACAAATTTAATATGATATGATGTGTTAATTTTATTTCATGCTTATGAATGCATGGATGTATTTGTTATGATGTGATGTGACATGCTTATGTATTATGATCATGTATGAATGCAATGTAATGAATGGATGTGTTTCATTTTATTCATGTTTATGTGATATGTGATGATATATCTATGATGCAATGATATGAGATGTAATGAATGGATGCACTTCTTTTTGTGTACTTTTCGATGCAATTTATGAGATGATGATGTATGTATGGATATTGCATATGTTCATGCTTATGATATAATAATGTGATGCATGTTTATGATATGTATGTATGATGATGATCCATGGATGCAGGATGGATGCATTGATGATGTTTTTGTTGACTATCATGATAATAGGTTAGCATGAAGAGAAGATAGAATAATGAGATGAGTGAAATATTTGATCATTGATGTCGATGATAACATCCAACATGTCTATGATCCACCAATAATTTATTAGAGATGGTGATGAGACATGCACGATGATGGTGATTTTCTCATATCTTGGGATTGGGATTTTTCATCATTCCTTATTGTTTGCTATAACACATAGACACGATTGGTCAAGGTATTGATAACTAGGATGGTGATGTATCTAGTGTAATGGAATTTGACTTTGCAAAAATTTATGATAGTTCTTTTTCAAATCTTGACATACAAAAACCTCGTTGGAATATAGTTTAGTAGTTCAAAATATCTTGGACCAAAGCATACACAATAGTCAACAATCTACTTCGAACAACCTCCCTACACACAACTAAGCAAGTATGTGCCAAGATTATTTTCAAAGAATATCCACAAGCACAAAAAATGAAAGATAATGATTGATGCCCCATCCCTTTCTCTCTAAATCATTTTGATATACATTGTCGAGAGGTCCTAGGAATTGGTCATTTAAGATAAATCATAAGAAAAGATCAAAGACAAATAATTAGTGTTATCTATATCTCTTGCCAGTTTAATTTTAGCTAAGGTGATTTCTGACACTGATGTCCATCGTAGAAAGGATTCATCTTAGGACATGTTGATTAGGTTGTTTTATTAGGATAAGGTTTATGATAAGTCGTTAATACAAAATCTACTGACTCATTTACCTATGATCTAGACTTTAGATTTTGACATTTAGGTTCTCACTTTACAACTTGCAATACTTGCTTTCTATTTGTGTTGCCAAAGGTTGAAGATGGCGATCATTTTATTATGGGTGAAGGTTTATTGTGAGTGAAAGCGAAATGGGATCGGTGGTTTTGGAGTTTTTGGAATATTTCAATGTTTTTGGTATTTTGAAAATGTTGAATCTGTTTTTGGTCTTTTTGAAAGTTTATGTGAATGTTTTGGTTTTCAGTTATTTGATGCTTTTTAGGGATTTCGAAGGATATTTGATGTTTTTTAGGTCTTTTGAATGTTTTCTAATGTTTTTGTGTTTTCAATTTTCAATTTTTTTGGGATTTTCTGAATATTTGGATGTTTAGGGGTTTTTTGATATTTAGATGTCTAAGGCCTTTTCTGATATTTGGATGTTTAGGGGTTTTCTAAATTTTTACCAAGAACCTAACCTAAAAGACCTATCCTAGGGGCCTCAGGGGATGATCAAAGGTTAACCTTGCCTACGTTATACACGTAGAGACCGAGTAGTTCAACTGACTTGACTTATTGATGATGAAGATGAACAATTGACAGAATGCTAGTTTATTATGATGGAATGCAAAAGGACTGACCTAGGGTGTCTCGGGGGCACATCAATGATGGGATTGCCTATGTTCAAGCTCAAAGATTGTAGTTCGACAACCAAATACTATTTTTGGATTTTTGATGTTCAACCTTTTTAGTGATTTTGACGTGTTTTGGATTTTTAGGATTTCAAATTTATAATTTTTTGAATGTTTTTGGATTTTAGTTATATAGGAATTTGGATGTTTTTGGATTTTGATGATATTTTATGAATGTTTTTGGGATTTTTGATAAGATAACCAATAACCTTAAGATATACAATAACCCGATCTAACCCAGAACAAATTTACCCTAGTGTTATGATAGACTACCTTGATATAGGTAGGACAAGCTGACCCTTGGAATACGCCAAGTAGTACTAAAGGGGATACGATACTTCATAATATCAAGTTATGATGCAGATGCAGATGGGCGATGAAATAAATAAGATGAATGAAATGATGAACAAATGTGATGGCAAGAATTATAGGATAAAGAGCTATGGATGGATGGAGGTGCTTTATTTACACAAGGCACATTTTTTCCAGGTTTTCACCAAGGTACTTGCCTAAAGCACCACAAAGTGGTTTTCATTAGAGGATGATTATTTTTTTCTTTAATTTTTTCAATTCTTTTTCTCATTTTTTTGGATTTTGGATTTTTTTTTTGTATTTTCAGTTTTACACCCTTTAGGACTAAGCATAAAAATGTTTAAGATGCAAGTTGTTGGTTGGCTTCTACAAGGGTTCACCTTCAGGTGTTCACAATTGGTATGCTCCTGATCCATAGCTTACTATGATGACAAAGGAACCCAACCGGTTAAGCTCAAACTTTCCTTTACTATCATGATTTGGACCCGATTCTACTTTAGGACAAGATGCCCTACCTGGAAAGACCAAAATTTGATCTTCTTGTGATAGTTTTGTTTTAGTCAGTTTTGATATACTTGCAAGTGGTTAAGGGAATCAAGATGATGCTCATCCAAGAATTATAGCTCATTCAACCAAGATACTTTGTACTCTTCATTGGTGATCAAGTTATGAAGTGACACTCGTAGTGATGGTAGCTCGCAATAGGTAGGATGGCTTATGATTCGCAGACTAGGGAGAATGAGGTTGCACTTGTAGGTGTGCAAATACTATTTTGGTAGGCCCAAAGAGTGGGATTTAACTGTAGATGACAGTCATGACCAACTTCATTGAGTGTTTTCTTTAGGATCTTAAGAATGGTCTTGTTCATAGCCTCGACTTGATCATTGCGCTGGGGATAATATGGGGTAGAGAATTGGTGTTGGATGTTGAATCTTTGACATATCTCTTTCACATCCCAATTTTTGAAGGGTGTTTCATTGTTTGAGAGAAGGTCTTGTGGAACACCATAACAAAATATTAGGTAATAAACTTAGCAATTTTCTTCCTCGTTATGTAGGCCATAGGAATGGCTTCTACCCACTTGGTAAAGCATTCAATAGCTATTATGATAAAATTGTGGCCATTGGATGAGGTTGGAGTAATCTTTCCTATGTGGTCAAGTCCCCACTATGAGAAAGGCCAAGGTATGATCATTAGTTGCAATTCCTGAGCTAGAGCATGAATAAGATCTCCATGCTATTGACACTGGACACACTTCGACACGTACTAATGAGCTTCTCTTTCCATAACCAACCAGTAGTACCCTATTCTTAACAATTTCTTAGCTAAAGTAATACCACTAGAATGGGAACCACATATGCCATCGTGTAATTTTTTTAAATTAGTTAAGGATTCCTCTTGGTTAAGACATTGTAGTAATGTCCCCTTGATTCTTCGGTGGTATAAGGTATAACCTAGGATCACAAATCGAGATGCCTTTTTCACAAAGGTCTTTTTAAGGTTGGAGGTGATATTGGATGGGAGGGTTCCTCTACTTAGGTAGGTGAATATATCATGATACCATGGGGATCTAGGACCAACAATGATGCACAAAAATTTAGATTCAGGGATTTCAAAAGTTGGTATGAGATGTTGTTCTACCAAGAATTCACATTGGAGGAAGTTGTTCGACATGTCTAACAATGATTCGATTGTTGCCATGGAATCTTCTGCTCGATTGTTCATGCGAGGAATTTTCTCAAATGTTATATCAATGAAAAGGTCCTTGAGATTCTCTACCATCTTCTTATAAGGAGTGAGTTTATCATCCTTAGTTTGGTAGTCATCATTGACTTGGTTGATAGCTAGCTGTGAGTCTCCAAAGACTATCAACTCTTGTATCTGCCATTGAACTGCTATCCTCAGACCTATGAGGGGTGATGAAAAGAATACTCACCTTTTTTCCATGTTGGGTGAATGATTCATCAAATTACATCTTCCATTGATCAGTTAAATTAACTAGGAATATTGATTCATTAGGGAATTCAGATATCAAAGGGTTCTTTGCATAGATAGGTGCATCTGCTAGTTGGTCTATGATTACTTGTCCTTTGATTGCCTTGCGCTCCATGCAATCTATGTCAAATTCAGTTAGGATCATTACCCATTTGGCCATTTTCCCCTTGAGAGTTGCTTTGGATAATAGATATTTCAATGGGCCAATCTTTGCAATGAGTTGGATTTGATGTGACAACATGTAGTGTCTAAATTTTTATGAATTAAAAACTACTGCTAAGCATGCTTTCTCAATGGCTAAATAGTTCATTTCATATCCCACCAAGGTACTTTTGATGTAATAAATGGATCTTTCCTTTCCATTTTCATCATGTTATGTTAAAATGGCTCCTAGTGCCACTAATGTTGTTGAGATATACAAGATCAATGGCTTATTAGGTATCGGTGGCATGAGCACTGGGGTTGTCAATAGATAGTATTTTATCTACTGGAAGGCTTCATCACACTTCTCATCCCACTTGTAAGTTATTCCTTTATAGAGAAGATGTGAGAAAGGGTGGATTTTGTCTGATAGCTGAGCTATGAACCTCTTGATGGGTTGCAATCTTCCTTGTAACCCTCTCATCTATTTTAATGTTTGCAGTGGTTCCATTTATAGGATGGCTTTCACTTTTGCTGGATCAATTTATATCCCTCTTTATGAGACGATATGTCAAGGATGGGTCCCAAGACTTCTATGTGCTCGCTTCTTTAATATCATCCACATAATCTTCAACTATTTTTTGGATCATGTCATGAAATATGAGAGTCATTTCTTTTTGATGGGTTTCCCCTACATTCTTTTTCCCAAATGGCATCGCGTTCTAGCAGTAGGTTCCCCATAGACAAGTGATTGTAGTTTTGTGTTGATCCTCCTTGGCGATCATGAATTGATTGTAGCCTGAAAAACCATCCATGAGTGAGAATTTCATGCCCTACTATTAAATCCACAATGATGTCAATGTTAGGGAGATGGAAATCATCTTTCAAGAATTCCTTGTTTAAGTCTTTGAAATTAGTGCAGATTATGATCCCCCTAGTGGGTTTGGAGACTGGTACTAGGTTTGAAACCCACTCAGGATAATCTATCGGTCAGATGAATTTGACATCAAGAAGCTTTTGTAACTCAAGTTTGACCAAGAGTGCTATCTGAGGGTGCATCTTCCTTAATTTATGCTTTACTAGTTTAGCTTTGGGATAAACTACTAGATGATGCACAACTATTTCTAGATCAAGCCTTGGCATATCTGTGTATGAGCATACAAAGTTGGTCCTTTTCTCTTTTAGGAATGCTGCTAGGTTTTTCTGTTCTTCATCCAACAAGGATTTGACATAGAAAGTGATCTTGGGTTCTTCTTCTATTCCCACATTGACCGGAGTGGCCTTTTCTACTAAGACTGCTAACTTTTCTAGATGCATGGCACTAACGGGGAGATTGAATCCCTCATCCTTGGGTGCCTCAGAGAGGTTTTCACCCTTAGATGTGTCCTTTATTTTTAGTATTTTAGGATTAGAGACTGCCACAGTGTGGTTTTCACTCAAAGATCGACAAGTTAACTACATGCTGTCCATTTTATGACTGAAGGATTCAATCGTCTCCCCACAGTATACTCCTTTGTCTAGCTCTATGCCAAAGCATGATTTGTGATCTACCCATGGTAAATTATCTTGAAGTCCCATGAATTTTGAGA
The DNA here is from genome assembly GCA_007258455.2 of Sequoia sempervirens. Lineage (NCBI taxonomy): Eukaryota > Viridiplantae > Streptophyta > Pinopsida > Cupressales > Cupressaceae > Sequoia > Sequoia sempervirens. Next base: position 435,301,176 of record VDFB02271358.1, on the reverse strand, counting down.
TTGCCTCATCATTTTTAAATAAATCTAGAATCGGTGGTCCTTGTTGGTCCAAGTCAATGAGTTGTAGGTATACTAGGTGTATTTCATTTGGTTTGTTACTCAGGGTGAAGGATGATGTGGATATCATCAAGAGCTAGTTATTCTCAAATAGGTTAGAAACATTGAGAGGGAAGTCATATAAGGTCATATCACACGATGGTGGTAACCAAGAGGAAGTTGTAGCTTGTTTAGTGGAAGTACCTTTTCCAATAAGGGTAACCTTACTAGTAGTACACCCTAAGCCAAGATTCTTTAAATGTCTCTCAGGAACAATAGGTTCTAGCAAACCATTTCCATTTTGTCCCAATTTATCATTCTTGTTATATCCATCCCTTTCATTAGCTGCAAACATTTGTTGTCATCTTCCATGGGAAGAACAGGGATAGGTCATTCATCCTGATATAATAGTTTAGAGATATCCTCATTGACATCCTCTTTGTTTAGGTCCCCCCACTTGGTGAAGGTCGTAGCTTCCATCTTGATAGTTTTAGGGACTGTGCTAGTGCTAGGTGTGGGTTTCCAATGAGATTTGGGTGAAAGAGGTAGCTCTCCTAACACAAAAGTATCCTTTTTTAGCTTATAGTTCCCACAACCATCATCCTAAATTACTGCTTTAATGTTTGGAATGCTCTGCACAATAAATGCTTTTGTTTCTAAGGTTGATGCAAGGGATGATGGGTTAAAAAATGAGGTAGATAGTGTAGGACCTTCGTCATTATTTAGTACTTGGGGAATCTTATAGAACTTAGCCTCAAGATTCTTGCAGTAGTAAAAAGGTTCAAGATCTTCATGGATGGTAACTTCTCTACCCTTGAAAGGAAACTTGACACATTGATGGTAGGTTGAAGCTACAACTTTTAGGGCATGGATCCAGGGTTAGCCGAGCAAGATGTTGTAAGGAAGATCAAGGTCTAGCACTTGGCATGTAGTTTCTACAATGACAGGTTCCACTTAGATGGGTAGTGTGATGATGCCTTGTGACATCTATTCTTGATCATCATATGATTTGATGGTGGTAATCTTTGCTTTCTCAGTAGTATCCTCTGAATAGCCCAAGTTTTTGATTAGCTAAAGGGTGCAAATGTTCAATCCAACACCTCCATCTACTAAGACTCTTTTAACCTTGTTCTTATGAATGATGACCTCAAGGTGTAAAGCACGATTATGAAATGGCTACGATGGTAGGTTCTATTCCAAGAAGGTGAGGAGATGATTGGCGATATGTCCTACCATAGCTTGAAACTAATATGTATCAATATCCTTAGGGATGAATGATTCTGATAATGCTTTCTCTAAGATTCCCCTATGTGTGGGGATAGCCTTAATAGTTCCAAGATTGAAATTTTCATGGGGGTCTTCTTAAGTTGATATAGGAGATTGTACTTGCTAGGATTGGATGTTGGAAAAGTACGTTGTGCCCTAGATTGAGATAAAACTCCTTAGATGGTGATTTTTCCACATCATGTGGTGACTCCACACTTTGCACTAGATCCTTTGATGGTGATGATGATGATGATACTATAATAGGAAGTGACTACATTGGAATAGGTATACTACACATTTTTTGTAATCCTTATCTTTCCTAGTGTTGTTTCCTTTGTTGTGATCTGGCATTGGGGTCTTGTATACCTTAAGATCCTGGTTACCAACTAGTACCTCAAAAGATATGGTGTCACTCTCTATAATATCTTGGATAATATTTTTAATTAGCATGAAATTTGTGGTCTTGTGTCCTTTGATTTTGTGAAAGTCACAAAGATCATGTTCATTGTACTAGAGTAGTTTAGATCTTGTGGTTCTTGGTAGTTTTTGAAATTGGGGAGTGTTATCAAGTTTGAATCTACTAAATTTTTCATGATGGTCTCAATAGGTTCTAATGACTGTGTGTACTTGCATTTTAGATAGTTGTTCCTGTTAGGTGTTCATCTTTGTTGTGTTTTAGTGTTGTTGACCTAATTGTTTTGTGTTGGTGTTGTTTGTTGCACAGTTGGTTGAGTGTTAGCTACTTGATTTTTGTTCGGCCTAGGAGCACTTAATACTACCTTAGCATCTACTATGCCATCATTTGCTACATTTTTTTAGCCCAGACATGAGGCTTGTCATTTGAACTGGTTGATGGATAGTTGCCTTTGTAAGCTTGAGTGTTTCGCTACGAGATTAGATCTCTTTTGATGTTAAGGGCTCTAGGGACAAGCTCATCATAGGATGTGATGCACTACATTTTCAAGTGAAAGGATAAATCTATATCGAGGTTTGCTATGATAATTCCCACTTTCTATTCATTGGGAATTGGCCACTTGATTTTACTAGCTCTTTGTATCCACCGTTGTAAGAAATTGGTGAAATATTTCCTTTCTTCTGTCTAAGAGTGTATAATTCTTCTAGGTTTACATCCATGTCAAGATTAAAGGAGAAGTGATCGATGAATTTATCAGTGATTTATTGGAATGTTTTAATACCTGGTGGAAATTGAGAAAACCATTCCACGGCTAGGCCTGCCAAGCTTTGTGGAAAGAGGTGCATCAAACAAGAATCATTGTAGGATACCTCCATACACATGAAATTAAACTCTTTGATATGGTCTACAAGACTTCCTCTCCCTTTATATTTCTTGAATTTGGGCATTTCAAAACTGGGAGGGAATGGTACCATTGCAATTTTTTGATCAAAGGGATATGGGCATAGGTTTTGTGTATGGGGCTTCTTTGTCTTGCCCATTCGGAGATCTTGCATTTCTTGTGATAACACCTTGAGTTGTGATGCCACATGATCAGGTGGGTTTGGTGGAGGAATGTATGTTGTGTATTGTGGGATGGTGGATGAAGCATATGTGGGATTCTAAAATGATGAGGTGTTGTATGGTGTATATGGCGGTGTACGATAAGGTGATGATGGTGTGGGCGTATATGTTCCTAATGTGTTTGGATTGATGATGTTCTGTTGAGGATTATAGTAGGAACCTTGTTGTTGCATGATCAAGTGTTGTTGTTGGGAATACTATTGGGCTTGTTGCTATTACCGAGCCACTAGGGTTGGTTGTTAGGCTTGCTATTATTGCCATGCGACTAAGGCTTCTTGTTGTGTTGCTAAGGCTACTTGCTATTGTTGCTGCTATTTCTATGCTGCTAAGGCTGCTTGTTGTTGTTGTTACTTTGTTGTGAAACTAAGGATGCTTTTTGTGCTTGTTGTTGTTGCTGTGCCAGGCTAAGGTTATTTGTTGCGCTTGATGTTTTTTAATGCTTCTAAGGCTATTTGTTGTGCTTGTTGTAAAGCTAGGAATGTGCTTGAAAGGTAGGATTAGTTAGTGGTTGGGACATTTGTTGTGGATTTTGGATGTTGATGTTTTGAGCAGGTAGTGGGTTGTTGATGAGGGGTTGGGGGTTCCCTTGGTTTAAAATTCCTTGGAATATGGTGGATTGTGATGGAGAAATGTAGGTTTGAGGTCCCATTTGATTTTACATAATTTGGGGGACAAACGGTAAAGACAATGATAGTGCCATTATGTACTGCGATGCAACTGGCACATTAGAACCTTGAGTCCATTGATTGAAAGGGTTCCCTTGACCGATGTTTTGGGGACACCCTTGTGTTTGAGATGTGGCCAAGATATTACCTTGATTGACAAGATTTGTGATCAAGGGCTAGTGTGGGTTGATGATGGATGGGATAGATGTGTTTTGGACAACCATTGTATTTGATGTATCAACGAGTGGATTGGATGAAGATGTCCCCTATGGTGTTAATGGCCGATTTTGCATGATGGTATCTCCCGTTCCTTTTGGATTACTTGTGATACTTGGTCCACACTAATTTTCATGATGGTGGGCATAATTGTGGTACTTATGGGTATGGATTAAGCTGGATGCCCCCGATATGTTGAGGTTGTTGTGGAGTAATGGAGCATAAGTGGTTTATATGGATGTTGGGGGTCTTGAGGAATGGGAGGAGTGCCAAATGTTGGTGTCAAAGTGGTTGTTTGGGATGGAGTAGTCTTGAGAGTACCTACAAGTGTGTTACTTTCAAATGGTGAAGTGTGGTCAAATTCCTTAGCAAGACTAGTTGCAAGACTAGGAATAGATGTTGGATTTAGCCCTAGTGATGGTGTTGATAGAAACGTGGATGAAGTCACATCTTGTGTAAATTATTGTGCCACAAAATATGGAGAAATTGGAGTTACATTTTCTAAGGATTGATGTTCCTTGATTTCTTCTCTAGTAAGTCCAAATGGATTGTTTGTGACATCTTCTATATCATATGGTCCTGATGAAGATGAAGGTTGCTGTGATGGGGTAACATGACTTATCAAATTAAAATTCTAGAGGATTGGAATCACTTGAGGTGAATGTGACTTCAGTTTTCTCCATGATTCTATTGTGTTGTGATCTTGTCTTTAGCATAAATTTTGGGTCACCTATGGGAGAGTTGTGTTGAGATTTGTAATGTTTGAACTCTCTAGTTGACTCATATCTAGGTAAAAGGAATGCTCTGAGTATTTTTGGAGCAATGGTGATAATGGGGGATGAAAATATGAATGATGTGGGAAGTGATCTTTGTAAATGTTTTGGGACAACACTTTTGACTTGCAAGTTTTATTTGTTTGATGTTGGGATAAATGATGTTTATGAAATTGAGAATATTTAGGGTAGATTTGTGACCTTCAAGATAAACGAGTTCAAGGATGATAACTAACTCAACTAAATGAATGGAAAAGGATTTATTCCACATACAAAAGTAGCTAAGTTAGGGGTTGGTTTGATTGATAGATGTCCAAGTCCAAAGTGTTTAAATTTTTTGCAAAGTTTGGTGAAGTGAAATTTGGATTTTGATGAAGGGGTGAATGAGAATGTTTGACCTAATGTTGACCTAGAGTGAACCTTTTTTTTCAAAGACCAAGGTGGTGAGAAACATGCTAGACCTCTAAAGTGTTCAAATCCTTAAGTCTCAATGATTTAGAGAAGTTCAAGATTGTGAATAAAACCAGGGTTTTGAATCCAAAAGAATGCATACAATTCTAGACTATTCCTTGAAGCATGTTTATAAAAGTTTTCTACCAACTGGTTTCTATTTTGGTAAAGTGCTAAAAAGTATCTTTTGATATATTTTGGAGTATGATACCTAAGTTTGAAGTGATGACATGTAGATCTTCTTTTGGGGATTTTTATTTTACATGAGATCATTTAAGACAAGCCTAAGATTGTGAAAAAGACTAGTGTTTGACTTTTAAATGAGAGGTTCATACTGAGCATACATGTCTGGGTTATTTAATAGAATATGTCTATAAACCTTGTCACCATCTTGTTCCTGTTGCGGTATTGTTTTAGGATACTTTTTCTAATGTAAGTTTTGAACTATGATGTATAAGTTTGAAATAGTAGCATGTAGACCTTCTATTGGGAATTTTTATTTTGCATGAGATCATTTAGATAAGTTCAAGATAATGAAAAAGAGGATATTTATTGCCATGTGGGTGGTGGTAATATGGGTCTTCCAGGCACAGTATCATCTTGTTCCTCTTCTTCGTCTATGATGTATGCTGTGTTTCTCCACTGGGCGGGTGTTTCCTTTGTTTCAAAAGTGAAGCTTCTCAAACTACTAATGATGTTAGTTTTTTCTCCTTCAATGAGTTCAAAGTTTGGTTGAATGATGGTGGGCGTAAGGTCAAGTTGTTCAATCAGAGTGATTTGTCTCCAAATGGTCATGTGGGGTTCAATTTTTCAAATTATCTAGCTTAAATGAGTTTCTTTTACCACAAACACTTGTCTTGATTAAGTTCAAACTAAATGTCTATGTCAAAAACATCATAAATTTCACAAGGTCCATTTGGTGAAAATCATGAGGTTGAAGGCCATAGTTGTTTATGTTAACTTGGGAAAGCATGGATTAAAATATAAGTCTAGATATTTAGAAATCTCTAAGGATAAAAATCCTTAGGACAAACATTAATATCAAGGCTATTTAAAAGAGTATCCATACTTAGACCAAAGGGTTTGAAATTTTGAGGAAGATCGTGAATGTTTGTTTGTAATGTTTTGGAACCAAGCAAAGTATTAAATTGACTCGCAAGCATTTACCACCTTAGGTTCAAAAGATACTACTTGCTGAATCCCCACTTGGATTTCTCCAAACACTAAGACAATGCAAACAGTTTGAGATTTGGTGACAATGGCTTCCCTCCACGACACACACTTCTTGGGACCACCAAATCTCAAATCCTTAAGACCCGTAGATCCGAATCATTTTTTGTTTCTACAATGAACAGTAAAATGTGGGGCAGCTTCATAACGACCATTCCTGCACTAACAAGCATAAAGGTTTTTGGCTTCTAAATAATTGGTTTTTAGTAAGGACTTTCATTCAAGGTGGCCATACGCACGACAAGATTAACTCAAGATTATTTCAATAAAGAGGCACCCTGGTCCTTTCCTAAGAAAATATTTTGACATGTCATGTGGACAATAGGGGTGGCACTTGTTGGTATGACATATCCACACCTTGTTGCTTATGACTTTCGTCACAAACACATTTTTTATATAGTGATTTGAAAGAGCTTGGCTTTATCTCGTTATTGCTTGGGTCGTTCCCACCTTTTGAAGCAGGGTGGCAAGCCCTCTAAAGATATACAAAAGGAAGTACTTTTGTTGTTCAATCTCCCAAGTTGGATGACGCAAGGAGAGAGAATTCACAACACCTTTTCCTCACACTAGCATGTGGTTCATTTTAATCCAAATCAAAATATGTGGGTGATTATACAAAATGTCAAAGGAATGCTTTTAATTCCCAAGATCACTAAGTGATGCGAAAGAAGGGCATACACATTCAATGATGAAAATGTAAACCACAAGACATAGCAAAAACTTGTTAATTTTAATCCTCAAAGCAAAGGTAAGTTCATTTTAAGCACCAAATGAAGTGTTAAGTTGTATTCTTCAATTTTAAACCCAAAATAAAATGATGTGAGGGTTCAATTTTAATTGATTTGAGCGTTCATTTTAAAACCCAATTGAAAGCTAGTGTGCTCCTAAAGCATAACATGAAAAGCATAATAAATGGGTTATAATTGCCTCAAAAGTTTTGAAACATTTGTTATAATTATAATATTTAAAGACAAGAATGCTTCTTCAGTTCAACTTTTATCGCCCAACCTACAAAACCTAGTTAGCCTAAAAACTAGAACAAAGTCAGAGGCATGTTAATGATCTAATGAAGTAAAAAAACAATAAAGCACATGCTAAAAACCACACTATTTTTGCTTACCAGATAAAGAGTGTCCCTATTCATGATAGAGTCACCATAAATCAAATGAGCATTGGTTAGGTGAAAATTAACGTTGCTCTGCAGAAGGACAGTGACGAAAATAATGTCGTCGTTTACAAATTCTCGATACCTCTAAAAAGTATTAGCATCATCTTTTATTTTAATCAACACCAATGTATTAATTAGGCATCATTTTTTTTGATGATGAAAGCATCATTGTATGGTGACGCCCAACAAAGGCATCACTGAAATCTCCTGGAGCATCCCTGTATCCTACAAAAGTTAGAAAAATAGACTTCAAGATAAAATTGATTAAATTTGATCAATTATGGCCTCCTTCTAGCGCCAAAATGTGACTAAGGGATTAGTATGGGCTGATTATACTTGATCCATGAGGATACGAAGTATATTCATGCTACTAGAAATGTTAATCCAATAGAGATCATTCAATTTATGCAAAGATAAAGAAGCCATTACAACTACAATATTAAATCATGAAAGCTTGATAAAACCTCTAATATAAAACATTGAAACTTATCCTATTGGGGGAGTGGTGTCGCGTTGATGTGGATTGTCGACCCTTTCCCAAACCCGTGGATAATGAGCTTGTTTCAATCAATTTATTGAAGAAAATTGATGAAAACATTGTGAGATATGTGATGAAACATGATTTTAATGCTAAACTAACATGATGCAAGCTATTTAATCATGATTTATGCTAAAATAATTTAAATGGATTTTAAGTTATCAAGATTCAAACCCTAATTACCAAATAAGCTAAATGGATGCATTATGTTATCATGGAAGCCATTAATGGAAGCTAAGCTATTATGCAAGTGATTTAAACTAAAAATATGCTAAATGTGAGTGCAAGTGTAAATATTTTAACAACATAAGTTTGATGTTAAAAAATGGATCCATTTGTCTCCAAATAGTGACCTATTTATAGGGGAGCAAATAAGAAATGGAAGGTTAAGATAAAAAAGGTTAATCAACAGTCAAGGATGGAAGAAGTTGGAGGAATGGATCATGGATTCTCATCAACAAATGATAATCAATAATGAGATTTAATCAAGGGTTCACCTTTATCCAAACAAACACACCTTTAACTTGCACAAGAGGTCACAAGTTAACTTGCACAAGAAGTCAAGTAAGTTTGATAGAAAAGGAATATTCCCCTTTTTCAAATGATTGAGGAAAGATAATATTCTTATGGGTGAGGGGGAATAGATATTTAGCAAATTAAAACAAAGTTTAATTGTGTAGAAGGGGAAGGAATATTCCACGAGGATATTCCTTTTGGAGGAATGTGGAAAGGAGGAATATTCCTTTGCAAGTGGGGGGAATTAGATTAATTAGTAATTGATAATTAAAACAATGTTAATTATACAATTAAGGAAATTTAGAAGAATTACATGATATTCATTAAATAAAATGATTTAATGAAAATGAGAAAAGGTGATGACATTTAATTAAATAAATTAGGGTTATTTCATTAAATAAGAAAACTTTAGAGGCTTAAATTAAATAGTTTGATGTATTTAATTTAATAGGACGAAATGTTTGCGTGAAAGGGGGTGATTTAATCTGATTAAATTAATTAGTTTAATAGATGCAAACGACATAATTAATTAAAATAGCTAGGCTAATTTAATCAATTAAGCGAAAAGAGGATGGGTTTTAGGAGGAAATGATGTTAGTATACCTGATTCGAGTGCATATCATTTAGGACATTTTAAAGTGTCTACAAAAAGAAGAAGAGGTAAAATCTGATTTTTGTAAGAATGATGTTAAATATGATTTATTTGAGCATGGTAAAAGTGTTGTAGAAGATGAGATTGCAAAAAAGAATGCATTAGTAAAAGAAGGCACAATGGTTGAAAGTAAGGAAGGTTACAAGAAGGAGAACATTGATTTGTTTGGTGAACTTCCCTTTGCATCATTTGTTGATTTATTTGATAAAGAGATCGGTAAGAATGATATTTTGTTGTAGGTTGGAGAGGACAAAATATTTTTATTATGCCACTAACATTGATAAGAATGCAGAGGATGAAGTGATTGCAGCAGAAAATTATCTTTTAGAAGGCATGAAGGAGGAAAATCATAGTGTTGTAACTAAGGGTGATGATGAACAAGTGGTTGCAGAAATAACAAAGAAAGAGGAAATGCATGGATTTAATTACTTTCTTGATGATGAAGAAGCTAATGTTTATGATTTTCTAGAGTTTCACAATGTAGGTTGGTGGGAGATGAATTATGTGAAAAGAGGGAGAAAGAGAGGAAGAATGAAGGATGGAAGAGATATCAAGTTGTAGGGATATGTGAGAAAGAACGTTAAAGTGGAAAAGGTGGGAAGATGGATTCAATGTGAGCATGGAATCAACAAATGTTTACGAGTCACACTCATGAAACATTTCTTTCTACCATGGGTGTTTGATGCAAGAGCATCCATGGCTATGTGCAATCTTGTATTGGTTTGAAGGTTAAAATTTTGTTTCAATTTTGAAATTTTTATTTTGAGATGGATTATTTGGTGGAAAATAATGTTGGAATGATTGATTTAATTCATCCTTGTGTGAAGTGATAAAAAAGCATGAAAAACATTGACAAGATGAAAAAGTAAGATAATAATGCAATTTTGATTTTCCAATTTTTAAACTCTTGAAACTGTTGGAAATTGAATAAAATAATGTTTTAAAAATAATTTCAAAAATCCCTAAAAATTAGGGACTGGGGAAAGTGGACGCCAAGGTTAGGCAATCTTGGATTTTGGCCTTTTCGGGTGAAAATGGTCAAACCAATCGTTGTGGGGAGTTACGAATTTGATTGGTTGGAGTTTAATGTTTTTATTTTTATATTTTTGGAGGGAATTAATGGGGAAATCTAGAAGTAGTCGTGAGTTTTTGGAGAAGAAGGAAAATGAATGTGGAAACATTCATGGAAATGGGGAAAAATCTGGAAAGAGAGGTCATTTTTTGAGTTGAGTTTTTGAAGAAAACAAGTCATAAAAGAAGGCATGACATTCATGGACGAGGTTTTGAAGGTTTTATTTCAGGTTTGGGACTATTCTACCACAGTCCATATCAATTCCAGATTGAAAGAGGCAAGTTGTAGAAGCTACAGGATGATTCTAGGTGCTGGAGAATGCATTGTTTGGCATAAGCTCTCATTGTTTGAGCTTGAAACCTTGTTGTAGTAATTTAATAACATGTTTAATGAATGAATTTTATTTTTATCTACTATTATAAGTCCATCTTGACTGATTTATTAATGTAATCCATCATTCCTTTTATTGCAAATAAGAATGCATATGTGCAGATCCGAATTGCTGAATTTTAGAGCATTGTTGCCAATTGGTTGACTAAATATTTGTGAGGATTTAAAATGGTTTTAAGGTATTTTTGTAAGGGTTTTACAACCCTTATATCAAAGATATCCCTTCTCAAGAGTTGGATAAGGTAGTGAAAATGCATGAGAAGATTATCACTCAAGATCTAGAAGCTACTAAGATACTGAAGGACTTACATTAGTTTGCTATTCTTTTGTTGTTTCTTGTTGTATGTTTTGTTGATGGTCGGCTTCTTGTATTGTTTTGAAGCATATTAAAGTAGCATTTCTTTTGTAAAAGGTTTTGCGTCCCTTTAAAACCTACTTCTCCTTTAATAAAAAATATATACATAAAACTCATTAAAGGTTCGAGGGATTGACTCCTTTTATAGGCTACACCGTTGAGAATGGGTCATTTTTTAATAGATGGTCATGCCCCTTTAAGGGGGGCCACACCACCCTTTGAGGGGGCAAAACCCCATCACTATTATTTTTATTTTAATTTTAATTTCTTAAAATAGCTTTGGACTATTATTAAATAGTTTTAGTCCCTTTTTAAAAAAAAAATTCATTATAAGGTATATATATATTTAATATATATATACACACACACACAATATATATATATATATATATATATAAGAACAAGCCTCTCATTTTTTAATAACATAAATTTTATATATATTTTAAATGATCCCCACCATCAATGTTGAAAATATATATGTATTATTTAGTTAATATATACCAATATAGTTCCAAGTATTTTTATATATCCATATATGAAGGTATATATTTTTGTATATATATAATTTTAAATTTGATAAATATCATGTGAATACATTTGCATATGATTTAGTTTCAACTAATGATATAAGACATAACTACACTCAAAATAATTATACTTTGATTTATATATATATATATATATAGTAAGGGAGACGTTTAATCTAGGAATAGATTATTGGGTCCATCATTTAATTTTCTACAACTATTTTTACAACTCATGAATATATTAATATTTTATTTGAAATCCCTTAGTATGATTAATAAAAGTGAAACTTTTAAAGATGGTATAGACTATTTTTATTTTCTTATTTAAAAAAACTTGATGTAGGGGAGAAAAACATGCAACAATCACTTATTTTATATTTTTAAACACATATTGCATTGAGGATATCATTAATTATCCAATTATTGTTAAGTAAGAACCTTCACATATATGCAATGATTACAATTCTCTTCCAAGATCATTTTCTACATATTTATCCTACCTTTTATAATAATCACATGAAGGTAGCCATTCGCCATTTAGTTTGCATCTTCCAAATCTCCTATACCTATAAATAACACAAAATTTTCCTTGGGCCATGGAATTCTCACCTCCCAACTATTGACTTACTCGTAGGTCACCCTCAAGCTAGGAGATCTCCATAAGAACCGTGTTACACACATACATATAAAACCATTTTCAAATACCATAAACCATTCCAAGATAATAAGGAACAAATATCTAATCCTGAATTCATTTTCTATATTAAACCAAAAAATAACATCATAAGCACATAACCCAAAATTTACCATATTTCTCATACACATAAACTACTATACCATAATAGTGTCACTCAAGCACTCAAGCCTCTAGGATCACTTCTAAAACAAAAAAAACAACCTTTTACAAGAGGGAAAATAAAGAACATGAATTCACAATAATGGATGCACGATAATGACCAATATGCAATACTCAAGATTGTAATGGTATTAGATTGAATTGGTTGGAATTGGATGTACATATGATACCTTGCTTATAAAGGCAAGAATGTGAAATATGATTAGACAAGATATTGACATGTGTCTTAATCATGTATAATGAGACAACTACCTCAAAATTATTAAAAGACCTAGGACACAAGCATTAAATAAAATCCAAGTAGATAAGATATGATAACTTCTTATTTAAACAACTACGACTTCTAGAAAAAACCACTTAGGACCTAAGTGGAGTTAACATGTAAATAGGACCAATTAGACAACTAGATAGGTAAAACACTTATTTACACCAATACCCCCCCTTAAGTGTAACTTAGGGATAATATTATTATGTAGATTATGCAAAGATGGGTCTTAGCTACTAGGCCATATTAGGTACCTATGCATAAATACAATCTCTCACAAACGAAGAAACAACTAAAATGTAATCGGAAAAAAATCCTCCCCAAAATAGAGATGGAAACAAAATTCTCTCAATGATGAATGAGAAGGATAAAACCCCATGTGAGGAAAAAAATACCTCATAAGAGAAGAAAAGAGACCATGCAACCCACCTCAATGTTGAGTCTCCTAAAATTATGGTAGAATCTCAACATTGAATGTTGAAGATGTTCCAATCTTGCTGAACTATATTCATCCCCTTAGGAAAACATGGACAGAATGATAAAATGTGATGTATTTGAACTATGCTCAAGTGTCTCCATATTGATGCTAAAAAATATCACACTCCAAATAAGCATTTTATGCCACATTGTAGAACATTTCAATTCAAAATCTCCTAGAGATAGATGTAGAACACAATCAAAAGATAAATATGCTCCCTCTAAAGAAAAATAATCCTCCTCCAATTTTTTCTAAAATTATCCACACTCACATCAAACTATATAGAATGATCATGTAGGAAATGAACAAGAGGGTCAAAATATTCCCTCACAACAACTGAAGAAGAATCATCTGAATCAAAGAGAAGATGTATACATTCAATGGTGTCCCATAAATAAAAAATGTGGGACTCAACAAATAAACCAACAATTTTTATCAAGTATGCATCCTATGTAGATGTATTTGGAAGATAATGAAGATCTTACTACACTCCATCACAAGAGGCCAAAAATGTGACAACACAAGCATCATAAAATGCAATAGAGGATGGAGGAATAAAATACAAGGCTCAAGAATATGATTTGAGGTGATAACACCAAAGTTAAATTACATAAACATCTCCTCAAAATCATGGTCCACATTAGAAGTGTGATGAATAGTTGAAGGGACAATTTCATCATCAAAAGTAAAAATCTACAAAGGTGTACAATCGAGATGCACGATCAACCATCCTAGTAGCAATAGTATCTCCACTCTCCAAGTATCTTATGATAATTGAATCGTGAGTGAATTCCATAGTCCTCCCATGTCCACCATGGGAAATTTGATAGATGGAAAGAAGATTATTTGAAAATGAGGTACACAAAAAACACCATTAAAGTACCCTCCCTAATAGCAATAGATCCTTTCCTAATTACACTTATTTATGTATTATTTCCCATGAAAATAGGAGACATAAAATAGGGTTCATAAGAAGATAATATAAAATACAAAGATGCCATATGATGACATGCTCTTAAATCTAGAAGCCATCTCCCTAATCCAAGACTTGAAAAAGCACAAGGAGCATGTCCTTTTCTTCTTGATGTATTAAAAAAACTAGCATGACCTTTGTCCTTATTAGACTATTTTGAAGAAGAAGTTGGCTTAGACATTCTAGAAGGAAATTCAATATGATAATTTTTGAGAAGATGTTTCATTTCATCAATATCCTTCTTATAACAAGAGTTTTTGTCATTCCCAAGCTTTTTACAATATGAACAACTAGGATTATCTATATTATACGATTTATATATGGAAGAGGATTTCTTATTTGGTTGATCTTAATGTGGATTTTTCTTTGATTTCTTTGGTCTTTTATCTATATATTTTGATTCTTTCACTTGAATAGTCAACAATGCTTGAGATTTATATGACTTGGTGAGACCCCTCAATAGAATATTTTGTTGCTCATGTATTAACATCTTAGAAAAAGCTACCAATGAAGGTGTAGTATATGTAGACCCCATAGTCAACATATGAGTATGGAAGCTAGAAACAAAAGTAGCATAACTAAGATTAAATTTTTTCATTGTATTACATACCAACTGAAATTCATTTTTATCAATTCTACATGCTTTACATTTCTCCCTTAGATCATTAAATTTAGTGATGTAGTCCTATATGTTGTAAAAGTTATTAGGATCAAGGACCATTAGTTAATTATCAATTTGATAGCCTTTTAATTCATCTATAGTACCATAATTTTTTTTCAATTTTTCTCAAGAATTATGAGAATCCTTACATGATTCAATTTGAAACAATAAATATTAAAAAATTAGGCTACAAAGACATCCAAGACCTTTAGTATGTTCAATCATCTATTTTATCTTTTTCTCATCATCTGTAGGTTTATGTACCTTATTTTCAACATATAGAGAGTGAACTTGATTCATTAGAACACTCCATGCATGTTGATGCCAAGTTGAATAGTTATATGATGTTAGCAAAGGAACCTTATAATGATCCATGGAAAAAAGAATAGAAAATGAAAATGGATTAAAAGAATTTTAAACCCCCTCCCCCACAAATCACTTAATTGAGAACCCCCCCCAATAATATGATGTGGAACTTTATATATAGTGTGATTATAATTCTAGAGTTGTGTTCTAGAGTTTATAATGCCAAGATGAATAAAATATGGAAAATTGCAATAATATCTCAAAATGACATCCTCAAACTAAAATTATACTTTCCCAATTTGACCTAGATTGGAAATGAAGCCTTTCCAAGAGGAAAAAAATTCTCTAGGTGTTAGTATGCTCAAGTAAACAACCATAATACAAATTTTCACAAATTTAAATAAAAGATACTTGGGATGAATCTAGAAAAAGTGCATGAATAGAAATGTGGAGCTCCTCAATACCTTTCTAATGTCACAAAAGTCATGAAAATTGGATAATTTGGAAAAAAATTATGAGCTTGGAGGTCTAAATAGGAAATTTTGACAAAGGATATGGGCAATGAGGATGTTTTAGGTGAAAGGGATGTGCGAGAGGATGCGGGTGAGAACCCGAACCTTGGCAAGTCAAAGCCTTTAAATATTAATCCTTTTTCTAAGGATTTTTCTTATCTTGATGATGATAACACTACTATGTATGATTTGTTGGACATGGCTAGGTATAGTGCTACTTGCACCTTTAAACTTGCTAAATGGGTGTTGCAAGAATTCAACAAGGTCAACATTAAAATTAGGGGCTTGAAGGAGAACATGTCTCACCAATCAAAGTGGTCTTCCTCGGACCTATTCATTGAGAGGTTGGAAGATTTGGAATTCTCATTTTTTGATTTCAAAGCCTAGTGTGAAATCCGCCTTGGTGTTTTGGAGGAAAAGATCAAGGAAACAAATGAGGATATAAAAAAACTCCAACAAATTAGTCATAGTTCTACCAAAAATAGTGCAAACTCTCTCAAGGTTCTCTTTGGAAAAACTAGCTAGCTCCGTGAGGATCAAATGTACTTTGCAGACCTACTTGAGAAGGATAAGACTTCCAAGGGGAAGGGTAAGAATAATGTCAAAGAGGAGGCTAAAGGACCAATCATTAGAATGAGGGGGAGCCTAAGGATCTAAAGTGATTTCTTTGTCTATGTGTTGTGTAGTGCTTGGGTTCATGACATGGCTTAATTGCCTCCCATGGATTCATTAACTCTGGCAGTTGTATTAGGCATTAATAGGTCAATATTTTGGTGCAATGACAACTGCTTGTGCAATAATTGGTATCAAAGCCTAGGTCAAAGGTTTGAACCCCTTGCTTACGTTGGGGGGATTTTTGTAAGGTGTGCACCCTTGGTATTCTTATGTTGTGCATCGCAACACTCAAGTTTGTGACATGGCTTAACTGCCTCCCGTGGATTCATTAACTCTAGCAGTTCTATCGGGCATTAACATGTCAATATTTTGGTGCAACAAAAATCATTTGTATAACAAGTTTAGGGTTTCATCACTTAATCATTCAAAATAGACAATAATTTCAATTTATAACTTAAGCATCTAAGATGCAAGAGTTAACATTCCCTTAATTAGGATCACTCCTATCATGATATTAAATTTCCTTTGTTACTTATATACATTAATGTCATCATGTTTAAGTAGAGAGAGGATCTCTTGAAGGTTTACGTATATAACTAATGATATCCCTAATATATCGACATATAGTTGTTTCCTTTAAAAATTATGTTCCAAAAATTATAGATTAATGTATATGCATTAGAAATTAGGGTTTTATTAGTTACACACAAGGTGGGGCCTTACATATCCCTACCCTTAGTTTAGAATTCCTCCTAAAAGTCACTAAGATTTTAGAATATAGTCCTAGCATGGTATTATATAATTTGTTTAGAAGAATTCCATATTCATTAGTTCTGTGAAATTATTTGCCTTACATTATAATATACAAAATAGAGAAATTTATCTCAAATTATCCTAATAAGAGGGAAATACAAGTTATACGATAATATATTCCTCTACATCTAGGTATTATTACATGATATCAATATCAATCACATG
Source organism: Sequoia sempervirens (assembly GCA_007258455.2). Classification (NCBI taxonomy): domain Eukaryota; kingdom Viridiplantae; phylum Streptophyta; class Pinopsida; order Cupressales; family Cupressaceae; genus Sequoia; species Sequoia sempervirens. Next base: position 435,284,141 of record VDFB02271358.1, on the reverse strand, counting down.
GTCCTACCTTATTATCATCTTCACATATAGGTAAGAGTATAATCAAGTATACAATGTTTACTTGAGGGCTTCTATCATTTGAAACATTTCAATCATTAATAACCTATAATCATAATTTGATATTTAATAAATGCACCATAAAATTAATTAATTACTCTATTTACTATCTTGATATAATATTCTATCACATTCAAATATAGCACATAATTTATCTCTTATAGTCACAATTTTCTTATCACCCATTTCACAATTAATCCACATCACAACCACTACAAATTGACTATACAAATTATAAATATTACTACACAATTTACAACACAAGAATCACAAAATGGGGTTTACAAGGATGAATGGTGCAAAATATCTCTAAATAAGTGTATAACCATATTATTATAGTTTTATTCATTCAAAATATTATGCATATGTAGAACAAGTGTGCCATTAACTAAGTAGCCATAAAACCATGTAGCCATGTATTTGAAAATCAAAAATACCATAGAACCATGTAAACATTAGGAAATATGGTCTTGAGAGACTTATTTAAGGATCCATCCATACATTTCCTAGTACCTTCCCATTTTTTGTGTAAGGGGTTAGCCTCCAAAAGGAAAGTACAAAAGAAGTAGAAACATAGAACTAAGGGAATGGATTATGACCATCCCATACTAGTCCCATTTGTAACCACCATTCTCAAGAAGTTCATCTACTTCCTCATACAAATTACCAAGGAACCATGCTAGATATGGGAGTTTACAATAGTCACATTAAGACATATTCTTCCAATATTTTCATATAATTAAAAATCCTCAAAATAACAATTGTAATTTCATGAACCAATATTTTAATAAGATTTTTTTGGGAGAGTGTGTCTCAATATTGCAAATACATAATGTACTATTGATATGTCAGTGCGTCGGGGGGTGGGGTGCAGGGGGGTATAACCCTTGTAGGGGTCCAGGGGCCGTGCACCCTGATGGGGGTTTGAGGGAAACACCCCCAAAAGCCATATTTTATTATTGTAAACTTGGACCATTCATTATTAGGCCTCAGATCTGATGGTTGATATTTTATTGGCTTGACTTGCCCTATAAGGTAACCCTATTTTATGAGGGAGTTGTATTACGACTGTGTGTTGTGATGTATTATGAGATTTTTATAGTGGTTATGTTGCCTTTGGATCTTTGGTTGATGGTGATCCTATGAGAAGCTTGCTCTACAAGTATATTGTATTCTTTGTGATTTCTGAATAATTTATTAGGCGACTTTTGTAGTGTGGGGTTTTTCTCTTGAAAGGGTTTTCCCCATGTAAATCACTATATTGTGGTATGAATGATATCTATGTTTATTTCTAATTATGTTTTTATAACTATTAAAGATCTATAATTTTTTTGCATTATCCTCCTCTCAAGATTTATGTAGGAAGTTGTTTTGCTACCTTAGCTTCCTTATAAGTGGTATTAGAGCCCGATCACCTATGGTTTTAGCTGTGGGTTGTTGGATTTTTTGAACTAATGTAGATTTGAGTGGGATATTTTTTAGAAGAAACTTTGTGATATTATTACAAGGAATTTTTAGATGGAAAGTTCATTAAGGAGAATAGAGGTGGATAAATTTTTTGAAAATAATTTTGAAATGTGGAAGATGAAGATGGAGGATCTGTTGATAGATCAAGATTTGTGGCATGCTATTGATGAGAATGTTTCAAGGCCTGAAAATGCTAATTTGGCTACTCAATATGATGTTATGGACCATAAAGCCAAGGGTCTAATTAGACAGGCTCTATTTTAATCATTGTACATGAAGAGACCTCTGCATAGAACCTATGGAAGAAGCTTGGTGAGATGTATCAAGCCAAATCCTTAGGAACAAGATTTTCTTGAGGAAGAAATTGTCTTCCTTGAGAATGGAAGAGGGTGGATGAATTATAGAACACTAGGAAGAATTCAATATGTTGGTGGATCAATTGGCATTAGTTGGTGTCAAAATGTATGAGGAGAAAAAATTTTAGATCTTGCTTTGTTCTTTTCCTAATTCATATGATTCTCTTGTTATGGTTATTGGGAGTACAAGTCTGTTATATTGAAGACTGAAGATGTGGTGGGTTCTTTTCTTTCTAAAGAGATGAGGAGGAAGGTATCCATGAATGAAAAGTAGGCCCTAATTTTTTTTGGAATACATAAGGAAAAAGGAAAGAAGAATGAGAAGCGTGATAAATCCAAGTCCAAGTGGAGATCCAAATCTCCTAGAAATTCCAAAGTTGTTTGCTGGAACTGCGGTAAGCCTGGGAATATTCATAAGGAATGCAAAGAAGAAAAGAAGAAGATAAATAAGATATTCAATTCTAATTTTGAGTTTGATAAGGAAGATGGTGATGCATTCATTGCAACTTTGAGAACTCGTCCAGGTAAGGATACGTGGTTTGTTGACTCAAGTGCATCTTTCCATATGACCTTTAATAGAGATTCATTTTTTGAATATGAATAAATTGATGGAGGTAAGGTGTACTTGGGTGATTATTCTTATTGAAACATTTTTGGTCATGGTAAAGTTAAAATTAGGTTTCCTAATGGTAAAATTAAAATGATTAATGGTGTGTTGCACATCCTCAGATAGCACAATTTTTTTTGTCTACGAGAAGACTAATAGATGTAGGTGTGCAAGTAGTATTTTTTGATGCAAGATGCAAGATGATTAAAGGTGCTATGGTGATTGCTAGAGGTGCTAGATATGGCACATTATATAAGATTGATGCATGCACTGTTGAGTGCAATAGTACTTCTATGAAAAATAAGTTTGTGGAAGAGGTGAGAGTTTCATCTTCAATAGATGGTAATGGGTTTTGGGTACCCAAGGGAACTCTTTCTTTTTAATCAAAGTTACATGTAGAGAAAACTATGTTATGGCACCAAATACTTGACACATTAGAGAAAAGGGTCTAGGGACCTTGAAAAATAAAAACCTTGTTGAAAGTTTGTCTAATTGTAATCTTGAATTTGATTTTTGTGAGCATTGCATTTATGAAAAATTTAATCACATTCAATTTTACTCAAGTTCTCATCTTGTGGTGTATTGGATCTTATTCATTCTGATTTGTTTGGTCCTATATATGTTCCTTGAATGTTTCATTTATTGATGATTATAATTGAAGGAAATGGGTATATTTTCTAAAAAGAATATAAAGTTTTCAATCAATTTAAAGAATTTTTAAAGCGGTGGTTGAGTTACAGATTGAAAAAAAAATGATTGATAATGGTAGTGAATTTTGATCTAAATATTTTGATAAATTATGTAAATATTGTGGTATTCATAGAAAAAAGACAACTTTGTATTCTCCACAACAAAATGAAGTTATAAAAAGAATGAATAGGACATTGATGGAGAAAGCTAGGAGTATGTTAAGTGGTGATGGTCTAGAACAAAGGTTTTGGGATGAAGCTATTGCCGGTACTTGTTACTTGATTAACAAGTATCCTACATTAGCTCTTGTTGATAAGATGCTTGTAGAGGCATGGTTAGGTCACAAGCCTTCATTAAGACATCTTAGAGTTTTTTGGTTGTGAGGCATATGCACATGTGCCAAAGGAGATGTGAAAAAAAGTTGGAGAACAAGTTTGTGAAATGTATCTTCATCAGATACAATTATGGTGTGAAAGGATACAAGATTTGGGATCCTATTGCATAAAAGGTAATATATAGTAGAAGTGCTATTTTTAGAGAAACTAAGCCTTCTACTACTACATTGTAGCTAGAAAAAAGTGTGATTTAGTTTCCTTCTACACCTAAGAAAGTTGAATCGAGTCCTATAGATAGACAAGAAGTTGATGAGAGTCCATCTAGCTCTGAATCTTCAGAAAAGGAGGAAGAACCTCCAACTTAGCTTCTTCATAGGTCTACAAGGCATAGACAACCACCTGAAAGGAATTCACTTGATGATTGGAGATGTATTTATGATTTGAATACTAACATGGAAAAACACATATCAATAGAAGAGGCATTAGGTATGAATGGTGCAAAATCATGGAAGATTTCTATGGATGAAGAAATTTTAGTTTTGAAAAAGAATGATACATGAGATCTTGTACCATTTCCTGAAGGAAGAAAATCTATTGGTTGAAAATGGGTGTTCAAGAAAAATATTGGTCAGATGGAGGTATTGAGAAGTGCAAATAAATGTTGGTTGCAAAAGGTTACTCTCAAGTTGAGGGTGTTGATTATGGTGTGATATTGTCTCCTGTTGCAAAAATGACATCCATTAGATTTTTTCTTTCTATTGCTGCTGCTTATTATTTAGAGGTTGAGTAAATGGATGTGAAAATTTCTTTCCTTCATGGTGACTTGGAGGAAGATATTTATATGACACAACTAGAGCACTACATGGTGAAAGGTAAAAGTAATTTTGTTTGCAAATTGAAGAAATCTTTGTATGGCCTAAAACAAAGTCCTAGGATGTGGTATCATAAATTTGATACATATGTGTTGAGTTTGGGATTTGAGTGTCCTAAATTAGATCATTATGTTTATTATAAAATTGATGTTGATCATTTCCTATTTAATGCATTATATGTTTATGTTTATGATATGTTATTTATTTGTAAAGGGAAAGGTATGATTTTAGAACCAAAATCTCAACTTGCTACTAAATTTGAAATAAAAGACCTTGGTGCAACTAATACATTCTTTGGATGAAAATTAAAATATATAGAGTGAACAAAAAGCTATGGATTGGCCAAAGTAATTAATATGTCAACTCAATTTTACAGAGATTTGATATGCAAGATTGTGGACCATTGTGTGTTCATGTTTCAGCTAGAACAAAGTTATCTATTTTAGATTGTCCAACATCTCCATCAGAGATGGAAGACACGAGAATAGTGCCTTACCAGAGTGCAATTAGAAGTTTGATGTATGCTATAGTTTGTACAAGACCAAACATTTCCCAAGCAGTGGGAGTTCTTTCCAGATATATATCTAATCATGGTAGAGTTTATTGGGATGTAGTTAAAAGAGTCTTCAAATATTTGTGCAGTACCTCAGATTATTCCTTGTGTTATCATAGTAATATGATTTAAGATGAAATTTTCCTTGATATTCATGGTTATGTGGATTCAGACTAGGCAAGTGATGTTGATAACAAATGATCCACTAGTGCTTATGTGTTTACTTTATTTGGTGGTGCAATTAGTTAGATGAGTAAATGATAGGTTGTGGTTGCTTTGTCCACTAATGAAGTTGTGTATATGGTAGCTACTCATGCTTGTAAAAAAGACATTTAGCTTAAGAGGCTATGTTCAGAGATTGGAATAAAACAAGGTGTAGTGTCAATTTATTGTGACATCTAGAGTGTGATATGTCTAGCCAAGAACTTGACATTTCATGCCAAGTCCAAGGGCAATGATGTACAATATCATTTTGTTAGGGATATGGTCAAAGATGGTTGGGTGAAGCTAGTTAAGGTAGAGACTTTGATGAATGTTGCTGATTGTTTAACTAAGCCTTTGAGCACAAAGAAGTTTGGATGGTGTTTAGACACTATGGGCCTCTCAACCCCTAACAATTAAGAGATGATGTTTATATACCTTCTCGTTGCTCTTGGAAGGTGTTTGGAAAGTGGGAGATTTGTTGGGAAAGTGTGTATCAACCTTGCAAATACATAAGTTACTACTAATATGTTAGCATGGGGGGTGCAAGTGGGTACCCCCTGGGGGGGGTTTGGGGGCCACCCGCCTCTGTGGGGGTTTGGGGGTAGCACCCCCAAAAGCCACATTTGATGTATATTTTATTATTGTAAATTTGGACCATTCATCATTAGGTTCCAGATCTGATGGATGATATTTTGTTGGCTTGACTTTCCCTAGAAGGAAACCCTATTTTATGAGGGAGTTGTATTACGATTGTGTTTTGTGATGTATTTTGAGAGTTTGATAGAGGTCATGTTTCCTTTGGATCTGTGGTTGGTGATATTCTTGTGAGAAGCTTGCTTTGAAAGTATATTGTAATCTTTGTGATTTCTAAATAATATATTAGACAACTTTTAGAGTGGGGTTTTTCTCCTGAAATGATTTTCCCCCATTTAAATCACTGTATTGTGGTATGAATGATATTTATGTTTATTTCTATTTAATTTTTTGTAAATTTTAAAGATTTGTAAAATTTTTGCATTATCCTCCTCTCAATTTTAGTGTAGGAAGTTATTCCACTACCTTAGCTTCCTTACAAATTTCTCAAAAGGAAAAATAAATAGAATAATACAAGATTCAAAAGTTTCCACATTAGGAAAATATCAATTGAAATAAATTTAATAAGTCCTTGAGGAAAAAAGACTCTCACAACATTTAAGACGACCAAATAGCCCGAAACTCAAAATTTTATACTACTGGTATAAGAAAAGAAAAAGGAAAAATAAATTATCAATTGAATAAATTATCAATGATCCATATTTTATCAATAATTACATGTTATGAGCACCACATGGATTTTCTAAAGCCACCTAGAGGGAGCAGGGGAATGGTGGTTCTATAACCACATAATTATAGTAGCATGCACTAGAATGGTGGTAATGGTGCATAGTATCCTAGTGGATTACTACATGAAAGAACTTAGTAACAACATTCTAACAACCATATAGGTCCCACACAACCCATGACATGTTAATAAATATGTTCATAATACCTTGCATTTGTAAGGACCCATTAATGTTTAGTAAACTTGGTGTCAGACACACAATTTAGAGGAGGTTCCTAACTAAACAGTCCACTAAACCCTTCCAAGGCTTTCATTTAATTATCAATCAGGGCTAATGTAAGCTTGCAATGATGTTGGCACTATATGTACATTCAGAGACTCTATACTGCCTATATCATTTTAGTATAGGTTTTTACACGTGGAAAATATAAATTGAAAAATAGTAAAAAGGAATAAATCTAGAACCACTGCTATGGGTACTTATAGCTTAAGACTGTGACTAGTTCGTTGTCAAAACTAAATTCTATAACTAACTAATATTGTTAACTTTTACTCTAAATACTTGAATCACTCCTAAGACTTCTAAATGCTTATTTCACTCTAAAGGATAATACATTGAGACAAAAAAACGTAAAGATCTCATTCATGATTTCATTCATATATAAAACATAAATCTAATTAAGATAAATGCAATAATGAAAGTGACTACTGTAACAATAGAAATCAATGTGCAAAAATTGAATTGGGGAAAAATTACCTTGAGTGGTCCTTGCTTGAATGACTATCTCCATAGAGTAAGATCAAATCTAGCTTCTTAAATCAATTGAACATAATGGTAAACTAAAACCTCTTCACTGTATAAAACAAAATTTCACAATCTAACAAGAATCTTCAGAGATATCGTATTCATGAAAACATAAATGGAAACACAAGTATTGTCTGTGTAAATAGAAGAAGCTATTTGAACATATCCATATGCTATATATACTCCTTGACCACCGAGCCAACTACATAGGTTCGAGGAAATTTTATCGAAACAAGGACTCAAAATATAAATCTAAATGCAAATAATCACTCCCCTATGAAATAAAGAGTGACAGAGTATGCATAACTGAAAACATAATTGAAAATATGGAATAAGACGCTTAGGACTAGAACTCTGTTTCAATGGAATAATAGAAATGTGGACTATGGAAATAGTCATGCCAGCTTCCAAATCATAATTGAGTCCTTCTATCTTCATTGGTTTTATTAAATGATATGGTGATTCACAATCATCCTCATGAATGAACACCTTCATTTCTAAAACTGTTTCATTCTTCTTGTTATGCAGTGTCTCTTGCATCACTATTTGAAATTATTTAGCTGAGGGTTTTCCTTCCTAGTTGCTGTGGGCTATAGTATGCTTGCTATGGTTTCTCATTTGCAAGGAGTTAGTTCTTCCAACATATATATAATACTAATAACCATATAGTAAACACAGATCTATACTACATTCCATACACATTCACACATTTAACCTTGAAATTACTAACATACTATAATCATATTTCCATACACTAAAAATAGGTTCAAGTTGCATGATGATCATAAAAAAGATAGATAATGTTTAGGAATGTATATGAAATGAGTATTTGGAGATGCGTAAAAGTATGAACTAAATAGGATAAAACTAACTATTAATTAGGCTCATCATTCCCTCAAGTAAATTTTTTGTTTTTCCTAAAGAAATTAAATTTAAGACTAAAGGTTATATTACAAGGTCACCTCCCTAAGATCTAGAACCACATCCACTCCTTTCAATTGCTTCAAGTAAAATCCTCCATAGCATGAAAGTCTTTCCCATTTGAAACTCTTCGCTTCCTCCTATTCTGCACTCTTTTCTCCTTTCCAATGTGGCACTGGGTAGAGAAGCATAGGGGGATGGAAGGTAAGAGATGCCCATGTGAGTCCCTTTTCTTTAGAAACATACATATACCTGCAAGTCCTTTCAAGCATGCTTATGAATTTATATAAGGAGCGAGGTTCCTTTTTCTACAATTTAGGGGTCAAAATTTCCCATCTTTCTTGTACAAAATGAAAAGAATGATGAATGAGACCTACAGTTACTCTTTGCATTCTAACATAATCATTTTATCTTAAATTCATGATTTTACTACCTACATCCTTATACTACAGGAGTCAAGTCCATTCCTCTATTATTGCACTGGGGATCTTGGATTATTTTTTGACCTAGAGAGCAATTGATTTCTCTCTTTCAACATAATCCTGCATGATTTCACCCCTCTATTTTTCATTCCTAAAGTAGGAAGCTAATGCTTTAATCTGTAAATCACCCACAAATATCAATGAGTTCCGTTCTATATCGTTTGACATCGCATAGTTATGCAAATACAATTCACACAACTTATCCTACATATCAGGTGTAGAATCAACAAAAATATTTAAAAACTCAAATTTCTTGCTCATGGAAATTGGTTAGTTACTAACCAGTTGACTGAATTGAAAACAAATATTTTTCCTATATAAAAAATGCATACACTCTAGTAGGAGGTCCACATTTGAGGATTTTTTCAACCTTATTTGCCATCTCCTCAATTCTGACTGTCATCTTTTTCAATTCAATTTCCTTATTTTCTAGTACCCTATTGTGGTTTAAGATCATCTTTTCTTTTTCCTTCTCCCACTCCTCTCTTTGTTGGGAGAATTATTTAGTTCTTTTCCACAACTTATATCCTAAAGACATTGTAGTGTGGCAAGTTGGAGTTCTTATGGGAGGAGATCTTCTTCTTTAAGCTATAATTTCTTTATTTCCTACCTTGACTATGGAAAGCTGTGAAAGTATGCCTAGTTTAGACCCATTCCCATATGTGTGAAGCCTCTCCTCTAATTCCTGGATTCTCTTATCCCTTTTAGCATCCTTTTGTTCATATGACTTCACCAATTCCTCTAATCGTATGATTCTTTCAAGTGCTTCAAGAAATTCTTTCTTAATATTCCTTTCTTCAATAAACAAATCCTCATATTTTTCTAAAAATTAGTTATCATCACCCATGGCATCTTCATTGTTAAGAATTTGTGGACTTTTCCTTCTCATTTTTCTATCCACAAAGGCATCTTCTGAGAGAGATTCAAAAAATCTTGTGAAGTACCATTTTTGTTTGACTAGTATGTGTGCATTATTGGGGGAAACTTTTTCTGATGATGTATTATTTTCAATTGTAACAATATCCTCTTTTCCTTGCTTCTTAATTTATCCCCTCATAACATCTTTCTTCTTTAGGCGATGTGATTCCTATTTTGAGTGAATTTCTTCTTCCCTCTCATAGGTACAAAAGATGTTTCACTTTTCTTTTTCTATTTTTTTGTGTTTTAGCAGAAGTAGGGGTTTCTTGGGAATCTCCTACTGTGGGTTGCTTAGAGGCTATAGGTGGTGAATTTTTCAAACTCTACTCCTCTGTCTCTCCTCTTCCATGGGTAGGTGAAGCAACAAGTGAGCCAGAGGGTATTTCCCTCACTGATACAATAGGTTATTCTAAATTTTCTAGGACAATTGGTTCTTCAAGAATGTTATTGATATGACTATATTTCAAGAAACTCTCCCATGAAACATGTGGAAAATAAACCCTCAAACTTATTCTTACCAATAGGGTGACTAAGAAGTAATGTGACAATGCTATATTATTCCTCTTTTTTTATATTTAAAACCCATTCATTTCAATAGATTGTAGAGAAAACTGGGAACATTAACCCTTCTATTATGGTGAAGGTGGCTTAATAATTTAAAATGGACTATGTATAATAGAGACTACCTACCATCACATGTAAGATACCTAACAATATACAAACAAATAGAAACCAAAATCCATTGCAAGGATAACCTTTTAGTATCTTGGGCTAATGAGTCAAGGCTATCTCCACGTTCTCATAATTTATTCCCAACAACAACAATGTCTACCATCATTGGGAATTCATCTCCTTCTCTTGGAAAGTTGGAAAGCTCTGCAATTGCAGCCTCTAAAGCATCAACCCTTAACCCTTGAATAGTGGCTTCATCATTTTGAAGTGTAGTTGCAAATTGTTGTGTTATATCCTCATTATATTCTATCAACTTCAAGAAATAATAGAACCATCTTGATTATCTAAAAATGAGTAGAACCAACCTATATTACAATAATTGTTGATGTGCAAAAGGTTCTCTCAAAATTATATCTTCACCCATGATGTAAAAATATTATGTTTCTACTCAAACGCTCTGCTTACAACTTCAACCATACCAATCCTTCTTTCTATATAATTGTTTCTTTTAAATTCAGTTGTTTATTTCCCTTTGAGCTTGAATTATGGCTTGGAAATGGGGAAAAAATGACAAAGGGTTGTAGAAAGGTTTTTGGTGGCTTGAAAATCAAGAAAATTTTAAAAACTAAGAAAATGTTGTAAGGAAGCTAAGGTGGTAAAAAAACTTCCTACATTAATCTCGAGACGAAGATAATGCAAATTTTTTATAGTTCTTTAACAATTACAAAAACTTAAATAGAAATAAACATAAATATCATGCATACCAGAACACAACAATTTACGTGGGAAAACCCTTTCAGGAGAAAACCCCACACTCCAAAAGCCACCCAATATATTATTCAAAAATCACAAAGATTACAATATACTTGCACAACAAGCTTCTCATAGGAGTATCACCAACCAAAGATCCAGATGCAACACGATCACTATCATACTCTCATAATACATCAAAATACAGAGTTGTAATACAATTCCCTTATAAAATAGGGTTCTCTTCTAGGACAAGTCAAGCCAACAAAATATCGACCGTCAGATCTGAGACTTAATGATGAATGATCTTGATTTATAATAATAAAATATACATAAAATGACCCCCCTAGACCACCACAAGGGTACCCCCTGCACCCCCTCATGCTGTCATATCAATAGTACCTTATGTATTTGCAAAGTTGAGACATATTTTCCCAACAAATCTCCCACTTGTTGAACACCTTGCAAGAGCAATGTGAGGGTGTATAAACATCATCTCTTAATTGCTAAGGGCCAAGAGGCTCATAGTCTCTGAATACCATCTAAACTTCTCTGTGCTCACATGCTTAGTTAAAGAGTCAACAACATTCATCAAAGTATCTACCTTAACCAACTTCACCTTGCCATCTTTGACCATATCTCTAACAAAATGACATTGTACATCAATGTGCTTGGTCTTGGCATGAAATGTCAAATTCTTGGCTAGAAATATCACACTCTAACTATCACAATAAATTGTCACTACACCTTATTTTATTCCAATTTATGAACACATTCTCTTAAGCCAAATGACTTAATTACAATCATGCATAGCTTCTATATCCCAACTTTAGTAGTGGAAAAACCAACCACAACCTGTCACTTACTCATCCAACTAATTGCATCACCAAATAAAGTAAACACATAAGAACTGATGGATTTTATATTATCAACATCACCTACCTAGTATGAATCCACATAAACATGAATATCAAGGGAAATCTAATCTTTAGTGATATTACTATGATAACAAAAGGATTACTCTGAGGTACCACAAAATATCTAAAGACTCTTTTAATTGCATCCTAATGAACTCTACCAAGATTAGACATATATCTAGAAAGAAATACCATTACTTGGGAAATGTCTGGTCTTGTACAAACTATAACATACATCAAACTTCCAACTACACTCTAGTATGGCAATATAAGAGACGAAGGATTAGTTTCTCTAAAAATAATACTTCTACTATGTATTACCTTCTGTGCAACAAGATCCCAAATCTTGTATCCTTTCACACTATAACTGTGTCCGATGAAGATACATTTCACAACCTTGGTCTCCAACTTTGTTCACTTCTCCTTTGGCACATGTGCATATGCCTGGAAACCAAAAACTTGAAGATGTCTTAATGAAGGCTTGTGACCTGACCATGCCTCTATAAGTGTCTTATCAACAAGAGCTAATGTAGGAGACCTATTAATCAGGTAATAAGTAGTAGCAAAAAATTCAACCCAAAACCTTTGTTCTAGACTAGTACAACTCAATATACTCCTAGACTTCTCCATCAATGTCCTATTCATTCTTTTTGCAACTCCATTCTATTATGGAGAATACATAGTTTTCCTTTTTCTATGAATACCACAATCTTTACAGAATCTACCAAAATCTTTAGAGAAAAATTTATCGCCATTAGAAGTCCTCAAACATTTTATTTTATTTCTAGTATGCAGCTCAACCATTTCTTTAAATTCTTTGGATCGATTGAAAACTTCATATTTAATCTTTAGAAAGTATACTCATGTCCTTCTATTATCATCAATAAATGAAACATAATATGTGGATTTACCCATTGAAGGAACATCTACACGACCAGACCAATCATAATGAATAAGATCCAATAAACCAAAAGATTTATGGGAAATCGAGTAAAATTGAATGTGGTTTTATTTTCTATAAATGCAATGCTCATAGAAATCAAATTCAAGATTACAATTAGAAAAACCTTCAACACAGTTTTTATTTTCAAGGTCCTTAGACCCTTTTCTCCAATGTGGCCAAGTCTCTGGTGCTATAACATAGTTTTCTCTATAGATAACTTTGATTTAGAAGAAAGAGCACCCTTGGGTACCCAAAAGCCATGACCATTTGTTGAAGGTGAAACCATCACCTCTTCCACATACTTTATTTTTATAGAAGTACTATTGTACTCAACGATGTATGTATCAAGATTTTACAATGTGCCATATCTAACACATCTAACAATTTTTTGCAAATATGAAGGTGTTGTCATTGATGTCAACAAGCTTGTGTTGTCATTGGTGTCAGTTGTGTAGTGGTTGAGAGAGATTGTTGCTTTGATTAGTTGCATTATTTTGTCATCAGTTAAGTTATTGGTGTTAAATTTTGGTTTTTATTTGATAATATTCTGGTTATGGTTGTGGTAGTGATAAAGATGTTGAGGATATTGAGAAAATTGGTAAAAAGAGGAAATTGAGAATTGTAGAGGGTTTATGGTTTTTCTCCGCATTTCTTTTGGGTTGAATATCTTCTTGTGTAGTTTAGATATTGTTGGTTAGAGGTGTTTAGAGTTTCTATATCAAAAATTTGGGCTTCTAGATCAATGTGCATAAGAATTTATGTTCACCAGTGTGTGAACTAGTTTTACAGTGTTGCTTATAGAGGTGTCTAGGAGAAATATTTTTGCTCCACATTTCTCCACAATTGTGCTTCAGGACTTGTAGTTTTGAAGGATGGTGTTGATAGATTACCTCATTCAAGTGAGTTTTAGGTTTTACACTTTGGAAGATGGTTTTTAGAGTTATAGTGTTTGGTAGTGTAGTTTGAGTGTACTAGGCTTGTACATTCTGAATGTGTGAGTTCATGCAAAGATCTTGTTGGATCTAATGTGTTTTGTGGATTATTCTAGATTGTCTAGAAGTGTGGTGTATGGTTCTCAGTCTGCCCTTGGATTTGAGGAAGCATGTATTTCAAATTTTAATGGTGTTTGCATGGGTAACGATAGACTTGGTGTTTACACTACATTTGACAATGTTTAAGTATTGATGAAGGTCTAGTGTGGCATGTGAGTGTTGATTTGGGTCCCAATTAAGTTTTGTATTAATCCACTTTTATGCCTATCCATCACAAGAATGCTTAGTGCCTTCCTATTTTTGAATTGTAAAGTGTAAGGTGTGTGTAGCTAACTTGAAGATGCTTTTCAAGTTCTTGATGGTATAAATGTAAGGTGAGTTGATGCGAGATGGAGTGTGGAATAGAGTTAAGTGTTGGGATATGAAATTAAGTGAAAATATGTGAAATGTAGTGCAAGCTATAATGTAAGATTGTCGAATGTAGTGAGTTGAAGGTATCTTGATCTCTTGAGAGTATCGAGTGTTGTTGGAGATATTGTGGTGGATTCTCTCTTGCATTGAGATCATGTTCTTTGTGCAACATTCTATCTTTCTTCTTTCTATTATGATAGTGAGCCTAGGCTGTGAGCCCTTCTGGATAGTGTGTCCTATTTTGGTAGTGAGCCTTTTTGTACTAGTTTTTCAATCACTTATATTGTGAGCTAATCCTCACTGTGCTTTTTCCCTCCTAGGGTTTTCCATGTAAATATAGTGTTCTCTTGTGTATGGTGTTGTCGTTTTAGTTTCTATTATCTGCATTTCATGTTTAAACATTATAAGAGATTAAGGATTTAATGAATGCATGTGGATTTGATTACTGTTGAGGGTTTTAATGTTTTAATTGGATACAACTGAATCACCCCCCTCTCAATTGTCTTGTTCATTCAATAATTGGTATTAGAGAAAGGTTCCTTGGAGAAAAGCTTGATTGCTTGAGGTAGATTTAGGATAGTCAACAATAATGAGATCCCTATGTTTGATGGAACAAGCTATGCATTTTGGAAGGTTAAAATGGAAGGCTATTTGGTTTACCTTAGATTTTATGTTGCAAAGGTATTGAAGACTACATATACCATACCTTCAAATGGATTAAGCATAAGTCATGAGTAGTCTTGCAAATTCTAAATTAGTGAAAATGATGGGTTTGAAAACTACTAAAGAAGTTTGGGATAACAAGAAAGTATTTATGAAGGAGATGATAAGGTTAAACAATCTAAGATGTAGAATATAAAGACATAATTTGAGAACTTGTGAATGTCTAAAGATGAAACAATTACAAGTTACATGTAGAGGGTTGATGAAATTGTCAGTACAATGAGAGGTCTTGGTGCAAAAGTCAAAGAACCCAAAGTGGTAAATAAAATTCTCAGAACTCTTCTTGATTCTTATGGTGAAAAGGTTTCTGCTATTGAGTAAGTTGCAAATTTTAATACTTACATTAGAGATCAATTGTATGGCACACTAACTACATTTAAAATGAGAAAAATTGGCCCAAATAAAGGTGAAAAAGTGGAGACTGCTTTCAAGGTTGGAAAATCAATTTTTTTTGTTTGAAGATTCAGATGGAGATGATCTTGATGATGTAGAAGCTAACTTTCTAAGAAGGATGAAAAAGGGCACCGGTAAGTAAAAAGGTAAATTAACTTTCAAATTTTTTAGTTGTGGATAAATAGGTCACTATGATTCAAGATGTCCAAATAGAGTTGTGAACAATAAGAACAAGGAAAAAAAGGAAATATGATCAAGAAAATCTATTATGGTAGAGAAGATATTGGTATTTTTGATGATGAATCTAATTATGGAGATGTTGATGATAATGAATGTTTTCTCTTGGCTTTAAAAGATGAATCTATTTCTATTAACTTTGAAAGTTTTGTGAGGGAAAGTACTCTGGAGTAAAAGGATAAGACTGGAGGTACTTTTGTATCTTCTTTTCATGTTAGAAACAATAAGAATTATTTGGTTATTAATAGTGGCTACTCAAATAATATGACCAAAGACAAGAGTAAGTTTTTTAAACTTGAAAAATATGATGGAATACTTGTTCAATTTGGAGATGATCCAAGTGATAAGATTTGTGGAATAGGTTCAATAAGTTTTGATGGAAAGCATATTACTGAAGATATTTACTGTGTTAAATGTTTAAGGCATAACCTCTTGAGTGTTGGAAAAATGTGTAGCAAAGGGTACAATATTATGTTTTAGGATGATGGATATGAGATTAGAAAAGGGTACAAAACTATGATTGCTATTGAAAAGAGGATACATGGAAATATCTATTGGCTCAAGGGTGTTGATGGTTACTATTTTATGAAAAATTAATGATAGTTGGTTATGGAACAGGAGGATGTGTCACATAAATTTTGATAAATTGGTTATAATCAATTCAGTTTAAGCAATGAGAGACGTGAAAGATTACAAAGCCTATCAATGATGTTTGTAGAGATTGTCAATTTGGAAAACAAACAAGTAGTTTCAAGGGAAAAGAACAATCTTCTACCAAATTGTTGGAATTGGTGCATACAAACCTTTGTGGTCCTACAAGAGTGATAAGTCTTCAAGGTGACAAGTATTTCATGCTTTTTATTGATGATTATACTAGAATGACATGGGTTACTTTCCTTAGAGAGAAATATAAAGCCCTAGATAGATTCAAAGAATTTAAAGTTATGGTTGAGAATGAAAGGGATTTTAAGATCAAATGTTTGAGGTCTAATAGAGGTGGAGAGTTCACATACAATGAATTTAACATGTGTTGTGAGAATAATGGCATCAAAAGGAACTTTTCTACCCCTAGGAATCCTCAACAAAATGGAGTGGTTGAAAGGAAAAACAAGATTGTTCAAGAAGCTACAAGGACTATGATGAAAGACACTAACCTATCATAAGTCTATTGGAGAGAAGAAATTCGTATTGTTGTTTACATACTTAACATAGTTCAAAAAAAAGCTAACAACACAAAGACTCCTTATGAGTTGTGGTATGGAAGGATCCCTACTGTCAAGTACTTTTGGGTTATTGGAAGCAAATTCTATATTAGAAGAGATAAAGAAAAATTAGGAAAGTTTGATGCAAGGCCTGATGAAGGTATCTTCCTTGGATATTCTACTAAAATAAAATCTTATAGATGTTACAACAAAAGGATAAGAAGGATTGTTGAAAGTGCAAGTGTCAAGGTTGATGAAGAATTAAGGAATTTAGTGGTGATAGATGGATATGAATCGAATGAACTTGCTTGCAGAGGAGAAGAAGAAAAATCTAAGGAAAGGAAAGTACAAAATAAAGAGGAAGAAGCTCTGAAAAAGATCCCTAAGACCCCTAAGTATGTGCAAAGAAATCATCTCGAAGAACACAACATTGGAGACAAAAGAAAAGGAGTGTTGACAAGAAGAAGAGCTACTAAAGAAGAGGTAAATCAATGTTTACTTTTGAAAGTTGAGCCTAAAATAGTGAGTGAGGCATGAAAAGATACATGTTTGATGAAGGTAATGGAAGAAGAACTTATGAAGATTAAGAAGGATCAAACTTGGGAAATTGTTCCTAGACATGAAAACAAGAACATAATTGGTATTAAGTGGGTATTTAGAAACAAGCTGAATGAGAATGGAGTAGTAAGAAACAAGGCAAGAATTGTGTGTAAGGGTTACTCACAAGTTGAAGGAATAGACTTTGAGGATACATTTGATCCAATGGCTAGAATGGAAGAAATCAAGATGTTTCTAGCATTTGTAGCACATAAGGACTTTCAATTTTATCAGATGGATGTGAAGTCTACTTTCTTGAATGGAGAATGGGAAGAATTTTACATGGAACAACCAAAATGATTTCAATTATTAGACAAATCTAATATGGTTTGTAGATTGAATAAGGAATTGTATGGATTAAAGCAAGCTCCTAGAGTTTGGTATGCAAAGTTGGACAAGTATTTGATATTGTAGACGCCTAAATTTGGCCACTTAAATTTGGTCAAATTTATCCTTTTTCATCTAAATATCCTCTTACCTACATTGATTAAGTAATATTTTTATTATTTAATTAATACCCCTAAATTCCTCTAAATCCATAAGGTATTTAATTAATCAATTAAATACTTCATCCCCCTTTATCATTCTTCCCTAAATTAAATAAATATATCAATTTATTTAATTTAGTTCTCAAACCTTATTGGGATTAAATCTAAATGTTTAATTCCTTTTCCCCTTTCTCTCTCCTCCCATAACATCCTACATAATTGATGTAGAACAAAGGAAACCTTAAACCTTGAACTCATAACTTGATGCAAAAGGGATCTCAAAACACTAGTTTGCTACTTCAGTGCACAAGGCACCCGATGGCTCAAGACCAATAAAATGTGTTCCAATCTATTCCAAAACACCAAGAGGCATCTAACATGATTATATTGACTGAATAAATATGATTATCACACCCTTTGAACCCTAAGCACTTCTAATTGCAAATTCACCTTCACAAGCTCTCTTTCACCTAGTAGCACTCCAAGACCACTTTTTGGACATATTCATACAATCAACCAGTCAAACTCAAAAATGAATTACACTTCTAGGGACCCAATAACCTATTACAAAATATATCACAAATCCACCATAGGGTGCTTCAGAGCATCAAGACTCAATCTGACTTTTTAGGCTAAAACAAGCTCCAATTAGCCCTCTTTTGCAAGGAACCCTCTATTAAACTTGCAACTAGTTTATCAAACCTCAAAAAAATCTTAACACATCCTTAAAAACTAAGGATTTTCCAACTTTTAGGGCATCACACTCTCACTTAGACCCATTTCCCTTAAACCCTCATTTTCCACCATTTCACCCAGGGCTTATTGATTTTCCCATGTCCAGAACACTCAATAACCTAAAACCACTTGAATCCTTCATGTTTCTACCTGCACATTCTCAAAAAATCATTATACTAGAGTTCCCTCAAGTTTTACACACTTCCTTTGTAAACCACCTTATTTTCACTCTTTTTCACCCTTTTCCAATAGGGTTTCAACCTTCTATTCACACCAGACCTTCCTCAACCTCTCAGACCCTTTCAACACATCAAGATACACTAGCCAAATAGGTTCTTCCATCCCAATCTTCAACTAAATCTCAAAATCCCATACTCTAGCCATGTACAAATGGCACAAAAGTTAACTTTATGCTGGGGTAGTGTGGTTTCTTCCTCCAAAAGCTCTCTCAACCTTAGAAAAAGCTTACTAGCACTAATCCTAACCTAAAAAGGCCCATTCCACCCAGATACAACAATTACAAAAGGGTGGAATGGCCTTTGTGGCTCATTTTTTCCCTCAAACCCCTATGATATGTTATAGACTAGTTTGTAGACTCCAGCCCCTAATTTTCCTTGTAAACAATGAGATTCCTCAAAGATAGGTTAGAATGGAAACCAAAAAAATTATATAATAGATTTAGAACATTTGAGAGCCAACCCCTGCTGTACGGACCCGTACACATGCAATAAAGAAGGAAAAATAGATAAATTTATTGAAAAACAAGCATTTTTTATTGATTTCTTCCTCCAGGGATGATCCAAAAACCTTTTCTCAAGCATTCAAGAGGATTTAAATAAATTTTGTAACCAAAAACCAACTATGAAACACCTTTAACTAATCATTCAACCACCTAGACCCTTACAATGCTTAATTTTGCACTAATTTGACAATTTTTGACAAATATTACATCATTATGCAACTTTTGCATTCTTTTGCACTAACTATCATTAAAGAGCCCTAATTACATGAATAATGGGCTCAAAGGCCTTATTTTACATTAAATTACTCAAAGTACCCCTAATATCTCAATTCGCTCCTTCAAATGTTGGATTTTGAAACTGTGTGTATTAGGTGCTCATGCACCATACACCCTAGCTTAAAAATTCTTCCAAGTCTCTTGGAAGTCTTCATCTGCAACACATCTAGATCTCCAACCTCTGATACTCCTTACCTTTCCTTGTAGATGCTTCATATTTAATTTTGGATTATTTTTATCCATGATCATAAATCCTTTGCTTGCATTGATTCCTTGAACCTGCATTATCAAACTTAGACCTGCACTTACACACCTCACCTAGCTACTCTCAACATGCTCAAAATGACTATTCAACACTACACTATGCTCTTCACCTTTCATCTTAACTTTAGGCTTGTATTTCATCAAAAAAACTATCAACACAAGGAAGCAACATAAGACTTCCTTCATCCTCTGCCTTCTAACTCCTTTCTTCACTCTCTTCCTCAGTTTACCTATGCTCAAAGCTACTTGTACAGTAGCATACATCTGCCACATAACCTCTATCCAATCCATATCCTCTGCTTTCTTCTCCATCACAATTGGAGACTACTCAAATCCCTTTTCTCTAGCCTTCACTAGGCTTCTCACTATCAACTCTTCCTTTCTAGGTTCTCTTGGAACTTCACTTATCCATTTTACTTGATCTTCTTCACCATTCAAGGTGACTACAACCTTCTTATCATCTACACACTCTTCTAAAAAATCATTCACTATCAATTGCAATTATTTGTGACTCATTGCCCTTTCTTCTACCTTATCTTCTTCTTCATCCATGAAGTCTTCATGAACATCTTCAAAGACATCTTCTTCCTCTAACTTCTCTACACCTTCAAGTTCCTTGACCCTTAGACTTTGCATCAGTATTATTACCTTATTAACCTCTATATCCTTTGATGTACAGTCCACTATATTCACAATCTCTACCCTCTTTTCACTTACATATGATTTTAAGGGACACTCCACTATCCCAATGATGATCCTTTCATCTCTTTCAAGCCTTTCATGGCTTTCTCCAATATGCTCACTTGTCTTGACTGTCTCCACACTCTTTTCTTTCATACTATCAGCCTTCAAGATCTTTGAAACATTAGACCTTGCATCTTTTCCCTTCACACATATCTGCTGCATTTCACCTTCCTTGTTATCTGGTTCTTGTAGCTTTCCATCTCTTCTTTCTCCCTTAGCATTCTCAATCTTCAAGAATTCCCTATCATTAGATCTTCCATCCTCTAAATCAACATGCACCTACTGCAACTAATCTCCTCTATCATTATCCATCTCTTGCTGCTTCTCTTTACTTTGTCCTTCTTGTAGATACTGCATTTTCTTATTATTTACCTTCCCTATCCCAAGTGTCCCCTTCTCACAAATCACTGTACCAAACCTATTCTTTGCTACCTTTACCTCATTCTCTTGCAACTGCAAAACTTCTGTCCTGCCTTTATCTTCATCACACTTTCTATCCTCATCTTGTGTCCTCAAGGTCATCTCATCTTTGACCTTCACTGTCTTTGTTTCCTTTTGCTCCAAACACTCTCTTTTTCCACACATGCTTATCCTTCTTTGTGTGCCTTCTTCCTGCAAACAACTCAAGTTGCACCTTTTCCCATCCCTTTCAATTTCATACACATTAAGTCTTCCATCATGTATAGAAAATATATCATGTTTCCAATATCTCCCTAATACCATATGACAATCCCTTATAGGCATAATATCACATAGTACAACATCATTATAAGGACCAATGTGAAAATCTACAAAAGCTTGCTCTCTAACCACAACATGCTGATTAATATTTACTCAATATTCCTTGTAAGGTGATTCATGGATTAATCTAGTCAAATGTAAATTTTCAACCATTTCCTTAGAGAAAAATTATCTAATGAACCTGAATCAATCAATACCTTACATACTTTACCTCTACATTTGCATCTGGTCTAGAAAATAACATTCCTCATTTGTTCTTCTTTCTCATGCAACCTTTTGATGGCCATAGTGTCTTGTATCTTAAAATGCTTCTCCTTTAATCTTCAAGAGATCTACTTCCTCACTCTGATACCACTTTGATGCAAAACAAAGGAGACCTCAAACCTTGAACTCATAACTTGATGTAAAAGGGCTCTCAAAACACTAGTTTGCTACTTCAGTGCATAAGGCACTGAATGGATCAACACCAAAAAAATGTGTTCCAATCTATTCCCAAACACCAAGAGGAATATAACAAGATTATATTGACTGAATAAATATGATTAGCACACCCTTTCAACCCCAAGTACTTTTAATTGCAAATTCACCTTCACAAGCTCTCTTTCACCTAACAACACTCCAAGAATAGTTTTTGGACATCTTCATACAATCAACCAGTAAAATTCACAAATTAATTACAATTCTAGGGACCCAATAACTTGTTACAAACAATATCACAAACCCACCATAGCATGCTTCAGAGCATCAAGACTCAATTTGAATTTTTAGGCTAAAACGAGCTCCAATTAGCCCTCTTTTGCAAGGAACCCTCTATTAAACTTGCAAAAAAAATTTCAAACCTCAAAATAGTCTTAAAAAATCCTTCAAAACTAAGGATTTTACAACTTTCAAGGCCTCACGCTCTCACTTAGACCCATTTCCCTTAAACCCTCATTTTCCACCATTTCACTTAGGGCTTATTGATTTTCCCATGTCCAAAACACTCACTGACCTAAAACCACTTGAATCCTTCATTTTTCTATCTGAACATTCTCAAAACATCATTATACTAGACTTCCCTCAAGTTTTACACACACTTCCTTTGTAAACCAATTTATTTTCACTCTTTTTCACCCTTTTCCAATAGGGTTTCAACCTTCTATTCACACCAGACCTTCCTCAACCTCTCAGACCCTTTCAAAACATCAAGATATACTCAATAACTTAGGAACAAACATGTTCCAGCCCAATCTTCAACTAAATCTCAAAATCCCATACTCTAGCCATGTACAAATGGCACAAAAGTTAACTTTATGCTGGGGTAGCATGGTTTCTTCCTCCAAAAGCTCTCTCAACCTTAGAAAAATCTTACTAGAACTAATCATAACCTAAAAATTCCCATTACACTTAGATACAACAATTAAAGAAGGGTGGAATGGCCTTTGTGGGTCATGTTTGCCCTCAAACCCCTATGCTCTGTTATAGACTAGTTTGCAAACTTCAACCCCTAATTTGCCCTATAAAAAATGAGATTATTTAAATATAGGTTACAATGGAAACCAAAAACATGCTATAACATATTTGTAACATTTGAGAGCCAATCCCTGCTGTACGGTCCCGTACACATGCAATAAAGAAGGAAAAATAGATAAATTTATTGAAAAACAAGCCTTTTTTTATTGATTTCTTCCTCCAGGGATGATCCAAAAACCTTTGCTCAATCCTTCAAGAGGATTTAAATACATTTTGTAACAAAAAAATAACTATGAAATGCCTATAACTAATCCTTCAACCACCTAGACCCTTACAATGCTTAATTTTGCAGTAATTTGACAAATTTTGACAAATATTACATCATTATGCAACTTTTGCATTCTTTTGCACTAACTATCATTAAAGACCTATAATCACATGAATAATGGGCTCAAAGGCCTTATTTTACATTAAATGACTCAAATTACCCCTAATATCTCAATTCCCTCCTTCAAATGTTGGATTTTGAAATGGTGTATTGGGTGCTCCTGGACCAATAATCTACACCCAATCCTAATCGTAATCCTTACCCCCATCTAATATACCCACTAATAATTTGCATACTTAATCCATGATTCAGTGGTTCAACCCTTCCCATCACATCAAGCACATGGGCTTTGTACCCTCAAGGGTATAATCTCCCTCTCAAGCCCTCTCTTTGTGCCACTTGGCATAATCCCATGGCTTGAGATATCCCAATCATCATCAACCATTGATCTCCCTCAAGCAATCCTAGCAATTCATCCAAAATCTCAAGATCTTTTTATCCCAACACAACCATTTTAATCTCCCTCACCTATTTTTCACTGGAGCACTATTATGCTATCAAAATTTCAAGTGAGCACACACCCAAATTGCACATCATGGGAACATCTACACAATAGAAGGCCTTATACACTGGTTTGACCTCCTCATCGCTCTATCTTGAGTGTTTTGCTTGGTTTTGGTCATTATCTTATTTTCTTACATTTTTAGTAGATTAAAACACTTGCACACATTTTTGGGATGCCTAGTGGGACCCACATCATGGGTCCCTAACATTTTCTGTTGTTTCCATTTTTCTAGTTCAAATTTCTCTTTGCCACAGAGACCAATCCATTCAATGGGCCAATCCACCTGACCATAGGGATGAACCTACTCCTCGATGGGTAATTGCATACATGCCATTCCAGAGAATAGGCTATCCTATAGCCAACTGAACAACCCCAAATTCACAAAGGATATTTCACATTGAACCTTCCACTTAAGTGGTGATTTCACATCACCCTTCCACTTAAGGGGTGGTTGTGTACTCACCCTTCCACTTAATGGGAAATTCTGCTCACTCCTAGGGTGATCCTGACTTCGAATCCTCACAAAGGCGAATCTACTACATGGACATGCGAACCTTGTTATTTGACAGGTGAATCCGCTCTCACCTCTTTCCAAATAGGAAAATTTGTAGATGAGCGAATCTGATAACCTAGATAGGTGATTCTAATACCTATAGGGGTGATTCTGCTACACCCTAGATTGGTGAATCCATGACATATAGGGGCCAATTTTCATGATCCATAGAAGGTATAAAAATCCTAGTTTTCAGTGAAAATTTCATATCCCTTTATGTTTTTGGTCCCCTCATACCCCCCTTTTCATTGGGTTGGGTGTTCCACCCCCTCGGGCTAACAATCATCTATTTTTCATCATTTTATTTGGTATCTAATCATCTTCTTGTGCAACTTGTCCTCAATTGTCTAAGATCGGAGATCAAAACTACTAACTTATCTTTTATAGGATGAGCAGTTGAAGGCATTAGTGTAAATATTTCCCAAACTAATCAAGGCACATTTAAATTTCTTAAAGGGTCAAAGAATCTTATTTTCTGTGTTTGGAGGAAGCTGTTGATGTATGCTCTCCCCTTGCACCATACGGTGATCCTGGAGATTAGAAATCACAGCCAACTCAAGTCTAGTTGAGTCTACGCAAGAGTACTAGTATGTGTATGCTCTCCCCTTGCACTACGTGTGAGCCTAAGGATCATAAAAATCTAGTATATCCTTCCCTATAGGAGACTTTCCTGTGATTTCATCACTTGGGGGATGATTTCAACCATGTGTACCAGTGAGGTATATAAAGGGGGGAGAACTAAAGTTGTACCCTAATCCAGTCGAGTCATCTTTGGTAGTGCAATGATACTACAGTGATTCCTAGTTAGGTGTGAAGGGTTAGTTCAAGTTTCCAGTACCTCACTAGGGATTTTGATCCACACTTATGATGAGCTGGTGTTCACAGTTGTTTCCTCATGCACCTTCTTGGTGTATTGAGGACCCCCTAGATCACTTGTATATCCTAGTTTAAGACCTGTGTTCTACTGTGGCTTGGTGTAGTGTAGGGATTATGGATGACACCCTAACGTTACTCACCACGTACTCCCTTAGGTTGAGAAATAAATCCTCATGGAGAACTATGATAGTTCCCAAGGAGAGAGAGAAGGTGAGCCCGTGACATCTGTTGATGACCCCATGCTAGTGGATCTCTAGCTATTTGCCTTTGTGAGTGAGGGTGATTTTAGTTGATTTCATTGAGTATTAAACCTGAGAACCCCTAGGTTGGTGGGCCTACATCAAGTTTGTAAACCTAATATCACTAATTCTAAGATTGTGTTTCCTAGTGTGTCTTCTTGTGTTATACCAATACATGTCATCAGTATGAGTCAGTCCTTGCCCACTATCTGATTGTTTGCTATTTTTGTGTCCTTTACCATAGTCCATCCTTGCCCCAAAGGAAAATTCGGCTCTCATAGAGGTGAATTTTCACTATGGATGGGTGATTCTGCTCCCTGATGTGTGAATCTGCATCTCGGTCCAGTCCAATTAGCTAGTCCTTGATAGGTGAACTTGCTTCACCAAGAGATGAATCCACTTGTCTTATCATTTGGATGATCCTGCTCCTAAAAAGGGTGAATCCACTCTAGTCATCCATACATCATTGTCTTCCCTTGGGCGATCTTGATTCTTCCAGAGGCAATCCCACATCCACCCTTCCAATAGTTAGGTGAATCCACCTCATAGAGGTGATTCTGCATCCAAGTCCACACCTCATCCATACATCACCCCTGCATAGGCAATATCACTTCACATAGAGGTGATCCGACCATCATACTATCCGTACATATCCGTAGATAGGCGATCCTGTGTTCTAGATAGGAATTTATGCACTTAGGAATTTCTGCTACCTACAAAGGTGATTTCTTTGTATTCTTTGATGAATCTACTTTCCATCTAAAATCCAAAGAGTCAATCCATCCTATCATGATTATCCTATATCTTCCTCAGTCCAAAATCACAATCCAAGCATTTTTCCTCTTCATATCCATCTCCAAATGATCACTTTCATCCATCCAATTATCATCCTCATCATTTTAGCTACATCCTTGACTTTAGGAGTCTTTCCCATCATATCTCCCAATCATCCTAATATGAGCTTAAATCCAATCCCAATCTGAGCTTAAATAGAATCCTAATATGAGCTTAAATACCATCCCAATCTGAGCTTAATTCACATCCCAATTTAAGCTTTAGTCCATCTACATCCAAGATCTTTTGATATCAAAACAAATCTTAAGATCCACTCTACTATGTTCTTCTAATCTATTTTAGTTATCTTCTCATCATCTCTTATTTTCTTCTAACTATCTATTCCCATCTTTTCAATCCATATCCATCCAATCCAACATCATGAATCCTTATCCTCTATCAATTCAACTAAAAATATTAATCAAGGGAGATCCCAATTACATTGAAAATGACCTTGAAATTCTCATTGATCAAGATGAGTATGATATAGGTCCCCTTGATGCTTCGTAACTAGCCATCTCTTCCCAAGCATCATCCAAAACCCAATCACTCCTCCAAGATATCCCATCATTCCTTCATCCACACCTCTTAGAAATCCTTATGCTACCTTTGATAAGGGAAATCCATTACCTCCCCTATCCACATCTTCATCTTATCCATCATCCATATCTCCCTCTTATCTATCACCCACATATCTCTCTCATCTAGTAGTCATACCTCCATCTTCTCCTCTAGCCATTCCTCATCCACCATCCACATCCTCTAATCCTAATCCACCATCCCAATATTTTCACCTTAATCCACCACCCCAATCTTCCTACCTTAATTCCCCATCCACTTTCTCCAACACTAATCCATCATCTATGTCCTTTTATCCTAATCTACCATCCATATCCTCCTATGTCACTCCATTTTTCACTCCATCATATCTTAATCCTCCCTCCAATCCATCATACCTTTTTCCTCCATCTAATCCCAATCTATCATCTCATTTTTATCTAAACACTCTCCCAATATATAATCTTAATCCTCCACTCCATGATCCTAATCCACCATCCATATCCCCCTATGACACTCCATCTTCCACTCCATCATATCCTAATCCTCCCTCCAATCCATCATATCTTTATCCTCCACCTACTCCTATTCCTTCATCAAATCCCATTCCTCCATCTATCCTAATCCACCAATCCATAATACTAATCCTTCACCCATTCATAATCCTTCATCTATTCCCACCATCCAATATAAACCCACAATATGCAAGTATCTCATTCCAGATGTCATCCAAGGACTTATGACAAAGGAGACATCCCCAAATCCACATCTTGATGTTGTGGATCCATGCCATCCCACTCCACCATGTATGATCACTAGTGACTAGGTCCTTCTCCATCCCACACCTATCATTACTATTACCACTCCTAACACCCTCAAAACTATTGAAGCCATCAAACCCACTGAATCCATTTTATCCCCATCTTCTACTCCTAGAGCTACCCTACCCATCAAAGAAAACAAAATCCAATCCCCTTATCCTACTAGTATCACCAAAATCCACTCCCTTGAACTTAATGAATTATCCATCCTTCCATCTCCCCTATTTGAGGAGCCCATCTAACACTGCTCTATAATCATGCCACCTACACAAGTTGAAACATGCCAAGAGCTTGATCCAAAGCATACAAAAATATCCCCTCATCCACTCCATCCCATGATCCTTCTTATGATCCCTTATCACTCACTCCTCCCAATGAAGATGCTACCATCCTATCATCTCCATCTCATGATACTTCATTGCCACCTAACCATATCATCACAACAACACATATATATCCCCTTGGTACTCTTACATTCATCCATTGTGGTTTTATTTTAGAAGAAGAAAAATGCATATACACCATCCATCCTCCTCCACCTAATAATGGAATCACATCATGTTTCCAGAATAACAAGCACCCTACCATAAGTCGAATGCTCAAGACTATGAACTATCAAGGAAAAGGTTTAGGCCTTCATGAGCAAGGTATTTTAGAGCCCATCCATATCAAAGAAAATCCACATGCCCAAGGTCTTGGATATATATCTCAAGACTCACAATCAAAATTTTTTGGTACAACCTTTGTACATCCTAAGCGAGCTTCTTCCAAAAGAATAATAGGCTCTTCCAATCACTCCAATAAACCATTTGTAACCATCCCCCCATTCATCATATCACCTCAAGAAAACAATCCATATTTCTCATTCATCCTCCAAATATATTTTGGGGCTTATGTCCCTCCATCCACTATCACCCATTATCCGTCTACTATTTCTATTTTGGGTCATTATGTCCCTCCATCCACCATCACACACCCTCCATATACTAAGTCCATTTTAGGGAATTATTCCCCAAAATCAACTCCTCCATTCCATTCTACTTATACCCTCATCCATCAACCACCTATCTGTATTTACCATCATAAACATCCCACTCTCATGTTCCCTAATCAGGATCAACAAAGGCACATCCTCCATCCACAAATCATCTCCAAAACTATACCTCTTCCATTCCATTAATGTTTCCTCCATCTCATCCATCTCCTCATACAAAAACCCTTGCTATTAGAAGAAATTTGGATGCCAAAGTACAAATGCATAAATCCAAAAATCCACATGAATCCAACAATCCCCATGTCCCCTCTAAAGGACATGATGAAGAAAAGAAAGATAAAATCCAAAATCCAAATCAAACCCACAAGCCACAAAGGCCCACCAAAGAAAAAGTCAAAACCATGTGGATCCCAAAGAAAAAAGATGCAGTGAATTCAAATGAAAAATACACAATGACATCCGAAGTTACTAATCAAAAAACTAATCATCCACATCATCCATCCCCTAAATCTATTTTGGGTCCCTATGTCCCAAAATTTACTATCTCGACTCCTCCATCATCCCTGCATTCCCCCTCCAATAACCCTTCTATCATTTCACATCCCCCACCATATGTGCCAATGTTGATCCTAAAAACATTTCACCATCACACATCTACCCCATCATTCCATCCATTCACTTTCCAACATACCATCCATTATCCTACATATCTCCCACATCAAATCCCTTTAATCCATTCCCTTACATAATCCATCCATCCTAATAAGGTTGTACCAACATCTGATAGTCATTTCTAACATGGGATCTTATGGAACTTGTTGCTTGAGTCCTTCATCCATCCACTTATCACACATCTTCCAAATCCATTTATTCACATCCCTATCCTCATCCATGTCCATCCACATAGTTTCCAAAAATCTAAAAAATCCACAAAAAAATGAAAAAAGAAGAAAAATTAAAAAAAAACAAGTAAAGAGAAATAATTTTTCCAATGGTGAAAACTTGGCAAACAAGTGCCTTGGATAAATACCATTATGTGAACCTAGAAATAGGTGTCATGTGTAAATCCCCCATCCATTTTCTTCCCACACTTGGGAGAAATTTCATGCTATGCATCCCCTTCATCCATCTCCTCCATCCTACCTATCATATCCCATTTATCCCAATTCCTCCATCCTCCTAGTGATCTTGATATGGATAAGGACACCTATATATACATTATTTGGATACCTCTTTCCATACATTCCCTCTATTGACACTATCATATCCCTAATCCACCCATGCATCTTATCCACATCCATTCCCCTTCCTTATCTACCCATCATCCTAACTGCCACCCCTCATACCTTATCACACATGACATAGTTCTTGGAGACATCTATCCATCCACTAATCCCTTCCATCTTCTAAATAATTCTCTTCCAATCTATCCATCCACACAATCCCTTCCACCTTCCAAAATCCTTATATTCCCATCCCTCTATCCTCAAAAATCCATTCCATCTTCCAAATCCTTATCTTCCCATCCATCCATCCAAAAAGAGCCCTTCCATATTCCAAATCCTTATCCTCCCATCCATCCATCCACTAATCCTTTTCCATCTTCTCATCCTTATCTTCCCATCTGTTCATCCATCCAGTAATCCCTTCCATCTTTCCAAATCCTTATCCCTCTATCCATCCATCATATCATCCCTTCCACCCCCCAACCTTATTTCTCTATCCCTTCATCTCTATCCTCATTCCATCTCATAATCCCTTGTCATTGGTATCAAGCTATAGGATACCCCCATGCCATCCAATTCCATCTATCTCACCATCATCACTCCCACCTCTTTCACACATCTTCCCAATCTCCTATCTATTGTATCAACCTACTAATTCATCTTTCAATGATTTGGATAACTATCCCATCCCTGAGCTTCACATACTCCACATCCGTCATATCAACTATCCTATCCACAAGGTCTATCTTGTGTCATCATATCGGTTCCATCGTTGTATCTACTTATCATGATTATCTCATCATACCTTATCCATTATCTGTCCTTGGTATTTTATCGAACTACGTTGCCTCTGCGCTTTCATTTAGGAAAGGCCATCTTTGATGAGCTCTTGAGGATTTTTTTGTCCTTTTGTGTTAGTTCTTATCATCCATCTGAGTCTTCATTTTCCTCTTTCCACTTTATCCATTGTTGATCGTCAGTCTTTTTATCAAACTATGAGGTCTTCGTGCTTTCACATAGGCAAGACTAATCACTAGATCAGCCCTTGAGACCCTAGGTCTGTCATTAGGGTGTGTCTTGGTTTTGTGTTGTGTCATCAGGTGTGTCCCTATTTAGTTGGTTCCTACCAAAAAATTCCACTATCCCTATGAGGTTCAATTTATTTTGAGTATCCCGAGTCATGTCGATCAAACAATCTATCCCCCATCCATCTTTGGTCTTAGTAGGATGTATCCTTCTTCAACTCAGATCACATCAATCCCATCCACTTGTTGGTCCTATGGCAAAGGATATTAAAAATTTGTAGTGATATTTTAATGATTTTGGCATTTTTTTAATCTTTTGAGCTTCCTATTATACCTACTCAAGGTCTCCATGATCCATCATATCATGGTGTTCTTTGACTGGTGGACATTAGGGCATATCTTGATTTTCTATGTGATCATGTTCTCTTGGATTCGTTGCATAGTACCCACCAAGATCCTCGTGGTCTTGTGTTATGCTAGGGTATCCTTTGTATTTGTGGTTTTCCAACATTGGCCATACCAAAGCCCCATGTGACTTTGGGATGTTGGACTAACCTTTTGTTTATTGCCTCAGTCTTATGCATATGATACAAAGTCACCTTGGTTCCTCATACCCTGGTGCATAGTATCTCATGCTATATCAAGTTAAGTGCTCACTACATGGTAGTTTTTATATGATGCTCCTAATCCATCTTCCCATCCCCTCACCATACATCTTTCTCATTTGTTCATCCTCATCTATCCATCCTATCTTTTTTCATCAATCCACTATCTTCATCCTTGTCATATCATTATCTCTTCAGTCTTCTTAGAATAATATAGATTTTTTATTCTAAGTATCTTTTTATCCATCTTCATCATTTCTTCAATATTTTTAGGATAACATAGATTTGTTATTCTAAACATCTTTTCATCCATACTCATAATTTCTTCAATCTTTTTAGGCTAATATAGATTTTTTATTCGAAGCATCTTTTCTTCCATCATCTTCATTCACTTTAGTAATCTCCAATCTCAACCCAATCATACTCCATTCAATATGGCACAAATCATCTAATCACATCCTTGGTCTTGTTCCCAACCTTGCTACAAGTCTCAATCCTCTCATCATCATCATTGGGATGTACCCTTCCCTATCCTTGTGTTGTTCTGGGGTATATCGTTCCCTCATCAACAACACTCTAATAATCATCATCATCATCAGGATGTATCCTTCCATATCCTTGTTTTGTTATTAGATATATCATTCTCTCTTCAACAATACTCTATTCATCATCATCATCATCGGGAAGTTTCCTTCCCTATCCTTGTGTTGTTTTAGGATATATCATTCCTCATCAACAATACTCCATCCACCATCAACCAATCTTGGCTTGTAGCTTGACTAGGGAAACATCATATTTGTCCTTAAATCCATTTGTGCTTCCTTTCTTATCATCTTCTCTTCACAATCTCCTATCACTTATCATCCTCTCTTATCCATAATTTTTCTTCATCTTAATCATCTACCCTTGCATCATCTCATCCATTTCGAGAGCACACCCATTTTCTCTTGAACTCACATGTTATCTCAAGGGGGCATCCTTAATCCATAATCTTCATCTTCACTCCCATTATCCTTCCTCCTAGTCACTCATTTGAATGACTAAAGCATATTCCTTAATCTATCCATCTTCTTCTTGGTGTTATGTTTTAATCTTCCTTGAAATGATGCTACTTCATAACACCATCCAAAGAGGGGAAAAATGTAGACACCTAAATTTGGCCACTTACATTTAGTCAAACTTATCCTTTTTCATCTAAATATCCTCTTACCCACATTAATTAATTAATATTGTTATTATTTAATTAATTCCCCTAAAGTCCTCTAAATCCCTAAGGTAATTAATTAATTAATTAAATACTTCATCCCCTTTATCATTCTCCCCTAAATTAAATAAAAATATCAATTTATTTAATTTATTTGTCAAACCTTATAGGGATTGAATCTAAATATTTAATTCCTTTTCCCATTCTCTTTTCTACCATTACATCCTCCATAATCTACACACAATCCTAACCTTCATCTAATCTACCCACTAAGCATTTGCACACACTTAATCCATGATTAAGTGGGTCAACACTTCCCATCACATCAAGCACATGGGATTTGTACCCTCAAGGGTACAATCTCCTTCTCAAGTCCTCTCTTTGTGCCACTTGGCACAATCCTATGGCTTGAGATATCCCAATAATCCTCAACCATGGATCTCCCTCAAGCAATCCCATCCATTTATCCAAAATCCTAAGATCTATTTATCCCAACACTTAGCCATTTTTATCTCCCTCACCCATTTTTCACTAGAGCACCGTTATGTTGCTAAAATTTTGAGTTAGCACTCACCCAAATCACACATTGTGGGAACATCTACACAACAGGAGGTCTTATACACTAGTTTGAGCTCCTCATTGCCCTATCTTAAGTTTTTTGCTTATTTTTGGTCTTTTTCTTGCTTTTCTTGCATTTTTAGTAGATTAAAAACACTTGCACACATATACAACAAGGATTCAATAA